>CAMXCT020003508.1:50406-62630 GCA_947184155.2 Cladocopium goreaui
ACATAGAGAGATAGAGACATAGATTGATAGAGACATCGAGAGATAGAGACATAGAGAGATAGAGAGATAGAGACATAGAGAAGTAGATAGAGAGAGAGAGAGACAGAGAGGCAGAGAGATAAAGACATAGAGAGATAGAGACATAGAGATATAGAGACATAGAGAAGCAGATAGAGAGACAGAGAGATGTAGAGGTAGAGTCACAGACAGATAGAGACATAGATAGGTAGAGAGACAGAGAGATAGAGATATAAAGACATAGAGAGATAGAGACATAGAGAGGTAGAGACATAGAGAAGTAGATAAAGAGACAGAGAGATGCAGAGATTGACTCATAGAGAGATAGAGGCATAGATAGATAGAGAGACAGAGAGATAGAGAGATAAAGAGATAGAGAGATAGAGGCATAGAGAGATAGAGAGACAGAGGAGTAGATAGAGAGATAAAGACATAGAGAGATAGAGGCATAGAGAGATAGAGACATAGAGAAGTAGAAAGAGAGACAGAGAGATAAAGACATAGAGAGATAGAGACATAGAGAAGTAGATATAGAGACAGAGAGATGTAGAGATAGAGTCATAGAGAGATAGAGACATAGATAGATAGAGAGACAGAGAGATACAGAGATAAAGACATAGAGGGATAGAGGCATAGAGAGATAGAGGCATAGAGAAGTAGATAGAGAGACAGAGAGGTGCAGAGATAGAGCCATAGAGAGATAGAGACATAGATAGATAGAGAGACATAGAGAAGCAGATAGAGAGACAGAGAGATGTAGAGATAGAGACATAGAGAGATAGAGACATAGAGAAGTAGATAGAGAGACAGAGAGATGTAGAGATAGAGTCATAGAGAGATAGAGACATAGATAGATAGAGAGACAGGGAGATAGAGAGATAAAGACATAGAGAGATAGAGACATAGAGGGATAGAGACATAGAGAAGTAGATAGAGAGACAGAGAGATGTAGAGATAGAGTCATAGAGAGATAGAGACATAGAGAAGTAGATAGAGAGACAGAGAGATGTAGAGATAGAGTCATAGAGAGATAGAGACATAGATAGATAGAGAGACAGAGGGATAGAGAGATAAAGACATAGAGAGATAGAGACATAGAGAGATAGAGAGATAGAGACATAGAGAAGTAGATAGGGAGACAAAGAGAGATGTAGAGATAGAGTCATAGAGAGATGGAGACATAGATAGGTAGAGAGACAGAGAGATAGAGAGATAAAGACATAGAGAGATAGAGATATAGAGAGATAGAGACATAGAGAAGTAGATAGAGAGACGGAGAGATGTAGAGATAGAGTCATAGAGAGATAGAGACATAGATAGATAGAGAGACACAGAGATAGAGAGATAAAGAGATAGAGAGATAGAGTCATAGAGAGATAGAGACATAGATAGAGAGACAGAGAGATAGAGAGATAAAGACATAGAGAGATAGAGACATAGAGAGATAGAGACATAGAGGGACAGAGAGATAGAGAGATAGAGACATAGAGAGATAGAGAGAAAGAGACATAGAGAAGTAGATAGAGAGAGAGAGGGCTAGAGAGATAAAGACATAGAGAGATAGAGACATAGAGAAGCAGATAGAGAGACAGAGAGATGTAGAGATAGAGTCATAGAGAGATAGAGACATAGATTAGATAGAGAGACAGAGAGATAGAGAGATAAAGACATAGATTGATAGAGACATCGAGAGATATTGACATAGAGAAGCAGATAGGGAGACAGAGAGATGTAGAGATAGAGTCATAGAGAGATAGAGGCATAGATAGATAGAGAGACAGCGAGAAAAACATAGAGACAGAGAGAGATAGAGACATAGAGAGATAGAGACATAGAGAAGTAGATAGAGAGACAGAGAGATGTAGAGATAGAGTCATAGAGGGATAGAGACATAGATAGATAGAGGGACAGAGAGGTAGAGAGATAAAGACATAGAGAGATAGAGAAGTAGATAGAGAGACAGAGAGATGTAGAGGTAGAGTCATAGAGAGATAGAGACATAGATAGATAGAGAGACAGAGAGATAGAGAGATAAAGACATAGAGAGATAGAGACATAGAGAGGTAGAGACATAGAGAAGTAGATAAAGAGACAGAGAGGTGCAGAGATTGACTCATAGAGAGATTGACTCATAGAGAGATAGGGGCATAGAGAGATAGAGAGACAGAGAGATAGAGAGATAAAGACATAGAGAGATAGAGGCATAGAGGGATAGAGAGACAGAGAAGTAAATAGAGAGATAGAGGCATAGAGAGATAGAGACATAGAGAAGTAGATAGAGAGACAGAGAGATGTAGAGATAGAGTCATAGAGAGATAGAGAGACAGAGAGATAAAGACATAGAGAGATAGAGACATAGAGAGATAGAGACATAGAGAAGTAGATAGAGAGACAGAGAGATGTAGAGATAGAGCCATAGAGAGATAGAGGCATAGATAGATAGAGAGACAGAGAGATAGAGAGATAAAGGCATAGCGAGATAGAGACATAGAGGGATAGAGACATAGAGAAGTAGATAGAGAGACAGAGAGATGTAGAGATAGAGTCATAGAGAGATAGAGATATAGATAGATAGAGAGACAGCGAGATAGATAAAGACATAGAGAGATAGAGACATAGAGAGATTGAGAGATAGAGACATAGAGAAGCAGATAGAGAGACAGAGGGATGTAGAGATAGAGTCATAGAGAGATAGAGACATAGATAGATAGAGAGACAGAGAGATAGAGAGATAAAGACATAGAGAGATAGAGGCATAGAGAGGTAGAGGCATAGAGAAGTAGATAGGGAGACAGAGAGATGTAGAGATAGAGTCATAGAGAGATAGAGACATAGATAGATAGAGAGACAGAGAGAGAGATAGATAAAGACATAGAGAGATAGAGACATAGAGAGATAGAGACATAGAGAAGTAGATAGAGAGACAGAGAGATGTAGAGATAGAGTCATAGAGAGATAGAGACATAGATAGATAGAGAGACAGAGAGATAGAGAGAGAAAGACATAGAGAGATAGAGACATAGAGAGATAGAGACATAGAGAAGTAGATAGAGAGACAGAGAGATGTAGAGATAGAGTCATAGAGAGATAGAGACATAGATAGATAGAGAGACAGAGAGATAAAGACATAGAGAGATAGAGACATAGAGAAGCGGATAGAGAGACAGAGAGATGTAGAGATAGAGTCATAGAGAGATAGGGACATAGATAGGTAGTGGGACAGGGAGATGTAGAGATAGAGTCATAGAGAGATAGAGACATAGATAGATAGAGAGACAGGGGGATAGAGAGATAAAGACATAGAGACATAGAGAGATAGAGACATAGAGAAGTAGATAGAGAGACAGAGAGATGTAAAGATAGAGTCATAGAGAGATAGAGACATAGAGAGATAGAGAGGCAGAGAGATGTAGAGATAGAGTCATAGAGAGATAGAGACATAGATAGGTAGTGGGACAGGGAGATGTAGAGATAGAGTCATAGAGAGATAGAGACATAGATAGATAGAGAGGCAGGGAGATAGAGAGATAAAGACATAGAGAGATAGAGACATAGAGAAGTAGATAGAGAGACAGATTGATGTAAAGATAGAGTCATAGAGAGATAGAGACATAGATCGATAGAGAGGCAGAGAGATGTAGAGATAGAGTCATAGAGAGATAGAGGCATAGATAGATAGAGAGACAGCGAGAAAAACATAGAGACATTGAGAAGTAGATAGAGTGGCAGAGAGATGTAGAGATAGAGTCATAGAGAGATAGAGACATAGAGAGACAGAGAGATAGAGAGATAAAGACATAGAGAGATAGAGACATAGAGGGATAGAGAGACAGAGGGATAGAGAGATAAAGGCATAGAGAGATAGAGACATAGAGAAGTAGATAGAGAGACAGAGAGATGTAGAGATAGATTCATAGAGAGGTAGAGAGATAGATAGAGAGACAGAGGGATAGAGAGATAAAGACATAGAGAGATAGAGACATAGAGACATAGATAGATAGAGAGACAGAGAGATGTAGAGATAGAGCCATAGAGAGGTCAAGACACAGATTGATAGAGAGACAGAGAGATAGAGACATAGAGAGAGAGAGACATAGAGAGATAGAGACATAGAGAGATAGAGACATAGAGAAGTAGATAGGGAGACAGAGAGATGTAGAGATAGAGTCATAGAGAGATAAAGACATAGATAGAGAGACAGAGAGATAGAGAGATAAAGACATAGAGAGATAGAGACATAGAGAAGCAGATAGAGAGACAGAGAGATGTAGAGATAGAGCCATAGAGGGAAAGAGACATAGATAGATAGAGAGACAGAGAGATAGAGAGATAAAGACATAGAGAGATAGAGACATAGATAAATGGAGAGACAGAGAGACAGAGAGATAAAGGCATAGAGAGATAGAGACATAGACAGATAGAGACATAGAGAAGTAGATAGAGAGACAGAGAGATGTAGAGATAGAGTCATAGAGAGATAGAGACATAGATAGATAGAGAGACAGAGGGATGTAGAGATAGAGTCATAGAGAGATAGAGACATAGATAGATAGAGAGACAGGGAGATAGAGAGATAAAGACATAGAGATATAGAGACATAGATAGATAGAGACATAGAGAAGTAGATAGAGAGACAGAGAGATGTAGAGATAGAGTCATAGAGAGATAGAGAGACAGAGAGATAGAGAGATAAAGACACAGAGAGATAGAGACATAGAGAGATAGAGACATAGAGAAGTAGATAGAGAGACAGAGAGATGTAGAGAAAGAGACATAGAGAGATATAGGCATAGAGGGATAGTGACATAGAGAAGTAGATAGAGAGACAGGGAGATGCAGAGATAGAGTCATAGAGAGATAGAGACATAGATAGATGGAGAGACGGAGAGGTAGAGAGATAAAGACATAGAGAAATAGAGACATAGAGAGATGGAGAGACAGAGGGATAGAGAGATAAAGACATAGAGAAATAGAGACATAGAGAGATAGAGACATAGAGAAGTAGATAGAGAGACAGAGAGATGTAGAGGTAGAGTCATAGAGAGATAGAGACATAGATAGATAGAGAGACAGATAGATAGAGACATAAAGACATAGAGAGATAGAGACACAGCGGGATAGAGACATAGAGAAGTAGATAGAGAGACAGGGAGATGTAGAGATAGAGTCATAGAGGGAAAGAGACATAGATAGATAGAAAGACAGAGAGATAGAGAGACATAGAGAGATAGAGACATAGATAGATAGAGGGGCAGAGAGATGTAGAGATAGAGTCATTGAGAGATAGAGAGATAAAGACATAGAGAGACAGAGAGATAGAGAGATAAAGACATAGAGAGATAGAGACATAGAGAAGCAGATAGAGAGACAGAGAGATGTAGAGATAGAGCCATAGAGAGATAGAGACATAGATAGGTAGAGAGACAGAGAGATAGAGAGATAAAGACATAGAGAGATAGAGACATAGAGAGATAGAGACATAGAGAAGCAGATAGGGAGACAGAGAGATGCAGAGGTAGAGTCATAGAGACATAGAGACATATATAGATAGAGAGACAGAGAGATAGAGATAAAGACATAGAGAGATAGAGACATAGAGAAGTAGATAGAGAGACAGGGAGATGTACAGATAGAGACATAGAGGGATAGAGACATAGATAGATAGAGGGACAGAGAGATGCAGAGATAGAATCATAGAGGGATAGGGACATAGATAGATAGAGAGGCAGAGAGATAGAGAGATAAAGACATAGAGAGATAGAGGCATAGAGAGATAGAGAGACAGAGGGATGGAGAGATCAAGACACAGAGAGATAGAGACAGAGAGATGTAGAGATAGAGTCATAGAGAGATAGAGACATAGATAGATAGAGAGACAGAGAGATAGAGAGACAAAGACATAGAGAGATAGAGACATAGAGAAGCAGATAGAGAGACAGAGAGATGTAGAGATAGAGTCATAGAGAGAGAGAGAGACATAGATAGATAGAGACATAGAGAGATAGAGAGATCAAGGCATAGAGAGATAGAGGCATAGAGACATAGAGAAGCAGATAGAGAGACAGAGAGATGTAGAGATAGAGACATAGAGACATAGATAGATAGAGAGGCAGAGAGATAGAGAGAGAAAGACATAGAGAGATAGAGTCATAGAGAGATAGAGACATAGAGAAGTAGATAGAGAGACAGAGAGATGTAGAGATAGAGTCATAGAGAGATAGAGACATAGATAGATAGAGAGGCAGAGAGATAGAGAGATCAAGACATAGAGAGATAGAGACATAGAGACATAGAGAAGCAGATAGAGAGACAGAGAGATGTAGAGATAGAGTCATAGAGAGATAGAGACATAGATAGATAGAGAGACAGAGGGATAGAGAGAGAAAGACATAGAGAGATAGAGTCATAGAGAGATAGAGACATAGAGAAGCAGATAGAGAGACAGAGAGATGTAGAGATAGAGTCATAGAGAGGTAGAGACATAGATAGATAGAGAGACAGAGGGATAGAGAGATAAAGACATAGAGAGATAAAGACATAGAGACATAGATAGATAGAGAGACAGAGAGATGTAGAGATAGAGCCATAGAGAGGTCAAGACACAGATAGATAGAGAGACAGAGAGATAGAGACATAGAGAGAGAGAGACATAGAAAGATAGAGACATAGAGAGATAGAGACATAGAGAAGTAGATAGGGAGACAGAGAGATGTAGAGATAGAGTCATAGAGAGATAAAGACATAGATAGATAGAGAGACAGAGAGATAGAGAGATAAAGACATAGAGAGATAGAGACATAGAGAAGCAGATAGAGAGACAGAGAGATGTAGAGATAGAGCCATAGAGGGAAAGAGACATAGATAGATAGAGAGACAGAGAGATAGCGAGATAAAGACATAGAGAGATAGAGACATAGATAAATGGAGAGACAGAGAGATAGAGAGATAAAGGCATAGAGAGATAGAGACATAGAGAGATGGAGAGACAGAGGGATAGAGAGATAAAGACATAGAGAAATAGAGACATAGAGAGATAGAGACATAGATAGATAGAGAGACAGCGAGATAGAGAGACAGAGAGATAGAGAGATAGAGACATAGAGAGATAGAGAGACAGATAGATAGAGACATAAAGACATAGAGAGATAGAGACACAGCGGGATAGAGACATAGATAGATAGAGAGACAGAGGGATGTAGAGATAGAGTCATAGAGAGATAGAGACATAGATAGATAGAGAGACAGGGAGATAGAGAGATAAAGACATAGAGAGATAGAGACATAGATAGATAGAGACATAGAGAAGTAGATAGAGAGACAGAGAGATGTAGAGATAGAGTCATAGAGAGATAGAAAGACAGAGAGATAGAGAGATAAAGACACAGAGAGATAGAGACATAGAGAGATAGAGACATAGAGAAGTAGATAGAGAGACAGAGAGATGTAGAGATAGAGACATAGAGAGATAGAGACTTAGATAGATAGAGAGACAGAGAGACAGAGAGATAAAGACATATAGAGATAGAGACATAGAGAGATGGAGAGACAGAGGGATAGAGAGATAAAGACATAGAGAAATAGAGACATAGAGAGATACAGACATAGAGAAGTAGATAGAGAGACAGAGAGATGTAGAGGTAGAGTCATAGAGAGAAGAGACATAGATAGATAGAGAGACAGATAGATAGAGACATAAAGACATAGAGAGATAGAGACACAGCGGGATAGAGACATAGAGAAGTAGATAGAGAGACAGGGAGATGTAGAGATAGAGTCATAGAGGGAAAGAGACAGAGATAGATAGAAAGACAGAGAGATAGAGAGACATAGAGAGATAGAGACATACATAGATAGAGGGGCAGAGAGATGTAGAGATAGAGTCATTGAGAGATAGAGAGATAAAGACATAGAGAGACAGAGAGATAGAGAGATAAAGACATAGAGAGATAGAGACATAGAGAAGCAGATAGAGAGACAGAGAGATGTAGAGATAGAGCCATAGAGAGATAGAGACATAGATAGGTAGAGAGACAGAGAGATAGAGAGATAAAGACATAGAGAGATAGAGACATAGAGAGATAGAGACATAGAGAAGCAGATAGGGAGACAGAGAGATGCAGAGGTAGAGTCATAGAGACATAGAGACATATATAGATAGAGAGACAGAGAGATAGAGATAAAGACATAGAGAGATAGAGACATAGAGAAGTAGATAGAGAGACAGGGAGATGTACAGATAGAGACATAGAGGGATAGAGACATAGATAGATAGAGGGACAGAGAGATGCAGAGATAGAATCATAGAGGGATAGGGACATAGATAGATAGAGAGGCAGAGAGATAGAGAGATAAAGACATAGAGAGATAGAGGCATAGAGAGATAGAGAGACAGAGGGATGGAGAGATCAAGACACAGAGAGATAGAGACAGAGAGATGTAGAGATAGAGTCATAGAGAGATAGAGACATAGATAGATAGAGAGACAGAGAGATAGAGAGACAAAGACATAGAGAGATAGAGACATAGAGAAGCAGATAGAGAGACAGAGAGATGTAGAGATAGAGTCATAGAGAGATAGAGACATAGATAGATAGAGAGGCAGAGAGATAGAGAGATCAAGACATAGAGAGATAGAGGCATAGAGAGATAGAGACATAGAGAAGCAGATAGAGAGACAGAGAGATGTAGAGATAGAGTCATAGAGAGATAGAGACATAGATAGATAGAGAGGCAGAGAGATAGAGAGAGAAAGACATAGAGAGATAGAGTCATAGAGAGATAGAGACATAGAGAAGTAGATAGAGAGACAGAGAGATGTAGAGATAGAGTCATAGAGAGATAGAGACATAGATAGATAGAGAGACAGAGAGATAGAGAGATAAAGACATAGAGAGATAGAGACATAGAGAGATAAAGGCATAGAGAAGTAGATAGAGAGACAGAGAGATAGAGAGATAAAGACATAGAGAGATAGAGACATAGAGAGATAGAGACATAGAGAAGCAGATAGGGAGACAGAGAGATGCAGAGGTAGAGTCATAGAGACATAGAGACATATATAGATAGAGAGACAGAGAGATAGAGAGGTAAAGACATAGAGAGATAGAGACATAGAGAAGTAGATAGGGAGACAGAGAGATGTAGAGATAGAGTCACAGAGAGAAAGAGACATAGATAGATAGAGAGACAGGGAGATGCAGAGATAAAGACATAGAGAGATAGAGACATAAAGAGATAGAGACATAGAGAGATAGAGACATAGAGAAGCAGATAGAGAGATAGAGAGATGCAGAGATAGAGTCATAGAGAGATAGAGACATAGATAGATAGAGAGACAGAGAGATAGAGAGATAAAGACATAGCGAGATAGAGACATAGAGGGATAGAGACATAGAGAAGTAGATAGAGAGACAGGGAGATGTAGAGATAGAGTCATAGAGGGAAAGAGACAGAGATAGATAGAGAGACAGAGAGATAGAGAGATAAAGACATAGAGAGATAGAGACATACATAGATAGAGAGACAGAGAGATAGAGAGATAAAGGCATAAAGAGATAGAGACATAGAGAGATAGAGAGACAGAGAGATAGAGCGATAAAGACACAGAGAGATAGAGACAGAGAGAAGTAGATAGAGAGACCGAGAGATGCAGAGATAGAGTCATAGAGAGATAGAGACATAGATAGAGAGACAGAGAGATGTAGAGATAGAGTCATAGAGAGATAGAGACATAGATAGATAGAGAGACAGAGAGATAGAGAGATAAAGACACAGAGAGATAGAGACATAGAGAGATAGAGACATAGAGAAGCAGATAGAGAGACAGAGGGATGCAGAGATAGAGCCATAGAGAGATAGAGACACAGATAGATAGAGAGACAGAGAGATAGAGAGATAAAGACATAGAGAGTTAGAGACATAGAGAGAGATAGAGACATAGAGAAGTAGATAGAGAGACAGAGAGATGTAGAGATAGAGTCATAGAGAGATAGAGACATAGATAGATAGAGAGAGAGATAGAGAGATAAAGACATAGAGAAATAGAGACATAGAGAGATAGAGACATAGAGAAGTAGATAGAGAGACATAGAGATGTAGAGATAGAGTCATAGAGAGATAGAGACATAGATAGATAGAGAAACAGAGAGATAGAGAGATAAAGACATAGAGAGATAGAGACATAGAGAGATAGATAGATAGAGAGACAGAGAGATAGAGAGATAAAGACATAGAGAGATAGAGACCTAGAGAGATAGAGACATATAGAGAAGTAGATAGAGAGACAGAGAGATGTAGAGATAGAGTCATAGAGAGATAGAGACATAGATAGATAGAGAGACAGAGAGATAGAGAGATAAAGACATAGAGAGATAGAGTCATAGAGAGATAGAGACGTAGAGAAGTAGATAGAGAGACAGAGAGATGTAGAGATAGAGTCATAGAGAGAGAGAGACATAGATAGATAGAGTGACAGAGAGATAGAGAGATAAAGACATAGAGAGATAGAGACATAGAGAGATAGAGAGACAGAGGGATAGAGACATAAAGACATAGAGAGATAGAGACATAGAGAGATAGAGACATAGAGAAGTAGATAGAGAGACAGAGAGGTGTAGAGATAGAGAGGTGTAGAGATAGAGTCATAGAGAGAAAGAGACATAGATAGATAGAGAGACAGAGAGATAGAGAGATAAAGACATAGAGAGATAGAGACATAGAGAAGCAGATAGAGAGACAGAGAGATGTAGAGATAGAGCCAAAGAGGGAAAGAGACATAGATAGATAGAGAGACAGAGAGATAGAGAGATAAAGACATAGAGAGATAGAGACATAGATAGATAGAGAGACAGAGAGATAGAGAGATAAAGACATAGAGAAGTAGATAGACAGACAGAGAGATGTAGAGATAGAGTCATAGAGAGATAGAGACATAGATAGATAGACAGAGAGATAGAGAGATAAAGACATAGAGAGATAGAGACATAGATAGATAGAGAGACATAGATAGATATAGAGACAGAGAGATGTAGAGATAGAGTCATAGAGAGATAGGGACATAGATAGATAGAAAGACAAAGAGGTAGAGAGATAAAGACATAGAGAGAGAGAGACATAGAGAGATAGAGACATAGAGAAGCAGATAGAGAGACAGAGAGATGTAGAGATAGAGCCATAGAGAGATAGAGACATAGATAGATAGAGAGACAGAGAGATAGAGACATAGAGAAGTAGATAGAGAGACAGAGAGATGTCCAGATAGAGTCATAGAGAGATAGATAGTCCTAGAGAGATAGAGACATAGAGAGATAGAGACGTAGAGAAGTAGATAGAGAGACAGAGAGATAGAGAGATAAAGGCATAAAGAGATAGAGACATAGAGAGATAGAGAGACAGAGAGATAGAGCGATAAAGACACAGAGAGATAGAGACATAGATAGATAGAGAGACAGAGAGATAGAGAGATAAAGACATAGAGAGATAGAGACATAGAGAGATAGAGAGACAGAGAGATAGAGAGATAAAGACATAGAGAGATAGAGACATAGAGAGATAGAGACATAGAGAGATAGAGACATAGAGAAGCAGATAGAGAGACAGAGAGATGTAGAGATAGAGTCATAGAGAGATAGAGACATAGAGAGAGAGAGCGGAGAGATAGAGAGATAAAGACAGAGAGATAGAGACAAAGAGACATAGAGAGACAGAGAGATGCAGAGATAGAGTCATAGAGAGATAGAGACATAGATAGATAGAGAGACAGAGAGAGAGATAGATAAAGACATAGAGAGATAGAGACATAGAGAGATAGAGACATAGAGAAGTAGATAGAGAGACAGAGAGATGTAGAGATAGAGTCATAGAGAGATAGAGACATAGATAGATAGAGAGACAGAGAGATAGAGAGATAAAGACATAGAGAGATAGAGACATAGAGATAGAGACATAGAGAAGCAGATAGAGAGACAGAGAGATGTAGAGATAGAGTCATAGAGAGATAGAGACATAGATAGATAGAGAGACAGAGACATAGAGAGATAAAGACATAGAGAGATAGAGACATAGAGAGATAGAGGCATAGAGAAGTAGATAGAGAGACAGAGAGATGTAGAGATAGAGTCATAGAGAGATAGAGACATAGATAGATAGAGAAACAGAGAGATAGAGAGATAGAGACATAGATAGATAGAGAAACAGAGAGATAGAGA
>CAMXCT020003509.1:0-62628 GCA_947184155.2 Cladocopium goreaui
ATCTTATCTAACCTATATAATCTATCAATCTAATCTATCAATCTAAGCTTATCTTATCTAACCTATATAATCTATCAATCTAATCTATCAATCTAAGCTTATCTTATCTAACCTATATAATCTATCAATCTAATCTAATCTAACCTATATAATCTATCAATCTAATCTATCAATCTAAGCTTATCTTATCTAACCTATATAATCTATCAATCTAATCTAATCTAACCTATATAATCTATCAATCTAATCTAATCCAATCTAACCTATATAATCTATCAATCTAAGCTTATCTTATCTAACCTATATAATCTATCAATCTAATCTAATCTAACCTATATAATCTATCAATCTAATCTATCAATCTAAGCTTATCTTATCTAACCTATATAATCTATCAATCTAATCTAATCTAACCTATATAATCTATCAATCTAATCTATCAATCTAAGCTTGTCTTATCTAACCTATATAATCTATCATTCTAAGCTTATCTTATCTAACCTATATAATTTATTAATCTAATCTAATCTAATCTAACCTATATAATCTATCAATCTAATCTATCAATCTAATCTAATCTAATCTAACCTATATAATCTATCAATCTAATCTAATCTATTCTAACCTATATAATCTATCAATCTAATCTAATCTAACCTATATAATCTATCAATCTAATCTATCAATCTAAGCTTATCTTATCTAACCTATATAATCTATCAATCTAATCTAATCTAACCTATATAATCTATCAATCTAATCTATCAATCTAAGCTTATCTTATCTAACCTATATAATCTATCAATCTAATCTAATCTATTCTAACCTATATAATCTATCAATCTAATTTAATCTTATAATCTAATCTCTATATATATATGTGAGAGATGGAAAAGTTCAATCCAGTCCTACTTTTTCAAAAATAGTGGTACTGTAATTTACGGTTCTAACTCTTGTCAGGGGTTACTATAGTTGTATCCATAGTGATTAGTTCTATTATATAAATATGAACCTATACTAAACCTATATTTTACCATCGCATCGGGGCATTGGAGGTCAATCATACCCCCTGAAATCACTGGGAGGTGAGTGTGGTGGGTATTCTATTTTTGCAAGCAATGGTTGTTCACAGTGGGTAATCTGCTGGATAAATTATAATATTTCACTAACCGGAATGAAGGCCATTTGGGGATGATTTCCCTTACTAACCATGATTCGAGTGAGGTCGCAGTGAGGTCGTTACAATTTACCCAAAATCAGGTAATCTAGTCTGACAATTGTTTTGTGCCTTTTTGGCCCATATTCAAAAGACCGACGAATCCTTTCTGGCGGCTCGATGTTTATGTGAAACTAGACATATCATAAATCCAGGATAATCGGATGTTTACCCTCCTGTAACCAGCTCGTTCTATCTGCTGTTTTGCAGATAAAAATTCCCAACCTTTGCCAACGTCCTACCGGATGTTGGTCCTCACAGGGTGGTACCCCCCCAGTTACAAGTTGGTTTATGATCCCCGTTAAATATAACCCCCATAAATCCTAGTTATTGCAGTTATAAATTATAAATCAACCTGGCTAACTATGGGTCATCACCTGTACGATCATGCCCACAAAAAAATGGTCATTAGTGGTGCACAACATCTACTGCAAACTTTGCTTAAAATTACCACCACCAAATCCTCATTCATATCTGGTTAGATTATATAAAAAACAACAACATGTTTGGTTGGGGGATGTCGGGGGTAAACTCAATGATAAACACCAACTATCAAAACCCTCCAGATCCAAACGGTAGATCCTTGGCTGTAAAGATTATGATTCAGATTGATGCAGGCTTTATCAAACTCTACGTGTATCAATATGTCACAGGTCCACAACTACACACGTATATCTAATACATGCTTCTTGGTAGAACTAAGAACTGGTTTTCCACCATGTCTGGAATCCTTTCACCAAGAATGGATCCTTGATTTAGTCCACACAAAAATAGGCTTTTGCTGGTGATGGTGATTTTCCAATTGCTCAAAATGATCAAAGATTCAACTAGCCAGTGATGCAACTATCACTTCTTTTTTCGCCACTACAGTACTACAGTCCCACTTGAATCACTTGATCTCATGAAACCACCCATTTTTCCTAGGCTTTTTCCACCATCTTTGGTGAAACTTTCACCACCAATCCCACCGCTGTTTTTAACCACGGTGACTCTCCACGGCGCGGGCCACGTTCTCCGCAGGGCTGACCTGGTTTTTGGGTTTACCCAAAGAAAATTGATGCTGGCTTCAGGTGGGGAATTTCATGGTTTTCATATGGGAATATCATGGGAAAATAATTGTTGAATGGGATTTTGAGTGGAGTTCTTCAAGTTAAAAAATGGTTCATGTATGGTTTGAAAAATGGGACTATGGCTGGATTAGCATGGGTGATATATTGAATAATCTCATGGGTATAGTGGTTTATATCAGTTCATGAATAATCCACTCCCCCCGTTCCTATTCAACACCCATGCATCTTTGGGACCATTGACAGGCTGGGGGTGCAAAAAAATAAGGCTGTGGGCCTATGGATGAAGTCTAGGGGCTGATTGATGAATTATATAATATGGACAGTGAATAAGTGATTTCAGTGATACCACCTATATACTATGTTTTTCATATTGTGCTAACATTAGGTGGTGATTGATTTTGCCTGGGTTAAGTTATACCACCTGCTTTACTTATGTCAAATGGATATGGGTATATTGTCATCATAAGAACAGCCGAATAGCTCTTACCCTCCGCTGGAAAATTCCCCCATGTGTAGGATGATTTTGCCGCCATAAGCGAAACATTTCGTGAGAGGATTCCCGAACGGTGGCAGGCTCAGGGATTAATCCAATGATACAACCAGTAGCAGGTGCTTGGATCATACTGAAGAAAAAAAAACTGGATCATCCTGGTAGCGATATTCTGGCATCATGTACCAACAAACATGGGCTAAGGATGGCTAAGGGCTATCTCAAAAAATAGATGGAGGGCGCTTGAGCCACACTGGGCCCAACTTTTATATAGAATTGAATTAGCCACTTGGTATCTTCCAAAGGATGAATATAGTCGAACATCTTTAGAACCTGCAAGGCTCAATATGCGGATGCTCGTTGAGACCCCCCTCTCGAAGTCATTTGTTGAGAGGTCTATATACTTAGGTTTGATCCATTCTCATTGATCTTGGTATGGGTCCAAATCAGGTAGCCTCAAAAAGGATGGTTCAATGAGTTCAATGGCCTATGACCGAAAATCCCGAGTACTACAACTGCTGTCTCCTCTTGGTGTTGCCGACATCCCAGTCCGAGTCCCTCCAGCAGTCCTTGTAGGCTTGCATGCTCTCAACCAGCCAGCCCTGGCGACGGTGTCCACCCCTGGAGGATTCGCACCACCAGGTCGTTGAAAATCATCAAACAGGATGTTCCGAAGCTTCATTGGGGATGTTGATTTCAAAACCATTTCAAGCCCCATTCTTTTTCCAAAGGCAATTTGCCAAATACATGTATCATTGTATCCACATAATTTACATTAATTTACTATGTGCATGTCATGTACTATGCTAGGCTATGAATATGTATCAATTACATCACCTCCCAATTTTTGCTGCAAAAGTTCTACATCTCCATGACTTGCTCCCAACTCCGACAGCTTTGGTGCCTGCATCTTCTCATCAAAGTCCGCCAACGTCACGTCCACCTGGCGGCACTTCAACCCCCCTTTTCTGTGAGGCAAAGCTACATAAACCAATGGGAAACCGGGTAGGATTAATTCTGATGATTCTTGAAATTGAAAGTGTCCAAACTTGATATAATGATATATTTGCTTATCAGATTCCAGTCGAAGTGGGAACTTCATCTGTGAGCAAAGAAAGCCCATCCCCAGAGCTTCAACCGGTGAATGGTCCAATGTCTCAATTTCGCCCCTACTCAACGGCGGTTTCCGGGGGATTAGTTTGCCTACATTCGGGTGGTTTTGGTGATAACTGTGACCATCAGAATTCCAGACAGAAAGATCATGAAATGTAGCTTGAGAATCGACATTTGAAGGATGCACCGCTTCGCCTTGTGCATCACTTCTGTGACTGCTGAAATCGCTGCCATGTCTTCCTGCCACCGGCAATTGAGGTGTTGGCTCCTGAACATCTGGATAAAATCATATACCATCTGGTTATTCAACATAGCCATGGAAAATCACCATTTTTAATAGGTAAACCATCTATAAATGGGCCATTTTCCATGGCTATGTTAAATAACCAGAGGGTAAAATCTACAAGGGTCAACATGGTACCTGAATGTGGACTCTGAGGCATCGATTCCATACCATATACCCAGCAAAGTCACTGCATACCTGCGTCCTACGTCTGTTTTTGGTGATCCCATCATAGGTCTCCAAAGCCGGCAATCTACAGCTGAACATCCAATAAAAAAGGCCAGGTTGCTATCTGGAAAATCTATAGTGGGCAATCATTTAATAATATCACATCTCTGGGCCCCCAAAATAGTCATTAAATCAGTAAATGCCATTCAGGGAAACAAACAAAATGATTTGCAAATGATCAATTTCTGTTGCAATCTGATCAATTTCAGTGCAAATGTCAGCAATAAAACGATGACAAACTCGTGACTTCCCCGAGGGACTTATCACGCCTCGGCTCGGGCCTTGGGCATCTGTCCTTGGAACCACAGAGTTCTTTGGAAGCAGATGAACACAAAAGGATCACTGACCTTCAGAAATATGATTAAAAATAACAACAAACATCTCTTTCATACTGTTTTCATCATGGAATCCCCCATCATTCCGGCAAGTATCCCGGAAAACATGACGGTTCAGCAGCTGTTCTGTCATCCACATGAATCGGAGAACTTCTGTATGAAAGTCACCCACGAAAAAAGAAGAGTTTCATAGTGAGCAACATGAGATTTAAGGGAAAACATATTACTAGAGTAACCCCCCTAAAATCCTAAGCAACTGCTCATTATTTTATTAGGAGTTTACTTATCTGTTCTTATGTGTTTCTATTATGAACAGCTTCCAGGAAGAAGTTGTCGCCTTGTCGCCACGCCTGGGACCTTCATCCCCAATTTTTTGGAGAAATGTTCGTGACAAAAAAAAACAAAACAAAAGCCTTCCAGATGTCCATCCCAATTGTCCAAAAAAATATATTTCTCCATCCCAATTGGGACTTTCGGGACCTGAACCGAAACAGCACCGGTGACTTTCCGAACAATCGCAGACTTGTCGAAGTACCTAGCTTCGAGGGATTTTAGGAAATCGAAACTGAAAACCATCGGTGTTTACCACGCTGCTAGCTTTAATTAATATTGTCTGAAATGGCATAATGGGGTCGCTGAAGATTTATGATGAATCCTCATTCTCCCTATCAAAAAATGACCAAAAAATGGAGGTTCATCATGGTTCATCCCAATTTTCTCAGAGACAGCCATCTTCCATCATCTTCCCAATTCTTCCCATCATCCTGTCATCGTGCGTTGAGTGGCCGAAATCCACTTTCACAGCATATTCCTTGGTATGTTTCCAGAGCAATGCATCCACCTTCTGCTCGATGACACCATGAAGGTCATGATTGGCCTTGCGCGAAGAGGAACTGGACATAACTATTGCTGGGGCAGTTTGCAGCCATGTGATGACACTCAAGGATAATAGGTATTCCATGTTACTCCTCTTATGGATCATAACAATCCCCAAAATTCCTATTCATATCTATCCCCTTTAAGTACTAAACCAGTTGGTACAAATTAACCCTCAATTTCATCACCGGCACCAACAAACAGGAAAGCTTTCACTTTCATCATCTGCGTTTGACTAAGAACGGGTATCCCAGATTCCCATGATGAAGAAAATCATGTTGCCCATTCAAAGGGCAATTTAAGGTATCCCCATTGTTCGACAGACCTATGTTCTGGCAAGCAAAAAACACAGCTTGGGTCAACCAACCAGCTGTTGGACCCAACTGGACGACTCTTCTTTGCGGCGTGGGACCGTGGGGCTCTGTCAACACTTGCTTCAGCCTCTCTTCCACCAACCCCACCAGGAAAAGCCTGGAGCACCCCAAAATGAAATGCTGAAATGCTTTACAATTCCAACAATTGGCCATTTTTTCTGCTGTCCCCTGCGTCTGAAATTTAACCCGTGCCCATCTGAGCTTTTCGGCCATGAAAAATAGCCTCATCGTCATCCCATCGCATTTTACATTCTATGTACTGGTGGGTTGATAGGTATCATTTATTATGAATTATAAAAACGCTTATCATATGTTATCATAGTAGTACAACCCCCAAAAGTGTTGCTTATACCGAAAATGAACCATCAACGGGGGGGTGTGGTACTGTCCCCCTCCCCCCTGTGGTGTGGTGGGGGTGTGGTATGGCATGTTGGGTATGTATGGTGTGTATGGTCGGTCTGGTATGGCATGTCTGGAAAGTATGGTATGTTTGGTATGTATGGTAGGTATGCTATGTATGGCATGAATGGTTGTTATTGTATGGATGGTAAATATGGTATGTAAGTCTGTTGGGTATGGTATGTTTGATATGACAGTATGTATGGTATGTATGGTTAGTATGGTTACTATGATGGGTATGGAATGTTTCCTATGTAAGGTAGGTATGGTATGTATGGCATGTATGTTTGGTATTGTATGCATGGTAGGTGTGGTAATTGTGTTTCATATGTATGGTATGTGTGGTCTGTATGATAGGTATGATAGGTATGGTATGTATGGTTACTATGATGGGTATGGAATGTTTCCTATGTAAGGTATGTATGGTATGTATCGCATGTATGTTTGGTATTGTATGTATGGTAGGTGTGGTAATTATGTTTCATATGTATGGTATGTGTGGTATGTATGATAGGTATCATAGGTATGGTACGCATGGCATCATTGGAATGTATGGTAGGAACGGCATATGTTCAACACATGTACTGTTGTGAGAGAACACAGGTAGTAAATAGGAAGTAGATACATGCCACATGTATATATGACTATAAGTGGCACGTAGGTACTTTGAGGGAATATGTGTGCTACGTAGGTCGCCTAAAAGGTAGCATGTACCTAGTAAATGCGAGGCTGGTAGTCAGAAATGCTGCAAAGACCTAGCAAATACGAGGCTGGACCTCAGAAATGCTGCCAATAGCTTGCAAATAGAAGGGAAAGGGGGGGTGCTACCTGGGGACCCAACCCATGGGGGGGTGGAGAGACGGAGGACGGGACCATATATACATATTATTATTACTACTACTATTATTATTAATTACTACCAGTAGTACCCGCACGAGGCGGGGCGGAAGTTGCCTTAAAGATATATATAACACCTTTCTCATCTATAGAACTTGCATGCGCCGTGCGCCAGCCAAGCCCGTGCGTGCGTGCACTCTGCGAAAGTTGTGTCCTGCTTCACATGTCACATGTGAAGCTCCACTTCGCACTTCCCACTTCTCACTGCAGTCTTCACACTCCGCACTTCACACTTCACACTCCACACTTCACACTGCACTTTTAAGACTCCACACTTCACACTCCACACGTCACACTCCACACTTCACACGTCACACTGCACTCTTCGCACTCCAAACTTCACACTTCACAGTCCACACTTCAGACTTCACAGTCCACACTTGACACTTCTCACTCCTCACTGCTTTCTTCACACTCACAACTTCACACTTCACACTTCACACTGCACTCTTCACGCCCCACACTTCACACTGCACTCTTCACACTCCACACTTCATCTCATCTGAGCCCTTCTCACCTTATCCCAGCTCATCTCTTCTCATCTCTTCTCATATCATTTAAGCTTTCATGAATCACTTCCCAGTACTACTACTAATCACTGTCGCAGCCTTGATGCACCCACTCCAATACGATTTACGATCTTCAGCTGCAAAAGACAATAGTATTACGCATGCAGCCGCTGCACCAAGCAACCTTGACGCAGCCACTACAATGCGATCTGCAGAGACTGAGTTGCAAAACACAATAGAACTACGTGCAATGGCGTCGGAAATTGCAGCTCCACAACCAGATCTCGACGCCAAAGCGACAAAAAGACGATTTTGAAGCACTTTTGAAAAGGAATTTTAAAAGGAAAATTATTAGCGCCAAAATTAAGAAAATCTGCTGGCAAATCACTTTCGCAGCCTTGATGCAGCCGTTCCAATACGATTTACGATCTTCAGCTGCAAAAAACAATAGTATTACGCATGCAGCCGCTGCACCAAGCAACCTTGACGCAGCCACTACAATGCGATCTGCAGAGACTGAGTTGCAAAACACAATAGAACTACGTGCAATGGCGTCGGAAATTGCAGCTCCACAACCGGATGGATCTCGACGCCAAAGCGACAAAAAGACGATTTTGAAGCACTTTTTAAAAGTAATTTTAAAAGGAAAATTATTAGCACCAAAATTGAGAAAATCTGCGGACAATTCACTTTCGCAGCCTTGATGCAGCCATTCCAATACGATTTACGATCTTCAGCTGCAAAAGACAATAGTATTACGCATGCAGCCGCAGCACCGACCAACCTTGACGCAGCCACTACAATGCGTGTCGCAGCATCCCGTAGCAAACCTGCACCTATCTACGGACGTGGCAACATCAAATGACGACAATGAAGCAGCCATTCCAATGCAATCTGCAACTAGAGATTCAAGAACCGCATGGAACTACGCACACAGACACAACCACTCGTTGCAAAACACATAGGAGGAACAATTCGCGGACAAAACGACCGCAGCCGCACCCGTCGCACAGACGAGGTACCTTTCATCATCGGCTGCAGCCACTTTACACGGAAAAACACAAGGTTTGGTGCTCCGGCTTCCTCCCCAACACAAAGCCGATGCAACATTCATGCAGCCATTACAATGCGTTTCGCAACATCCCGTGGCAAACCCGAACCTATCTACGCACGTGGCAACATCAAATAACAACAATGAATCAGCGATTCCAATGCAATCTGCAACCAGAGATTCAAGAACCGCATAGAACTACGCACACAGACACAACCACTCGTTGCAAAACACATAGGAGGAACAATTCGCGGACAAAACGACCGCAGCCGCACCCGTCGCACAGACGAGGTACCTTTCATCGTCGGCTGCAGCCACTTTCCACGGAAAAACACAAGGTTTGGTGCTCCGGCTTCCTCCCCAAAACATAGCCCATGCAACATTCATGCAGCCATTACAATGCGTTTCGCAACATCCCGTGGCAAACCTGCACCTATCTACGCACGTGGCAACATCAAATGACGACAATGAAGCAGCGATTCCAATGCAATCTGCAACCAGAGATTCAAGAACCGCATAGAACTACGCACACAGACACAACCACTCGTTGCAAAACACATAGGAGGAACAATTCGCGGACAAAAATCCTCGTTTGTACCACCCAGTAAGGTTTGCACTTTGGAAAAAAAAATCTGGAACCCTCATTTTGGAAAATATTCTCCATGGTCTCCAAGGTCCACTATTGGAAAATCTTTTGGTAACATAACTTCAACCAGGGTCCAACAAGCTCAACATTTTTTTGCTGTCCCCTAAGGTTTGAACATATATGATTCTTTTGCCAGAGTGGCTACATATGTTGAATTATGTTAAAACATTTTTTCCCTATCCTTCAACCCCCCCCCTCTCTCAAATCTTTTAAAATCAACATGTTCAACATGCTCGGCTTTCAAAATCTTCCAAAACATCCAAAACTGCAATCGGCATCAATCGGCTCCAGATTTTTTTCTCTCAGGTTTTCATCTATGGTTTTTGGCATTCTGTACAAACATGCGTGAGGAATTCGTTGTACGGTTTCCTCTGGCTCCACGTCTTTGTCAGGTCTTCACCCGTGACCCATTGATCTTCACTATTCTGCACTCAATCGGTCTTTGCCGTTTTCATCTTTTTAGATGCCTGTTCAGCTTGCTCTTCACAGCTTCCCAGACTGCCCTTGGGAATCTCGAGAAGTAGCGCGCTCGCCACTCCTTAGATATATAACCCCAATATCAAATGATATCAGATATATCAGATATGATATATCAATACAAAGCATTACAAAATATTACAAAATTCCAAAAAAAATCTGTGCATTCTGACTTTCTGTTTCGCTTTCTATACCTTTCTGTCAAAATCAAAGGGGCAGTGCGATTGGGAGGATCCATCAACAGCTGCCGGCGAATCGTCGTGAACTTCGTGTGCACAGTAGAAGAGAACTGCGCAGGATTCCGCACAGTTCTGAGCAAATTGCTGAAGTACTGTGGCGTGCGTGACACCAGATCTTTCCAGGAAGTTTCAGTTCCCACAAGCTTGCCATTCACGACCACTGGCTTCTTGGGAAACTTCGATATGTCAAGCTCCAACAAACTATTCATCTGAAAGATGACGTTCTTGGAACCTGCACAGGGTTATAAATTGGGCTTGTTATAAGTTCCTTCAAAAATAAAATCCTGATACCCCAACGATTGATGCAATGTTTACTACATAATGAATGTTCACTTCCTAGTCCCATTGGAAAAAAATTATGAGGTCCATTGCATCTTTATGATCTTTATGCACGGGTATTGCACAGTCTCATCTAACAATTAAATCCTGTTGTGAAAACAGTACCCAAACCACAACATGAGACTAAAAGTAACCAAAGTAAATATGCCCAGGAAAAAATTGAAAATCTGATAATCCTGATGATGATATACTTGAGAAGGGGTGACACGAAAGGTAGTGGTGTCGCAGGGGACGTGTATGATAAATCATGGTAAGATCTTGCAAGAAACCTTCCTTTGAGCGTGTGAAAGCAGTCGTTGGCATAGAATCGTGCTTGTTCTCCTTTTCCATCGCCTGCTTCGTTTTCTCTTCCTTCTGCATCTGGGTAACCACGGCTTTGAAGCTGGCTATCTTTCGAGATCGAGGCTCTCTGGGAGGTTGTGACTCTGGGGCCAGAGGATCTGCTTGGCTCTCACCGTTCGCGCCATCTGCTCCTTCCTCACTTGCGGCCGGCGCAGCAACATCAGTGTCCTGAGCTTGGTGAGCTTCAGCCTGATTCTTGCTTTCAAGTGTACGCTTTTGTCCCTTGGTCTTGTTGGCTGTTTTGGCTGGTGCTCCTTTTTGAAGGAGCTGGTTCCATTGGGCAAACTCATGGGCATTTTGCACTGCTTCCAAAGATGCACTGGTGAGGGTGGCGACAATGCCATCCAAGCCCTTTCGAAGATTCTCGACGCCCAACTGAAGACCAATTCGCTCTGCTTTCAAAACCACGGCCTGGCTTTGGCTGTTGGCTTCCATTGTTCCTTCCGGTTTGCCTTCCATGGGTTCCAGAATGACGCCTCGGATCGAATGCACAGTTTCCACTGGGCAGGCCAAATGGGCGGGCTTGCGCTTTTTCTTGGCCCACCGCCACACTGACCTCAGATAACAAAAAAATAACATCAGCAACACATACAAATATGACCAGGGGAATAATGGGGAATAAACATATATAATATTTAGATTATTCTTTTCACCCCACCCCACCCCACCCCACGTCATCAACGTAGCATCAAGAACGTCTTCCAAGTTACCTCGACATGTCTTGTCGACGTAGTATCAAGGACGTGGTCGTCAGAACGTTAATACACCCCCCCACCCCACCCCACCCCAGCGTAACCCCTCCAATGGTCAAAAAATGCATATTTTACCACGGCGAATTATGCACCGTGGTCCAACTACATAATAATATATATCACTACATAATAATGATAATAATGTAAATGTTTGAAAATGTTTGAAAGATCTGGCAATGCTGCTGGTAATGCTGGCAAAGCACATGATGCAAACCACCTGCCACACACTGGTTCTTCCACGTAGGCCCACCGGCAACACCAGTAGGACATCACCAGCTGAGATCGTTTCAGGTGGAGGAACGTTGCCATTGGAAATCTTCTTGGAGAGATTTGCTGCTAAGGCCATCCATGCAGCAATCCTCGAAGTCCTTTTTGCCGATGTTCCGCTGATGGCCCTCAGCTTCGCAGCCTCATGCTCCATCAGCTGATGCCAGTTCAGATCTTTCTTGCATTCACGGAAATTTTTGGGCTTTGGCAGCACATAGCTGTCGCAACCTTCTCGCAAAGTCTCCAGAAGTTGCCATAGGTGCGGCCACAAAGAATCGATGCTGGACAATGCATCCATTGGGAACAACCCAAGCACAGCGCTCAAAAGCACTGGTCTCTTCGCAGACAAGAAGCGCCTGCCATTCTTGTGAGTTTCTCCAGAGTCCTTGTGATCTTGACCAGCTTGATGATCTCCACGGTCTGGGGTTGCATCACGCAGTTCATGTAAGAGTGCTTGATCAGGAACGATGACGACACCTTTGACCTTGTCATTGCCTGCACCGTCCAATGCCTGGGAAGCGCTCAGCTGTGGTGGTGGAGCATCAGCATTTTTGACTTGCTCTTCGCGTGACTGAAGTTGCTTCAACAACATGAAGGCTTCAATGTCATGGCCTTTTTCTGCCGCGAGGAGGTCTTCAGCCAGCTCTTCTCCATCGTCATCATCGTCTGAGGAGAAACCGTCCTCCGAATCATTTCTCTGTGGGGATCCCAAGGCGTCGGCCAAGGCAGAAGCAGCATTTTGAGAGGCTGCAACAGCCATGTGTGCCCGAAGAAGTTTGCTACTGCCGTGCTTGCAACACAAAGAGAGGAACCTGGTAGCTGAAGTCAGGGCTGACTGCGCACATGCTCGAAACTCCTGACCACATCTGGGCAAAACAGGCCAGCACCCCAACATAACCCAACACATCCCCAAAAAATCTCAAAGAATGAAATTTTATACATATAGTATACATATATATATATATACATAGTTTGTTAGAGATGTTATAGTACAGTTATCATAGTTGATACACAGAACTTTCAGAAATCTAATCCTTGGCCCCCAATGTAGGACCTTTGATCTGTATGATCTTTATGTCTACTTTGTCAGCACCAAAGGAAAAAAATGCTATCAAAACCCCTCACTGGCAAGAAATGCCACCATGCAGGATCAAGTAGGTACCACAAATAAATTCCCATAGTGCAAACCTATCAAAAAGTGTATCCTAGGATATTCTCTTCTAATGTTGACACCTTCGCAAAAAAATCTTAGCGATGATGATGATGATGATGATGGTGATGATGATTATGAAATTCATGATCAAAAGTCCTCGTGAGTGATAGGTCGGTCGCTCTCTCGAAGTGGCAAAGGAGGCTCGCCCTTGACATGCTTCGCGGCTTGAAAGTATGCTTGGACTTTCTTGCTGCTTCCATACAAAAAGTCACGAACGCTGACCTGGCTGCTGATGTACTGGCTTCTGATGTGAGCAAACCATTGCTCTAAATGAAGCTCCGTGCACTTGTGCGGTCGATACTGGTACCCCTTGGGGATATTGAGGCAGGCCAGCATCACAAATCCACATAACTCCTGTTGGTTTCTGCAGGTAGTGGCATGCAAAAAAAATGATCCTTTGCGAGCACCTGCTGCAGCAGCACGTTCATTGGCTAGCATCTGCAAGAGGTCGATCAGCACAAAACAGGTCATTGCACTCTCTGTTCGCTGTACTGGGGTCAGAGCTGGATGTGTGGCAGCAGCTTGACCCATAGCCATGGTCAAATTGAGAAGGAAAGCTCCTCTCAAGCACCATGGAATCTTGGCCTCAGAAGGTGAAGCTGGAATTTCAACCACGTAGTGGTAGGGGCTGACCAAGAGAGCTGCCAGCAAGTCCGATTGGCCATCATAGCCACAGAAGCTTGCAGGTGGTACCCCGCAATCTAAAGTGCCTTGCAGATCCACAAAATAATCTCCAAAGTACATCATCTTTCCACTCCGCATTGCCCCTGTGAAGTTTTTCTGGAGATGCGCTGGGCCGTTTAGGGCGAACACCGCTTCGCCCTTGTAGAATGGCTGGCTGAAGCAAAGGTTGGAAATGACACTGGAAGGCATCTGCTCGTAGGAAAGCTGCCCAAAAAATGGCACATCGGTCAGGGTCTTCTCAGGTAGGGAAGTTTTGATGCCCAGCATGAGCTGCTTAATAAAGCGATGCGAGCCATGATTGTCGCAAACCTGACAGTCACCATTATCATCATTATCATGATTTAACCCATTTAGATATATTTAGATCATCATGATGCCGAACAATAAGCATATGGTATAATATAGTGATATTGGAAAATAATAAAAATACATATAGTAAGAATTAAATTCCTATGTGCCAGACCAACCTGGTAGATTGTCATGAAAGGTTTATGCTTATTCCCTTGTACACTTGGATTTTATTTTTTACACCCATGCATCAGCTGAAGCTGGATTCACAGTCCCCCCGCAATTTTTTTCCAGGTGGCTTGAGATTACGAGTTCAGATAAAAGGGTTTAGGGTGATTCCAAACTCAGCACTGGGGAAAAAAATTGAAAACATCCCCATAAGACCGAGCAGCGATGTGGGCCACATTGCTTGCCTTTTCCAGAACCTGGCCAATCACCTGCAGCATTTCAAGGCCACTGCATTCATATCGCATTGGGATTGTCGCCACTGGATATCTAGGTCTCCCTGGAACGGTGCTGCAAGGGTCCCAGATGACAATTTCCAGTATTTCATCTGCTTTATGCACCCGACCCCCATCAACAACTCCATCTCCTTGATCCTCTTGAGCTTCGTGATCCTCATCTGAAGCGTCAAGCAGTGGAATGTATCCTGTTCTTCCAGGCTGCTGCTCCTCCGCAAACATTTCGAATGCAGAGCCCACCCAACACTTGCCAAGCCGGCCACGGATGACATCAAGGGATTTCAGGCAATAGGTCTTGTCAAAGGCCAGTGACAATCTTCGTCTGGGAGCATCCTGATGCCGCTGACACAAGGAGTCAACCAAAAGAATGTTTTGGTTCAGAACCTCATCGGACAGGATAGAGAGAAATGGGTCTGGCAAGCCCATTGAAAGTAGTTTTGCGAGGTTGGACTGCACCCCTTTGAACTTCAAGCCAAATTCTTTGAGAAGCTTTTTGTTTCCTGAAGAAAGGCTGAGACTAATTCCAGCCTCGCTGATCAAATCCATTTCGGCGTCGCTCAGCTGGAGATTTCTCATGGTGGTCAAACCTCTGGATTTTCTGTCAGTGATCTCCAGTAAAGCGCAAACCAAACCTTGGAAAACAGGGTTGCTTCTCAATCCTCCATTGGCTATCTGACATGCAGCTTTGAGTTCCACGTCAGCAACGGTGCTCAAAGTTCGGTTCTGCAATCGTTCGGCCATTTTCTGAGAGTTCATGGCCACATCAGCATTCCATGTGCAGGGATTGATTTCCATGCATGGTTTCACCACCGTAGCAACGAAGTCCTTCAGAGCCGCAGGCTGCCTTAGCTGAGGAAGGCAGTAGAACCCACTGCGCACTGCTCTCCACAACTCTTCCAGAGACATGCCCATCATGTTGTCCAAGTCTGTTTTCCAGCCAATGCGATAGAAATCCACCTCTTTGATTTTTCGAAGCTCTTCTTCTACTTTGTCAGGAAAAAACAGTCGAGTTCTCAAGAGGAATGCTCCGTAGTACTTTTGAGCAAATCTGCACAATGTCCTGAGAACATGCCTGTCATTGCCCAGAGTCATGCACTTGCCACAGACCACATGGTCGGGAGGCTGGCCATCCGCTGGTATTGATGGTATTGTCACTTGCACAGTGCCAGTGCAAGACCGGTGTCTGATTGTGACTTCATCCCGGTTGGAACCGAACTGGTAGTCATGAAGCAAAGTCTCTCCCAAACAATTCTTCTCCAAGTGAGCAATGGTGGTGCGGCCACTTAGCTTTGCATAAGTTTTCAGGGTTTCAGCTACCTGTCCAAGTTTGTGTTCAGCGGGCGCAAAGCTCGAACACCATGCAGGACAACGATGGGATACAACTTTTTGGGACTCTTCACCTGCATCATCACCACCAGAATCACCAGGTGCATTGGGATCACGAAGGTCATCAGGCTGACTTGACGACTGGCTCTTGTCTGGAGAATTGGCACTGGATGCAGATGACGACGATGGGCCGGAAGATTTCTGACTCAGAGATGCCACTCCTTGACGATGCTGGTATGAATTCAAGTGCTGTGTCAGGACTTGAGGTGTGAAGCCGTCTATCAAGTCGAACACCGCAGGACGACCGTTGCGCTTCTTGCAGATGTGGCACTGAACAGGTATGCGTTTACCAAATTGCCCTTCATCCAGGATCTCCATTTCAGGCGCCATGCCAAGGACAATCTTGCGCACATCGGTCTTGGAACGCTTTGGTTTCCTCAGAGATTGATAAGATGAATAATATGAAAAATATAGAAAATAATAAAATTACTTTACTTCGTGTGATCCCCACCATGACATTTATACATTTTCTTACTGGCAAATCTTCTGGCATTCTATCTGACATATCTTCTGACATTCTATTTGGCATTCTATCTGGCATATCTTCTGGCATATGATCTGGCATATCTTCTGGCATATCTTCTGCATTCTATCTGGCATATCTTCTGGCATATATTCTGACATATCTTCTGGCATTCTATCTGACATATCTTCTGGCATATATTCTGACATATCTTCTGGCATATCTTCTGGCATATCTTCTGGCATATCTTCTGACATTTCTATCTGGCATATCTTCTGGCATATTTTCTGGCATTCTATCTGGCAAATCTTCTGGCATTCTATCTGGCATATCTTCTGGCACTCTATCTGACATATCTTCTGGCATTCTATCTGGCATTCTTCTGGCATATATTCTGACATATCTTCTGGCATTCTATCTGACATATCTTCTGGCATATATTCTGACATATCTTCTGGCATATCTTCTGACTTCTTTCTGACATTCTTTCTTATACTTTCTTCGCACATTCTTTGGTCCATATCTTCCTACATGAGGGTCCGTCAGGGAACACTTGGCGTGATCTCGCGGTTGAGGTCCGGCAGGGAAACCTGGGCCGTGGTTGTGGGTTGAGGTCCGGCAATGGAAACACTGGGCGAGGATGGTCGTGGTTGAGGTCCGGCAAGGGAACATTGGCGTGGATGGTCCGTGTTGAGGTCCGGCAGGGAACTCTGGGCGTGGATGGGCGTGGTTGGGGCCGGCAGGAACCTGTGGATCGCGTCGCAGTTGAGCAAGGACGACGAGGACGACGAGGACGACGATGAGGACGAGGAGGAAGGAGGAGAGGAGGCACTATGCAGGAGGAGGCGGAGGAGGAGGAGGAGACGGAGGGCGAGTAGGACGTGAGAAGTCGGGGGCGGAGGATGAGGCAACTGACATAAAATCTAACAACCCTCACCTGGCAGGTGGGGAAATATATTAATATAATATACTATATATGTATATATAATATATGTATATATAATATATGTATATATTTATATTATATATACAACAATGATGAAAATAAAATGAAAATATTGATATTGGTAATGATATATAATAATGAAATATTAGAAGTAAAATCCAGAGACCCCAGAGATCCAAAGACTACAAAATCTATAAACATCTGAAAACAGCAGAATGATTAAAGCATATTAAAGCAATCGAGAATCTTTGGCAACCTTAGCAGCGGCTGATCGGCATCTTGATCTCCTTGAGCATCTTGAACTTGTTCCTCAAGAGGGCCAGTATGAGCATCATGATGATCAGCAGCTACGTCAGCACCTTCAGCATTATCCCCGGCTTTGTACTCTGCCAGGGAGATTTTGTCAACTTTGTTCATCATTTCCAGGATCTTGGGCAACTGAGCAGGAATGTCTCTCTCAATGAGAAGCTGCTTGCAAGACGTGCAAGAGGGTAAGGTCTGATTTGTCAAATCCTTCAACATATCTCCCCATCCTTTTCCATCACACAAGGTGGAAGCAGCACCGTTGATGGGGGCACCACAAGTGTGCGCAGCATGCCATTGTGTATATCGTAACTTGAACTGTGTTGCCAACACTGCTCTGATTGCTACATTTTTCTGCCGCTGTACTTTCTCATCTGCAGTTGCCCTGCGATACGGCCTGGTTTGCCTAGGCTTCTCACCCTCTACGTTCTCGGCAGCAACTTGATCATCTTGATCAGCTTGACCATGTTCAGGACGTTCAGGATGTTCAGGTTCAGTCTTGACCTTTTTCTTGGACTTGCGGTTGTATTCCTTTTCCTGTTTTTCCTCTTTCGGCTGGTTCTCAGCTGTGAAAGCACCTTTCCTCGACCTTTCTGCAGCTGGAATGCGCACTGGTAGAGGCTGAGAAATTGCAGGCTCCGATTTCACCTTGTTCTCGGGGTCTTCATTCTTGATCAGATTGCCAGGTAGAAAACCACCAGACGATGGATCCATCTTCAGCCTCTTGTTGGCTGGAGGTGCTGAAGCGCGCAAACGCTTCTCTTTTTGCTCTGTGGATTCTGCTGCCCTGCCGTCTTTCAACAAAGCTGGCATAGATGGCTTACCTGGTTCAGTCTTTGTTGACTTGCGAGAAGATCTAGAAGATGATGCAAGCTCCTTTTTCAGTCGACCCAAGCCCACCGTCTCCGGAGCTGAGGGAAAGATATTTTTGCCAAACACCATCTGAAGACACCTTCATCCATGCCTCCGACAATCTCTCTCTCCAGGCTAGCATGCCATCAAAAGTGTCAGAGTCCACCGTGAGAGACATGTCTAGTCCATTTGCCTGCAAAGCCATGATGGTCCAAAGCCCACAGTTGCCGTCCGACACTGCTTCCCGAACTAGCCACTTGCCATCTGGTTTTGCATTCTCCATTGCCATGCTGGAGATGCGGGTTACCATGTGAACTAAAGCATCACCGCGCTGTTCTGCCAATCGCACCTGATCCAGCAACTGTTCGATCAACGCATCATTGTCATTTTCATCCATACCGCTAGCATCATCATAGAGCTCCATGATTGCCGCTTTCAGCTCAGAATCTTTGCGTCTGGTTTCCCCTTTCATCCATGCGATCTCCTTCTTGACCCGTTCCTCGTTGCTTTCGAACACTGGCATGAAATGATTTATGCTTGGGAGATCCTCACAGCGACCACAAGCCTCATAGTCTGCCCTTGTCAAGAGAACATGCCACTTTTCAGAAGGTTTGTCACTACAATCGGGATGTGGTTCAGGCATCTGCACACCCAGGGTCTTGAAGTATTCTTGCATGGGCACAAACTTCGGCTCATCCACATTGCTCACAAAGAAAAGTGTGGCATTCTCAAGCATGCTGGCCATGAACAGGTCCGCCACGTCAAGATAGACGCCGGCCATCAAGACATTCTCAGCATGCCGTTCCAGCATATCTTTGCCTACAGGGTGCTGCGGGTAAGATGTTCAGTTAAATGAAAAACTTTGAACAGAAACAATTCAAAAATATGTTCCATACTGTGAGAACATTAGACGTTAATTCATGGAAGCATGTTGGCATTAATGATCATTGATGCAACCTGCTATAACCAATTGAGTTTGGGAAATGTTTTCCTTCAAAAATGCACTGGGGGCACAGTCATTTTCACAGAGACCAAGGCATGACCTTGGCACTGATGGGAAAAAAATTCTGAAATTCTGTGAGTTTTTTTTGAAATATTTTAACAAAGTCAATTTGAAAAAAATAAGTGAACCACAAAACATTGATCATACAACACAATCTGACCTACATACTTTTTGGCTTGTTTTGGCTATGGTGTTTGGTGAAATGAATTTTGTTATATGATGTTATATGTTGTCCCACTTTCTCAAAAATGGTTTCCTTCAATGCAGGTGCTATCAGGGTTGATTTCAGTATCCATCCTCATGGAAACCCCAGGCACAGTTGGAAAAAAATTGGGACCCTGCTTTTACTTAGCCCAGTAAAAAACGAGCATTTTAGATCAATGTTTGTAACCTGTGCTTTCCCTGGGCTATAACCAATTGAGTTTGGGAAATGTTTTCCTTCAAAAATGCACTGGGGGCACAATCATTTTCACAGAGACCAAGGCATGACCTTGGCACTGATGGGAAAAAAATCTGAAATTCTGTGAGTTTTTTTGAAATATTTAAAAAAAGTCAATTTGAAAAAAATAAGCGAACCACAAAACATTGATCATACAACACAATCTGACCTACATACATCATATAACAAAATTCATTTCACCAAACACCATAGCCAAAACAAGCCAAAAAGTATGTAGGTCAGATTGTGTTGTATGATCAATGTTTTGTGGTTCACTTATTTTTTTTCAAATTGACTTTGTTAAAATATTTCAAAAAAACTCACAGAATTTCAGAATTTTTTCCCATCAGTGCCAAGGTCATGCCTTGGTCTCTGTGAAAATGATTGTGCCCCCAGTGCATTTTTGAAGGAAAACATTTCCCAAACTCAATTGGTTATAGCCCAGGGAAAGCACAGGTTACAAACATTGATCTAAAATGCTCGTTTTTTACTGGGCTAAGTAAAAGCAGGGTCCCAATTTTTTTCCAATTGTGCCTGGGGTTTCCATGAGGATGGATACTGAAATCAACCCTGATAGCACCTGCATTGAAGGAAACCATTTTTGAGAAAGTGGGACAACATATAACATCATATAACAAAATTCATTTCACCAAACACCATAGCCAAAACAAGCCAAAAAGTATGTAGGTCAGATTGTGTTGTATGATCAATGTTTTGTGGTTCACTTATTTTTTTTCAAATTGACTTTGTTAAAATATTTCAAAAAAACTCAAGAATTTCAGAATTTTTTCCCATCAGTGCCAAGGTCATGCCTGGGTCTCTGTGAAAATGACTGTGCCCCCAGTGCATTTTTGAAGGAAAAACATTCCCAAACTCAATTGGTTATAGCCCAGGGAAAGCACAGGTTACAAACATTGATCTAAAATGCTCGTTTTTTACTGGGCTAAGTAAAAGCAGGGTCCCAATTTTTTCCAACTGTGCCTGGGGTTTCCATGAGGATGGATACTGAAATCAACCCTGATAGCACCCTGCATTGAAGGAAACCATTTTTGAGAAAGTGGGACAACATATAACATCATATAACAAAATTCATTTCACCAAACACCATAGCCAAAACAAGCCAAAAAGTATGTAGGTCAGATTGTGTTGTATGATCAATGTTTTGTGGTTCACTTATTTTTTTTCAAATTGGCTTTTTTAAAATATTTCAAAAAAACTCACAGAATTTCAGAATTTTTTTCCCATCAGTGCCAAGGTCATGCCTTGGTCTCTGTGAAAATGACTGTGCCCCCAGTGCATTTTTGAAGGAAAACATTTCCCAAACTCAATTGGTTATAGCCCAGGGAAAGCACAGGTTACAAACATTGATCTAAAATGCTCGTTTTTTACTGGGCTAAGTAAAAGCAGGGTCCCAATTTTTTTCCAACTGTGCCTGGTGTTTCCATGAGGATGGATACTGAAATCAACCCTGATAGCACCTGCATTGAAGGAAACCATTTTTTGAGAAAGTGGGACAACATATAACATCATATAACAAAATTCATTTCACCAAACACCATAGCCAAAACAAGCCAAAAAGTATGTAGGTCAGATTGTGTTGTATGATCAATGTTTTGTGGTGAAATGAATTTTGTTATATGATGTTATATGTTGTCCCACTTTCTCAAAAATGATTTCCTTCAATGCAGGTGCTATCAGGGTTGATTTCAGTATCCATCCTCATGGAAACCCCAGGCACAGTTGGAAAAAAATTGGGACCCTGCTTTTACTTAGCCCAGTAAAAAACGAGCATTTTAGATCAATGTTTGTAACCTGTGCTTTCCCTGGGCTATAACCAATTGAGTTTGGGAAATGTTTTCCTTCAAAAATGCACTGGGGGCACAGTCATTTTCACAGAGACCAAGGCATGACCTTGGCACTGATGGGAAAAAAATTCTGAAATTCTGTGAGTTTCTTTTTTGAAATATTTTAACAAAGTCAATTTGAAAAAAAGAGAACCACAAAACATTGATCATCCAAGACAATCTGACATACATAATCTTTTGTGAATCTTGTAATGTCAGAATTAAGATAAAGAAGTAGAATCATTTTCAGAAATATTTTCCCATGGGGCTGGCAGTATACCTAAGTGTCTCAGAGATTGATGAAGCTGGGAGGCAATTATTCAAGGAAATTATTTGCAATATGCTTTGCAATACCATCATTCTCATCAAGAATAATGATAACTATCATAATATGTATCTTTCAAACCATTGTGTTGTTCCTGATTGTTATTATTATGATTGCTTATTACCTGAAGTGTCCCAGAGTAGTTCACTGCCTTGCTCTGTTGCAGCGGCTGCGCCCCAATCAATGAAGTTGTTGGCAGGCAAGCTCTGCTCCTGAGAACGCCATGAGGCAGAGGAATTTGAAACCAGGAAACGGCAGTGATCCCAATGCAAAATAAAACAAACACATATTGTCATATTTTTATTTTGATATAAAACACTGTATATACATGTAATACAGTATGAAAAAATCTAGACATGTAGTATAATATTTAATATTCTCAAAATTACATATAATCACAGTGTGTTTTCTTGGGATTTTTTGATTTGTTTGGCAAGTGTCTGGATCATCTAGATCGGATGGTGGCTCGTCCGGAGGAGGCATTGGAGGTTCGGAAGGAGCGCCCGAAACTGCATCAGAATCCTCAGGTCAACTCGTTGCAAAAAAATCTCAGATTCTGAGGCCCCGCTGTGCCAAACCCCAAAGATCCCCGAAGGTTCCCAAAGTTTGTGCGATAACATATTATGTGCTGTATTATCTGTATTATCCTGATCATCCTGATTAATCTTATTGCCTGCATCAAGATCATCAAGTTCAAATATGTTGAGACTAGAATCGGTCTTGGCTGGGTTGACTGTCACGTCGGATGGAGGATCTGCAGGAGCAGCTCGCTCGTGTACCTGGGATGACAGCCAGATACAGGATGATACAACATGAAAATATGAACACCTGTATCAGATTCAGAATATTCAGAAATTATCAGAAATTATCAAAAATTACAGTATTCATTTTGATCATTTTTGATCATTTTGTTAATGCATTTTAAGATATTGGTGCATCTGCATCATCATCATCATGATCATCGTCATCATCATTATCATCATCATCTTCCCAACATCATCAACAGATTGATCCCTATGATCCCTATGTGCTGGCCAGTATCTTTCTCCGAAGCTGTCTTCTCAACTGCAGTTTCTGCAGGATTAGCGCGATCATCTACCTGGGATGGCCGAAGGACAAATCCACCAATATCATTGGGTATCTACCATCACGACCATGATGACTTATATATCTTATATAAGCTTATATATATATATCTTATATATCTTTTATACAGTTACCTGTGGTTCAATATGGTGTGTTATGATTGTTATGTGTATTCCATCATAATCATCATATTCCATCAACAAGATCAACATGGTCAACAAAATAACACGAGGATCCTCATGTTCTGACCAGTATCTGACTCTCTGGCGGTTTTGTCCACGACAGGATCTGCAGGATCAGTTCGCTCGGCTGCCTGGGATGATACCGAGATGGGCTCAAGATAACATATTATGTGCTGTATTATCTGTATCATCCTGATCATCATGATTAATCTTATTGCCTGCATCAAGATCATCAAGTTCAAATATGTTGAGACTAGAATCGGTCTTGGCTGGGTTGACTGTCACGTCGGATGGAGGATCTGCAGGAGCAGCTCGCTCGTGTACCTGGGATGACAGCCAGATACAGGATGATACAACATGAAAATATGAACACCTGTATCAGATTCAGAATATTCAGAAATTATCAGAAATTATCAAAAATTACAGTATTCATTTTGATCATTTTTGATCATTTTGTTAATGCATTTTAAGATATTGGTGCATCTGCATCATCATCATCATCATCATGATCATCATCATCATCATCATCATTATCATTATCATCATCATCTTCCCAACATCATCAACAGATTGATCCCTATGATCCCTATGTGCTGGCCAGTATCTTTCTCCGAAGCTGTCTTCTCAACTGCAGTCTCTGCAGGATTGGCGCGATCATCTACCTGGGATGGCCGAAGGACAAATCCACCAATATCATTGGGTATCTACCATCACGACCATGATGACTTATATATCTTATATAAGCTTATATATATATATATATCTTATATATCTTTTATACAGTTACCTGTGGTTCAATATGGTGTGTTATGATTGTTTTGTGTATTCCATCATAATCATCATATTCCATCAACAAGATCAACATGGTCAACAAGATAACACGAGGATCCTCATGTTCTGACCAGTATCTGACTCTCTGGCGGTTTTGTCCACGGCAGGATCTGCAGGATCAGTTCGCTTGGCTGCCTGGGATGACACCGAGATGGGCTGGGATGACAGATGGGCTCAAGAAAATTACAACACCCAACAATGCCCAACATGAAAAAAAAACAATCCAAGATAATGCAAGTGAACATCAACAGTATCTGCCAACATCAGCATCATCACCAGCACCATCAGAGTTCTGACTAGGTACAGCTTGATCACCTTGATCATCATCCCAATAATGATCAGGCAATTGATCAATCATGTCTGCCAAATCTTGCACGATGGACTCCTTCGATTGCTCAAATATCTCCAATGGATCAAACAGGCACATCAACTAGGAAGACTATATCACTATGTATACATAATCAAAACATATAAACAATTATAAATAAATAAATATATATATATATTATAATATACAGAAACAGGAAGGGTAAAGGCACAGGAAAATTCAGGAAAATATTTGATGGAACTATGATAACTATATAATCTATATATAACTATGATCCCCAGTCGCCTGGCTATCACAATGATCACCATGGTGATTCTTCGCCGCAGATGCCGCAGCTGCTTGGCAAATCTGACCCTCAGGTGTTCCAACCTCTTCGCACTGATACCGTTCTGGCTTGCAATCACCCTCAGCAGCCTGAACACGCTCAGCCAATGATGCCAACGCAGTTTCTTTGGCCTCGTGATGGCGCATGGATTCGCATGGTTGGGGATTATAGGGATTCTGTAGTTATTCCTGATTATTCTTGATATTCCTGGGTATGTTGATGATTGTAGAATTATGCAGCCTACATCAGCCTATATAGCCTATGACAGAATCTTTACAGATTTTAGAGATAGTAATATGATCTTAATGATATTAGAGTCATTAGAGATGAATAAAGTAGTGCGTGCAAATGAGACACACACTACAACAACCACAAAAACATCTTAAAAAACTACACAAACGATCACAGGAAAAAACATAACATCATAACCACATTCCACATGATGATCATGATGTCATGATGATCATGAGGTTTTTCCACCACTTGCCTTGACCAATCCTCGCCTGCAGCCCTTCCCAACCCAACTGCCAGCGAAGTAAATGGTTTTGTGGGCATCCGAGGTCGAACAATCAGCTATCCACACACCAGTCCGAGAATACCGGGGGTTCCCGTTTGGAGCACTACCACAGGCTGGATCACTACAATCTGTAGTCTGCGGAGGAGGGCAAGTGGAAGAACCGCAAACGCACTGGAAACCACTCCCCGGTTGCACTACCGGTCCAAAACCTGTCTTGATCTCCTTGCCTGCCTTTGAACCCTTTGATCTCTTGCCTTTGGCCTTGGCGGCTGCCTGGCCAGGCGAGGATGGCGAGGTCTGATCAAATAAATACAAATATAACAAAAATGTACAACAATCAAAAATATCTCTAGAACATTCTAAAACTTTACGATCATCATCATCATGAACATCATCATCATCATCATCATCTACTATCATCTAAGATCTGACCAAAATAATTTCCTAGTGTTCAAACCATCAAGTGCATTCCCTGTGTCAACTGCAGGTCCAAAAGTGGGCCCCTTTGGAAAATATTTACCATTGCATATTGATTACTGCATTCTACCAACAAAATCCTTCCAAATGAAATCCAGAGGGTTCAACAAATTAATCATTCAACTCTGAGTAGTGGAGCCTGGTAACATGGGAGACCAAGGACAAAATTGTTGTCAATATTTGTCAATGTATCATAATGATCATAATGTATCATAATATATCATGATTATCATGTATCAACGTATGGCCCAAGCCTCATCGCAACATTTCCTCTCGCAGCCCCGCGGCCCACCCCAATCCGCAGGTTCACACACAGCTACACACAATGATCACAATAATCACATCCCCTTGGGGAAAACACACACCAGCAAGGTTGTGGCCCAAGCGATCTCAGCTTTTTAGCTGATTCCACTCGGCAAGCCACAGGCGGAATAGTGCCTGGGCGAACCATGCGGTGTAGCTAGCCGTTTCTTTCAAGTGCTTCGTGCCGTGGACTCTGCCATCTGGAGTCTTGACATAAAACACCTTGCCCGATTTCTCTTGGCGACGTTTCACTTTCTCCTTGATCTTGGGCGTCATCTTCCGAGACATCTTCATACCTCCTGCCCAGTTGACCATGAGTTTCGTCGGTTTTTCGAGCACATGCCCAAAGCAACCCATGAATGTGGATACAGCCACCAAACCGAGAAGGCCGAAAGCCGCTGTGTATTCAGGAAGCTTGTACATCCAGCTGCCTTGAGGTTGTTCCAAGACCACAAATGGCATCTGCCCTGGCCGGGCAAAATGAAGTATTTCCAAGAAAGTGATGAAGTTCACGGCGATGATGTTGGACAAAGCAGTGGTTGGGTCATTCACATCTCCATAGAGTCTCCAGTCTCTCCTGCGGTGTTGCGACGAAGACCAAAATGTGAACATGGAACAAGGCGGACCAGCCACAATGATTGATCCAGGCCCGACCAACCGCATGGATAGGTGAATCAAATGTTCAAAGCCAGCTCTGGTGGAGCAATCTGCAGACTGATCGGTTTTGATCTCATAGTTGCAAGTTCGGAAACCGAGCTGTCTCCATTTCTTTCCTATGGCTCCTCTTCCACTGAAAGCATCGAGGCAGTGACAATCACCACATGTGGCAAAGGATTTGACGTATTGGATCCAATGCTCCTTTTCTGTGGATGCATCATACCATTGCCCCTTGGAAGCAGTGGAAGTGGTATCCAAATCCAAATCCATGGCCATCGCTGCGACTGTCTGGAGACACACAAGCGAAAGCAAACTCATGATACCCATGAACCCCAGGTAGCGTTGCCCGGATGGCAACCTGCACGCCATGGCCAACATCGCGGCTATCAACACTCCTGACAACATTGGCAACCCAACTATCTTGCACAGCCGGGAACAGGAGCTGTGAAACAGCCTACTCAACACTGACAGGGCCAAATGAGCTGAAACGATAACCAGCACAATGAGCGGCATGATTCGCCGCCAGCTAATTGCCAGTTATCATAAGTATCATAATTATGATGATTATGTATCATTATCATCATGCACCAAACTCAGACACAAACAAAACAATACAATCATTCCCCTCTCAACCGTGGATGACCAGCAGGCCTCCGTCGGTTGCATCTTCGCTGCATAATTGATGGTGATCTGCTCTCCAATCGCAATATCCCGGTCTGCAAACACCTTGGCAGACTCGGAAGCATGAAAATATATGAAAATCATATTGTGAAACATGTTACTGCAACAAACCACAATTAACATGATATATATATATATATATCAATAATAATAATAATAATAAAATCCCCGTTCAGATTGGACCCGAGGGGTTGGGAGCCCCATTTTGTAGCTACAGAATGGCGTCCCCAAGGTGCCCTTCTTACAAGTTGGAAGAACCCAACGTTCATCGAGGAAGGTTTTTGTCACAAAATGGCAGTCCAAGCTGACCCCTAGTTACAAAATGGTACCCCGATTTTGCTCGACTCGCATCCGCTCGCATCCGTTGGCTCGATTTGCCCTTTACAGAATGGTGGGGACTGGGGGTAGCTCTACTCGCACTATCCCAGGATCCCTAGGCAGTAACCTGCAACAGCCTGGCCAACCCGAGTCGCGATTCATTTTTCCCGTTCTTTCGCGTTCATCAGTCTGTTTCGGCGTCACATTGATCTTTCAAATTTGGGCCTTAGCACTAACTTTGGAAGTCAAACTTCCAAGTTACAGATATTGAACATTCAAATTTGGGTTCACGCGCCGTTGGGGGTGTCTTCCATGGCCCAACTAGGCCTCAAAATGCCTCAAGTTGGTCCCATCAAAGCCTCAAGTTAGAAGGTTCCAGCCAGGTATATTAAATATACCTGCCAAAAACGACTCAACTGCAGCCTTCCATGGCCCAACTAGGCCTCAAAATGCCTCAAGTTGGTCCCATCAAAGCCTCAAGTTAGAAGGTTCCAGCCAGGTATATTAAATATACCTGCCAAAAACGACTCAACTGCAGCCTTCCATGGCCCAACTAGGCCTCAAAATTCCTCCTCACTTGAGGCTTTGAGAGAGCCAAGTCCGTGGAACCCCCCCGCGGCGCGCGAACCTTGGTGCTGGATAGGAATGCTGAGGAGATCTCAAGAGGCCCTTTTTAAACCGGAAGAATTGTATGCCGTGCCTGCCAGGCAATATTGATACTGCACCTTGCCACTGTTTTTTTTATTTAATCCCCTTTGTGGATTGGGATGGAAAGGGCAAGTCAAGCCTCATCAACAGGAACTGAAATAATGCTATGACTTGGGCAATCCATCCACTGGGGTTTCAACCCTAAAAAATAATGTTTCTGGATTTGATAGGGCAACTCACCCTTTAAAAAGAAGAAGTGAGTTGGGCAATCAATCCAGTAAATAGATATATGGGACACCTTCAGGGGTTATAAATTCATCCCCAAAACTGTGCCTATTACAAAAAGAAAAAAGGTAAGAGGCAGGGTATTCGTCTGCTTTTTGGGGTCTCTGCCACCGAGCGCTCCGTTAATACCCTGCTCTCCCCCTGTTTAAAAGGAATACCTATGTAAAAACTTAAAACTACCTATCTAAAAAACTAAAACACACTCCACAAACACCCCAATTCCCAGTTCCATGCCGCGGTTCTGACACCTGACATCCTGTAAGAGGATAGGATGGATAAATAGGGCAAGGATAAATGGGGCAAGGATATGGAAAAATGGAAACCTTGGGATAGTGATCCAACCCCTCGAATAATAACATGTCTTAACAATCCATGGGCACTGGTTAGAAAATACTTCCATCCAGATTGTAGGGTCTATAGTTGAGCATTCTCCATCTACACTTTGAATCCATCCAATTTGTAATGGTTATTGATTAGCCCTCCAGACTCCGACAGAATGGTCGGGACTGGAGGGTAACAAACTCGCACTTCCAATGCAAAATTCCGGTGCCAGGGGGGAGTCCACTTACAAGATGGCAGAACCCAGGGTCAAAATTTTGCACAAAATGGTAGCCAAAAACCGTTCTGTAACGGCCTTGGCGCGTCAGATTTAGTAACAAAAAATTCAACGGGGATATAATAAATATACACAATATTACACAATGCAGGATGGTGCAGGTGGAATATGTCACAGGATAGAAATAAAATCCATAGATGTCAACCTTAAATCACTGTGCATAATTGTGCATATTAAGTGGAGGTCCACCCCAAGGAATATATTGGCACAATAACTATGATCTTTCCTCATCTTTACTATCTTTCCTGTGTTGGTTCATCAACATTTTTTTCCTGCAACCCAAGATATGAACAATTGATATCAACAATTTCTATTCCACAATGTTTGAGACACAGGATTTTATTGTTGCAAGGAACCAGGATGCAGCGCAACCAAACCAACGCTCCAGATGCTCCAGATGCTCCAGCATGCCCATGTTGTTCAGGAACATGCCATTCCTGCACAAAAATCTTTAAAATTATTGCGCGTAATATACCTGTTACATATGATATGACCTAGAACAAAACATATCAGGGAGGGAGCATTGGTTCACACTTCACACCATTCACCAACATCATCAACAACTCCCTGACTGATGTGATCATGTTGATTGAATTATGTAGAACCGAGAATGATGATCCCATAACGCACTCCTCCATTCGGCAATTGGCTGAGCAGCTGTGATTGATAAAGCGGGCTTTGGAGCCCGATTCTCCTGGGCCAAGTTTTTCTGGACAGCACAATTGATCACGAACATCACAAAAAATAATAAAGAATACATGTATAGATGTATATGTCAATGACGATAATAATGGTATATAATTCCTATTTAATCTTATATATTGATTTCGCAGTAAATAGTATATATATATATATAAATAGTATTAAAGTATATCGTTGACATATGTTGACATCGTTGACACTTTCCCTCCTGCATCCAAAAACACAGCTGGCGGGCCAGCAGATGTCACTTGAACGGTGTGCTCGTTGGGGGCAAAAGCGCTTCCCAAGCGCCACTGACCCGTGAACTCGCAAACCAAGTCTCCTGCGGAAACAAAAGAGATCAAAAGACTAAAAGATGTAAACAAAATTAAACAAATATCACAAATAGTAGAGACATGCACTGAGTGGCTGATGTTCCAACCAAAATGATAATAATGATAATAATGATAAGGATGAGCAAATTAGCACTGAAATGGTATTGGATCCAACCATATTTAAGTTCTCATAGTTCTCTGTTGGGCCACTAAAAAATTGAATGAACATCAAATTGCAACCAAAACAGGATCCAAGATGATACTACAGTAGCTGTATGGTTTGTTTCTTGCCAGTCAATTTTCCCCAGAAACTGTTTGGGGGATGTTTGGGGATGTTTACTAGGTTGGTGATAGCATGATAAATGATGAGTTGTCCAATCCATAGTTATCATAATTATACCACTGTAATTATTGTAATTGTTACAACTGTTCATCTATTACTCGCTGGCCACTGGCTCCTTGTTTCAATGCCTGACCGGCGAACAATCCACAGCCTGTCTTCTCAGTTTTTAGTGCCAAAACACGCGGAACTTCTCCCCTAAGTTCACGCCATTCACGCACTCGCTTGTTGAGACAGCTGCGGGCTTGGCAAGCCGGTCCACACTCAATTTGGCGTTGAGCGTTCCTCGGACCGACACAGAGAATACAAAGAGACAAACACACACTAGTCACTAATCATACAAAACAACAACTATGACGATAATTACAATATCACCAGTATCGCCATCAAAACCAGCAGGACAATGTTGGACAATTAATTCCAAAAGGCCAAACAAATGAGAATAGATCTTTCTGAATAGGACCTCACCCATAGGAAAATAATTCCAATGCATATCAAGAGCAATGTGCAGTGCCAGACAGGATATTAAAAAAAAAAATCCTGTTGTGAAAGCATCTGGGGATTTCGAATTGAGAATGATACCAACATAACCCTTCCACACAAGGAAAAAAATTCACCACTCAAAGTGAAAACCGCTCCAACATTCCAAATATTCAAATCCCACGGCAAATATCAGCAAATCATGCAACGTTTGCAAAACCATGAACAACCAATCGTACCAATCTTTGCCCAAAATCCTGCACTCAGATCCACAAACATCTGTACAGTCACACACGGTATCAGTTGCAGGAACCGAGAGTTGTGTCGCAAGATTGCTGTTGTCATCTTGGCTGTCACCCCACAAGTTTCTGTGAAGGGCCACAACCCACCGAGCGGCCATGGCAGCTACCAGTCGAAGGCTCAACGAAACACAAAGTTATCAAATATGATCAAAAAATATGAAAATCATTCTGATTATGCAGATGTAGTGCTTTTGTATCTGCATTGGCTTTCAAACTCGACCGGACAGCAGCCTGGTTCACTTGAGAGCAGGCGGAGGCGGACGAAAGGTAGTGTAGTGGGAGAGGAGTGGTGTCAAAATGCTGCGCCCCTAAGATGATACACCAAAAATGTTTTTGCGCAGTCTAAGATGATTTTATCCAGAGCATGACTGCATGACACTGTGTCTTGTGCAGCGTGAAATGATGCACGAAAAGGGGTTTATTATGTTTATTTAAAACCCCTTTTTAAATTTTTTAAGACCCCTTGCAGCAACTGTTATTGAGGCTGCACCATTTTCGGGGGGGGGGGCCAATATGATAAACCCATGAAAAATTATCATAATTATTATGAACTCATGAATTCACAAATTTTATCCTGTACCCTGAGGTAAACAAGTGGCAAAATATAATAAACAACATGTTCAATTTTTTCCTATCCTCCAACACTCCCCCCCTCAGGGTTTCTTTTGGTTGATTCTTAAAATAAAATCCACATCTCTCATCCCTCTTGTATATACTAGTAGTTTTCTTTCTATAATTAAGATGATCAAATAAACCTAATTTTTTTCCTAATCCTCTACCTTCATGATACTTGCAAAAATAATCAAAAAAATTAATTTCAAAAATGTCTTGGGAGGGCAAACCTACAGGAAAACATTTGCATAGTACCAACGGGGATGACAAAACGACCGCAGCCGCACCCGTCGCACAGACGAGGTACCTTTCATCGTCGGCTGCAGCCACTTTACACGGAAAAACGCAAGGTTTGGTGCTCCGGCTTCCTCCCCAAAACATAGCCCATGCAACATTCATGCAGCCATTACAATGCGTTTCGCAACATCCCGTGGCAAACCCGCACCTATCTACGCACGTGGCAACATCAAATGACGATAATGAAGCAGCGATTCCATTGCAATCTGCAACCAGAGATTCAAGAACCGCATAGAACTACGCACACAGACACAACCACTCGTTGCAAAACACATAGGAGGAACAATTCGCGGACAAAACGACCGCAGCCGCACCCGTCGCACAGACGAGGTACCTTTCATCGTCGGCTGCAGCCACTTTCCACGGAAAAACACAAGGTTTGGTGCTCCGGCTTCCTCCCCAAAACATAGCCCATGCAACATTCATGCAGCCATTACAATGCGTTTCGCAACATCCCGTGGCAAACCTGCACCTATCTACGGACGTGGCAACATCAAATGACGACAATGAAGCAGCGATTCCAATGCAATCTGCAACTAGAGATTCAAGAACCGCATAGAACTACGCACACAGACACAACCACTCGTTGCAAAACACATAGGAGGAACAATTCGCGGACAAAACGACCGCAGCCGCACCCGTCGCACAGACGAGGTACCTTTCATCGTCGGCTGCAGCCACTTTACACGGAAAAACACAAGGTTTGGTGCTCCGGCTTCCTCCCCAAAACATAGCCCATGCAACATTCATGCAGCCATTACAATGCGTTTCGCAACATCCCGTGGCAAACCCGCACCTATCTACGCACGTGGCAACATCAAATGACGACAATGAAGCAGCCATTCCAATGCAATCTGCAACCAGAGATTCAAGAACCGCATAGAACTACGCACACAGACACAACCACTCGTTGCAAAACACATAGGAGGAACAATTCGCGCACAAAACGACCGCAGCCGCACCCGTCGCACAGACGAGGTACCTTTCATCGTCGGCTGCAGCCACTTTACACGGAAAAACACAAGGTTTCGTGCTCCGGCTTCCTCCCCAAAACATAGCCCATGCAACATTCATGCCGCCATTACAATGCGTTTCGCAGCATCCCGTGGCAAACCCGCACCTATCTACGCACGTGGCAACATCAAATGACGACAATGAAGCAGCCATTCCAATGCAATCTGCAACCAGAGATTCAAGAACCGCATAGAACTACGCACACAGACACAACCACTCGTTGCAAAACACATAGGAGGAACAATTCGCGGACAAAACGACCGCAGCCGCACCCGTCGCACAGACGAGGTACCTTTCATCGTCGGCTGCAGCCACTTTACACTGAAAAACACAAGGTTTGGTGCTCCGGCTTCCTCCCCAACACAAAGCCGATGCAACATTCATGCAGCCATTCCAATGCGCACCACTTCCCTTCGTCACCACTTCCCTTCTTCACCACTTCCCTTCGTCACCACTCCCCTTCATCATCACTTCCCTTCTTCTCCACTTCCCTTCGTCACCACTCCCCTTCATCATCACTTCCCTTCTTCACCACTTCCCTTCGTCACCACTTCCCTTCTTCACCACTTTCCTTCCTCACCACTTCCCTTCGTCACCACTCCCCTTCATCATCACTTCCATTCGTCACCGCTTCCCTTCGTCACCACTTCCCTTCTTCACCACTTCCCTTCCTCACCACTTCCCTTCGTCACCACTCCCCTTCCTCATCACTTCCCTTCTTCACCACTTCCCTTCGTCACCACTTCCCATCGTCACCACTTCCCTTCCTCACCACTTCCCATCGTCACCACTTCCCTTCCTCACCACTTCCCATCGTCACCACTTCCCTTCCTCATCACTTCCCATCGTCAGCAATTCCATCGCTTCTCACTTCCCTTCCTCATCACTTCCCATCGCCACCACTTCCCTTCCTCACCACTCCCCTTCATCACCACTTCCCTTCGTCACCACTTCCCTTCCTCACCACTTCCCTTCCTCACCACTTCCCATCGTCGCCACTTCCCGCCATCACTTCCCTTCCTCACCACTCCCCTTCATCACCACTTCCCTTCGTCGCCACTTCCGTAACTCGGAAGTATTGCTTCCCAACTTCCTTTGATTAGATTATGTATTGTTATATTATGCATTGTTATATGATCTACCACCCTTCCTCAAGGTCAAATTCATAGCTTCTTATTCTTTTGTTATGTATTCGTACATTATGTATTGTTATATTATGTATTGTTATATGATCTACCACCCTTCCTCAAGGTCAATTTCATAGCTTCTTATTCTTTTGTGATGTATTGGTACATTATGTATTGTTATATTATGTATTGTTATATGATCTACCACCCTTCCTCAAGGTCAATTTCATTGCTTCTTATTCTTTTGTGATGTATTGGTACATTATGTATTGTTACATGATCTACCACCCTTCATCATAGTCAATTGCACCAAGTAAAAGTCATTCGTAACTCGGAAGTATTGCTTCCCAACTTCCTTTGATTATTATTAATAATTGTTATTAATAATTATTATTATTAATTAGTATTATCATTGTTAATTATCATTATTATTAATTATTATTATTGATTGTTATTTATCATTATTAATTATTATTATTATATATGTGTGTGTTTTATATTGTATATATATACATATTCCTATGATACTTCCATAGATATTATATGTTAATATTCTATGTTAATTGCCACAGTGCCACAGGGAACACTCAACGCCAGGGCCTGCAGCAGTTGATGAAGATCTCCCGCGGTGCTTTTCTTGCCTTGACCGCGGCCAGGGCCATGGCCATGGCCCAGCAAGGGGCCATGGGGAACGGGCATGAAGGTATGTATATATATATATATGATATGATATATGTATGTTCTATATATAATTATATACATACATACCATTACAAAGACCATTGACCATATCAAACAAATTAGACATGAAAAAAGATATCATATTGTAGGATATCATATCAAACAATGTTGATTGTATATGGAACAATATCCCATCGTATCCCCAGTACATCCCCAATCAACCCCATAATCTATGTGACTTCAGAAATTGACCAAGGCCAGAGTTCGCCCACCAAAACCTGGGGACAGAATTGCACTTGGGAATCTCACTTTGAATATATTCCCATGAAGTTTCCATTCACATCCCCAGATCTCTTTTCTAAGTGCATAATAATCTCAAAATGGGAACTGTGATGAAACTGAAAAACTGCGGGCCAACGAACCAACCAATGAAGGTAGAACCAACCCAAAATGGACATGGGGTCGTTCCATTTTGAGCAGAGAAATTCACCCTGCTTACCACTACGGAGTTGGGTAAAGTTCGGATAGATTAAGAGGTGAATTCTGAGAATATCTCATCACCACTAGGCTACAGGGTTAGTGATCATGATTATGAACCAGTTGCTGTACCAAGTTTCATGGCCACTGAGGAACTAGAGTTTGGCTTCTTAATCTTAACTGACAAATTAACGGAAGTTAACCAACCCTTTATCTGTTGATTTTGTGTTGTTCTCTACCGGTCAATTGCTCATTAAATTTCCCACGACTGTTGTTGATTGATGAGTTCGTGAAAGTTTAACACACCCATCGTTCGTTGATTTGCTGCTGGTTGACAATATCAACCCCAAATTGATAAACTCTGTTGATGAATCTGAGGAGTTGGCATAGTAAACTACTATAAAACATGATAACCCGCCAAAAGGAATGGGTTTGCACACGAATCCTGGCTTGACATTAGACACCCTAGCGATCAGCCCCCTTCCTAGTGTTCCCCACAGCATCCACAGCCGTTCCATGGGGATCCACTGGGATGTTTCCCGCATGGGGTTATTTTTACGGTTGTAATAATCCCATAATCCCCAACTTGGGGATCAAGAAGTTATCCCGAATGATCCCCTTGATGTTTAATCATAATCCTTCATGACATCATCATTCATGTTATTCATGAATTAATACGATGCATCTTAATTCATCTTATTTGCCAGTACACAGTCCAAAACTTGGAATTAAGATAACTTAATATGTTTCAATAGACGAATTTTATACGATCAACTGATAAGTCAAGATGAATTAAGATGTGTCCTAGTCCTACTGAATTAAACCAATTTTCATGTGGGAAACTGCCATAAACAACCAAACTTGGTGATTTATAGTATATAGCTCCCATAAGCCTGGTGATTCCCGGTGTTTTGTTCAGCGTCTCAGTTGATCCACTGGGTTTTCCTCACCATCCAGCAGCTGGGACTGCATCTGCCGCATCTGAGCCAATTGGTCCTGGATAGCTTCCATGGCCGCAAAACGACGGTATTTTTGTGTACATGTATGTCTTCATGAAGCGTCCACCAAGCACATATATATATATATATCTGGTTGGTGGCTTTAACCATCTTGAAAAATATGAAAGTCAATGGGAAGGATTATAAGGATTATCCCATACATGAAATGGAAAATAAAATTCATGTTTGAAACCACCAACCAGATATGTATTCCCAGATATTTTCGCGTTCATAGCAAGTAATCCCTAATATGTCATAGATGGAAAATTGATTGGGGCAAATGTCATGGATCTTTATTTTCCATGGTGATTCGAGATGTTTGGGTGTCCAATGATTCATAACAATCGTATACTTATAGATACAGGTAGTTCAATCCATGCATGTAGATATTCATGGTTGCATATTGGTTACATATTCATGTTCGCATCTTGCTTACAACTCATATATCAATATATTTATGTGTGTAATTCCATTGCAAGAACTCCAGTGATGTTTAGAATGTGAAGCTCGTTACAATCACCATGGATTCAGACCCCATCAGAGCAGGCACCAGACCCAACCAAAACCAAAATGATAAGTGATAATTAGGCCTTACCGGCCTGGTTGATGGATTACATCTTGGGAACTCCAAAAGTATCCAAAAGTGGTATACCATACACGATTATTTACGATTTTAATTGTAATCGATTACAGTATATACGTACACATTATGGGGTAAACGTAGGTACCAGATGGTACTAGTACATACATGGATGGTCTGGGTATGATGATCACGGACCATGCGGACCCTGTTTTCGTGTCGTTGATTCCTCTGACATTGCAAATCCACGGAGACATGGGTCAAACAGTCGATGTGCACGACACAACTCACGACCTGTTTCGACCTTCGGTTCACCCCAAGTCTGCTTCAAGATTGACCCATTGGTCGCTCCAAATTGTTTCATAGTGATCTAAGTGATCTACCAGTTGTGTTGATCTGTCATAGAATGCTAAAAAAAAAATACCTGACAAAATGCTGAACCCGGTGACTGGATGCGTCCTGGGTATTCTCCGCAAAGTGGTTCAGCAGCTGTTCGCAAGCCTTCACTGAGCGCCTGGTGAAGGCTTGCGCGGCGAACCGCCCCAAGAGATTTGACCTGTAGACCTTGTGAAATCACATGTTCAAAAAAATGGTTTGTTGGATTTTGCTGGATGTTGTTTCATATCCATTAAACATGCCTTAAGTTGGAGATGGTTTCTTTCCGGCCATCGTTTGTCTGCCGTTGTGGGGACGCATGTTGCCATGACACCGGTGAAGTGGCTGGGTCGAGATCAAGTTGGATCAACCCAACAAAACTGGATAGTATGCATATTATTTTTTTTGCTATACCCCATCAGCAAGTGGGATACTGCTGACTTGTATTCAGGAACAGCCTCCCCCGTTGGCAGGTATTTTTTCCGATGAGGCGCTAAACTCGTGGATTTCTGGTGAATACAACTTACTTCTGGATGATAATGATCATGTTGGAGTTTTGAAATCACTCACAACATCTTACAACTGCACTTCAGCCACCAACATCATCTAGTCACCAAAGTCACTCTGGTGGCTGACAACTAGGGGGCTCCTTCCTGGAATGCCAGCCACCAGACGTCACCTCTGCAGCTCTTCCACTTGAACACTTTGTTTCTCCACTTGCCCAAAGCTGGCCTTGCTGGTGAGCTGAAGCGATGTAAACATGCCTGGAAATCCACAAGGTTCCATGGAAATAATATATATGGTTTAAAAGAATCGCATTAATGGTTGATTTTCCAGCTATATATATATATATATTGGAAATTGCTGGGGGTCTATAGCTTATGTTGGTTATGAGGTGCCTTAGAGGATGGGGGTTCCAAGGTTTCCAAACAATTTTCAAGATTTCTGAGCCACAAAATTCAGTCAACATGGTCTTCGGCGCGAGTGTTCATATCCCCAAAAAAGAACCATCAAATAATCAAATACGGATCATGTGGTTGGGAACCTCTCATTAGCTTCAACATGCTCCCCTTTTTGTTTCCGGTTGATCGATCTCACTCCTTAAGGTCCCGCTCCCGCCACCACTGGATAGCCTGAATTGATCCATCTTGGATTTGCTTCCAAATCTTCGACTCAGCAAATCCAAGACATGTCTGTTAGTTCCATAAAATCCAGATATAATAACTTATCATAGTGTATTGCATATATATATATATATATATGTTCCATGATGTTTCCATACATATCATATGTCAATAGCAATGTATTATCCATTATTTATCCATTAATTATCAATTATTTATCCGTTATTTATCCATGCATAATCCATTAGTCATCCATCAAATGCTATTCATATGTTAATATCCCAATTGTCCCTAGCCATTTATCCCAAGCATTCAACATCCCAATTATATCCAATATTTCCATATGCCCATAGATATCATATGTCAATAGCAATGAATCCATTAGTTATCATGTTTTTTATTTATAATCCATTAATAAATATCCATTAAGTAATGATTTAATTAATAATCCATTTATATAATTCATTAGATAATTGTGAATATCCATGTATATAATTCATTATATATATATCCATAATATCCATTAACTAATGATTATCCATAGATCTTTCTGTAGATAATTGTGAATATCCCAATTAAAAAAAATACTCGCTTCGACCTTCAGTTCCTCGTCCATACGCTTCACGCTCTGACCGAAAGACCTGGGAATAACGGGTTCATCATGGGGATCTCATGGGGATGGCTCCCCAAAGTCACCATAGCTTTCAAAACTAAGTCATGGATGTCATGGTCATCCATTGTCCTTGGATGATTTGGGGTACCTCCATTTTAGACCCCCAAATTGGAATAAGAACTGAACTGAAACTTGTTGCCTGGTTTCCGGCACTTGGGCTCCTCTGATGGAGCATTCATTGGCCTATTTGGGGTGCCATGGTCCAGCGCAACATCGTGGCCGGTGGCAAAAAGTCCTTCAGTTTCAATTCAAAGTTTGAGACGTCAAAAGCTTGGTACCCCTGGTGAACATCAAAATAGCTGGTAGTTGGATGTTCATCGCCCTAAAAGTGCTATTTATAGGTATTGACCATAGCCAAATACTTCTCCATCCTCTTCCTTGCTTTTTCCGTTCACAAGTTCATACATAATATATGTACGTATTTATATATATATATATATATGTATATATATATACACACATATATATATATATACAATATGTGTGTTTAAGATATAGATATATTGGCATTGGTTGCATCTCCCATTACTATCACGTGCTCGCGAAACCTAGCTGCCGATAGCTCCTTACCGATAGCGAAGCTCCGAAGCTCTGCCACCAAGCCGCACCAGGGATGGCATCACCTCAGCCTCGATGATGCGCTTAATAGGTCCGTCCAGCCTCAGAGGAAAACCGCTGGAGATTTTTGTGAAAATTGGTGAAACCCAGTCACAAATTGGATGATTAACAGCTAACATATGCTAACATGACCAAACCCTGTGGCTTTAATTTTCGACCCATGCCCGTGTGAAGAATTAGGAGGAACATGTGGACCATTGGGGACAGTGGGAACATCTTCAGTTTAAGTCATCACAGCTCAAGGTGCAGCGACCACCGTGAAGAAGCACTGTAACCCTGGTCCAAACTTAGAAACCTGTGGGAAACCCGATGCCATAAACCATCCCCAAATCATCACCATCTTTATGGGTATTCCATGGTATTCCATCCCCAAATGATAGGTTGATCCTTGGGTTTCCCACATGAGTGATAATGAAGCTCCAAGTAGGGACGGTTCTTTAGACAATGCATTTCTGGTCAAAGGACGTTTGCCTCACAACCGAGGCGCCTACTCTCAACTCCTAAACCCCCGGATGTAAATGGGACCCGCTAAGCACTGATGCCAGCTGACTGAGGCATGGAACCTGTGTTCTGGTGCCAACAACATCATTCTCTTACGGAGCTCAAACAGCACTATCAAACAGCACTATCAATCAACCACGATGACATGCAAAACATACACATAGCTATTGAAAATGGCCATGTATAGTTGATTTACCCATTAACAATGGTGATTTTCCATCGTTTTTTGTATATTTACCAGAGGGTATTTTTATGATGCACTTCCAACCCGTTGACTGAAACGGTTCTGACTTCCGCTGTTTCCACCTTTCGATTTTTTGACGCCCAACGTGGGACCCTACCTCGAGGGAAGTCGGTCAAGGGCATTGGTCAACGCAGTGATGGGCTGCACCACGTCATGCCTGGACCGAGATCAAGTCACAGGCAGGCCGTGGTCGGTGGAGTGGTAGAAATGGCTTGAAATAAATAGCTAAGTTGGTTTACAACTCCAATAACTATTATGGCTTATGGTACTTATAACTTATAACTATAGTTCTGGGGCTTATAAACCAACTTATAACTGGGTGGGCCACATTGCAAATATCCTCAAATTAAAAGTCACTGGTGTTTTACATATGATCACTCCCCAAGTGGATTCAAGGCTTTTGTGGATACCAACAAACTATGATCTCCAGGGAGGTCGCTTTTTCATGAACATGACATCTGCAGCTCAGGTTCCCATCGCCCCAACATATGTTCAAAGTCTTTTCTCAATTCATCATAATTTATCCGGGTGCATCTGCAATCCACTGGTCGGAGATGTTTTGCACCCATAAGAAATGACCAAAGATCTGATAGTGGGAGTAAATCCATGTAAATCCTCCGTTTTCAGTCCTCCACCCTGATATCTTCACACAAAATTCCACAGACATTTCACCATGCAACCATATGCGACCCGCCCCTGGTAGATCCTGGTGAAACACCTGAACCGCCCACAGTGGCTGGGGCATCGCCTCATTTGAGCCTTGGCAGCTTCAAATTCTCCTTGCACACTTTGGAGCACCTCAGAACCTGAGATCATGGTGAATGTCACATGTGAAGCCAAATGTGGTCGAGATAAGAGATTCAAACAAGGGATGTATAGGGATGTGAATAGCAGTCGCATAAAATCAGGGCCTTTTTTTGATATTGGTTGGTATTAAATGCTATGTTTTCGCTTCTGAACCCCCAAATCAACAAACGGATGGCCCATAGGGCTCGGAAAAAATCAGTGCTGGTCATCTCTTGCATGATATGGTTTGCTCCAACATTGCATGAGGTACCAGTACCCGAGTACCCACAAAAAAACAAAACATGCGTGAATGACCATTTCCCCCCGAAAGGTTGCTATCAAAATAGGTCTATGCTGGTGGCCGGTGCATGCCACAGGCTGCCAGGGGCAGTTGCTCTTGGTGTTGCTTCGCCCTGGATCCAAAGGTCCACAGGTCCAGTTGCTTCGCCATTCTTGTCAACGTGTTGGTCATGCTCTAAAATGTGGTCAAACATCGGTCAAACTGGGCCGGAAAAAACAAGCCTATGAGTATCTATGAGTCTAGTATAGTCTAGTATGTACATATAATTACATATGTACATGTTAAAAACTGTCTTTTACCAGCTAACCTTAACTTGTTTGGCCAGCATTGCCCTTCCACGTGTTGAGAGCGAGCAACAAATTTGTCGCGCAGTCTTGGCAAAGGTTTGGTCACAGACCCACAACAAATCCTGCCGCTGAAACTGTGGGGAGTTCAGAAGCAACAAAAACATTCGACCAATTCTGTGAAACATATAGGTCATATATTGACTGGGCAGTTTCATCATCCTAGAATTGTGAGACAATTTGGGAATGTTCATCGGGAATTATCAACAAAATGGTGACGAAAAGACATGTTTTGTCGCTCTTGTGCGATGATTCCCTAGGCCTATTGGGGACCGCACGTGGACTTGGCCCATATATCCCACTTCGTAGCAGCAAACAGCTCATTCCTATAGATGTTTTGACAAATACGGTGCCAAACACTCGTTCTTGTCCTAAAAAATGTCAAAAACATACCAAAGAAATTACCCATTTTCAGGAGTCCTTGGCTCCGCGGAATTCTTCCAACCAACTTACGGCCCTTGTTTCAGAAACTGACCTTGATGGAGACGTTGTCCACCACACCCCAGCGTTTCTCGGTGCCTCCGCAGTGCACCCCAGGAATCGTATGTGGGTTGGTTCACCCCAGTTATAAATAGGCTAAGCAGGGGTTAGTATGATTATGGCCGCAGAATTAAGTTGTTGTTTTTTTTGCCATTGTTTTTCTTGGTCGTCCAGGCTCCCTTCCGTGGTTTTTGCAGCTAAAATCTCTCATTTGCTGCATTTTGTAGCTAAAATCTCTCATTCGCACTTTTCATCATTTTTTCCACTGGTTTCATGATTTTTTCCATGGTGTTTATCGAGTTTTGCATGGTTTTCATTGATTTTTCCATGATGTTCGTAGATTTTCCATGGTTTTCTTCAATTTTTCTATAATAATCTTCAATTTTTCCATGGTTTTCTTCCATTGTTCTATGTTTTTCTTCGATCGTTCCATGGTTCTCTTCCATTGTTCAATGGTTTTCTTCAATTGTTCTATGTGTTCCTTCAACTTTTGTACGGTTTTCATTCATTTTTCACTGGTGTTCATTGATTGTTCCACAGTTTTCATTGATTTTTACATGGTGTTCATTGATTTTTCCGAAGTTTTCGTTGGTTTTTGGAGATACACGATGTGCAAACTATAAACTGTAGATGTATAGAGGTATACGTGCATGACTAATCATGATTATATGCATATGTTGATCCGTGCATTTAGAAATGTATTTAATATCTCTGCAGGGCTTGGTTTAGGGTTTATTTAGGGATGGTTTATGGTTTATTCTAGATTTGTTTGGGGTCTATTTAGGGTTGGTTTAAGGCTTCTTTAAGGTTGGTTTGAGCTTCAACGAAAGAGTAGCACAGACGGTTGAAAGCACCACAGTGTTGATGGTCACAGTTGTTTGTGTTGATGTTTCCATCGACGTGATTAAGAGCACCATCGATATTACAACGATCGTTGTTTACTGGGCAACCCACATTGTAGTATATTGTAGATCCCTACCCCTATAGAGGGGGGAAGGCGGGGGGGGACAGAACCAACCTGTCGAAATCCACTTTTTTTTGCTTGGAAACCCTGGGATAGTGATCCAACCCCTCAAATGGAATTTTTAAGTAACATTTCGTAACAAGCCTTGGGCACTGGTTAGAAAATACTTGCCCTTAGCTCCGGAGGAGCTAAGCGCAAGTACGATGACGGCAACGCAATTTTTGGGGGGATGCCACCCCTACACATGTGCTGCTTCAGTCTGACATGTGCTTAGCTCCTCCGGAGCTAAGCGCAAGTATTTAATTTGCAACTGCTTGCCAATGATATGGAATGACGAGGAATGTTGATCATTGAGAAAAAAAATGCAAAAATGGAATTCTAAAATGAAATTTCAGTACGACTTCCCCCCCTCAAATTTCAATTTTAAGAGGGCAGGGATTATTATAGTACCACTGTTCGACACAAGTATTGCTGTTTGGTTGTTGCACACTTCACTTTATAGTAATGGGAATTGTTCGCAAATACCATCACAAATCCACATTGACTTTTATGTTTTTACGTGGCCAGGCGACTTTAAAGACTTTGGTTTGTGACTTTATAACCTGTTGGTTTTCCACTTTATACGCCCTCATACTGTGGCCATTCCAGTTTATACCAGGCTATTCTGTATAGACACGGCTCCAAAGCATCTAGCGGGCTATACATGGGGTTCAAATTTGTTTAAGGTTGGATTAGGGGTTATTTAGGGATGCAACATGCACATACAAACGACTATAATTATGTGGATGCACATGCATGCCCATGATTTTTTATAGTTTATTTTGGGATGAAAGCTGTGTATATATAAGCAACCATAAAGATGTGTGTATATATATATATGTTTACATGTATTTATATATGTATATAGGTATATTGTATATATAGTCTAATCAACCTAGTGAATTGAAAAGTGTGCAAGCTTGAATTTAAGTTTTACAAAAGCGGGCGGGGGGGATTGGGTTGGAGGGCGCAGCGCCTCCCCCCAAACCAGATTGGAAACACCTATTTTCACATGCAAGGTGCTGGGTTGAATGTGATACTCAAGGTGTATATACTACACGACATGCACCCTGGAAACATGTGGACTGTAGGTTAAGGCACAGCGATGCACAATAGTTTCATTGGATGCTATCACCGTGTTGGTTTAAGATCTCTTTATATAATGTTGGTGTACTATATATTCTGGCTTGGTTCAGGGCTGGCTTGAAGTTTGAATATCATCTCGCTGCAAACCTTGTAGATAGATATAGATATAGATGTAGATGTAGATGTAGGTGTAAATATAGATATAGATATAATATATATATATATGTATATATGTATAGAACTAGACAGATAGCTAGATAGATAGAAATAGAAATGATATAGAGATAAAGATTCAGATAGAGATAGAGATCGAGATATATATAGAGATAGAAATATAGAGATGGATGGATGGATGGATGGATGGATGGATGGATGGATGGATGGGTGGGTGGGGTGGGTGGGTGGGTGGGGGTGGGCTGGGTGGGTGGGTGGGTGGGTGGGTGGTGGATGGAGTGGAGGGTTGGATGGGGGGTGGGTGATCGGGGGAGGGTTGGAGGGTGGATGGGTGGGTGGAGGCATGGATGGGGGATGGGGGGATGGTGTGGATGGTGGATGGGTGGATGGGTGGATGGGGGATGGGTGGATGGGTGGATGGGTGGCTGGGTGGATGGGTGGAGGGGTGGATGGTGGATGGGTGAGGGTGGTGGGTGGATGGGTGGGATGGGTGGATGGGTGGAGGGTGGGTGGGTGGCGGGGGATGGGTGGATGGGGGGAGGGGGATGGGGGATGGGTGGATGGGTGGATGGGTGGAGGGCATGGGTGGTGGGTGGATGGGTGGATGGGTGGATGGGTGGTGGGTTGTGGATTGGGGGATGGAAAGGGGTGGATGGGTGGGTGGATGGGTGGGTGGATGGGTGGCGTGATGGGTGGGGGTGGGGGGTGGATGGGTGGGTGGATGGGTGGGTGGATGGGTGGGTGGATGGGTGGGTGGATGGGTGGATGGATGGATGAATGATACTCAAGGTGTATCTAATGCACAACATGCACCTGGTGAACATGCTTCACCGATAGATTGATTGATAGTTTCCGATAGATGATAGATGAGCCATAGGAGGGGAGGAGCTATAGGAGCCAAGAGCCATAGAAGCCACAGAAGCCACCAGGAGCCAGCAGGAGCCACGGAAGCCACAGTAGCCACCAGGAGCCAACGGAGCCACCAGGAGCCACCAGGAGCCACCAGGAGCCAGGACCGTAGAAGCCACAGAAGCCACGAAGCCACAGAAGCCACAGAAGCCACAGAAGCCACAGAAGCCACCAGGAGCCAGGAAAAAAACAAAATGCAAAACAAAAAAAAACACCTCCTATGATTATTCAGGTAACTGTTGTTAGCAAGCTCCCCATTTTCAAATAATGCCCTGATATGGGAACTAAAATCCAAACTGAAAGTGAAATCAAAGCTCCAAGCGTTGACTCTGAATCATGCAATGTCAACGCTGGCAAAAGTCAGATGCTGATTCACAACACGTGGCGGCCATGGCACACAAAACCAAAAGACATTCAGCGAATTCAATGCGGCTGTTTCTGCAAAGCGGAGAACAGCGGAAACCAGCAAAGACTTACCTTTTCCATCTTTTCCCATCTTTTTCCAATTTTTCCCATGTTTTCCCATTTTTTCCCCACTTAATTCACACAACCTTTAAGTGTGAACCAAAAAACTACTTGACTAACCCTGCTGATCCCCATTTGGTGCGATGATCCCACTGGCCCGGGACACCGACACAAACCCCGGGCCTAAGCCAAGGCCGCCATTTCGATTTCCGCCACTGGTCGGGCGCGGTGTTGAAAAGGTGTCTTCTTTGACTCCGTTGAAGCATCTGCAGGGTGTCAACATGGGCCCAGGGGATCCCAAGGTCCCAAGCACTTGAAAAAACAAAAACATTGGTGTTTTTGGGCTCAGGTTTGGTACCCAGGTTATGAAAAAAAAACTCACATCTGAGACGAAACCATTGCTACTCTGAGATAGCTTCAAAAGACAATGTTACAAATCTTAGGAAATGAAGGGAAATGTAGCATATCTGTTGCATATCTGTCCCATTTTTGCTGAAGTCGGCTCCACCTGGCGGCCTGGTTCTCTATGGATCCTATGGCATACCCTCGTCCCCGGTACGATATGACGAGGTACTCATCGTTGATGCGCGAGAAGTCTGGAAAGCTGGTGAAGGCTGTTGGCGACTCCTGGGTTTCCGAAAGGAGAACCATGGCATTTTTGACACCATTTTACCATATACCACTATAATAACGATATTAGAGTTGTATGTCATGGTTAGTAAAGGAAAATCCTGAACCGAGAAACCAGATGGTTTTCTAGATAATGAAAACCACTAGATCAGTCATTGTTTTTTCCTTTGGTCTATAGGCAATGATGAGAGTCAGGTCTCATCTGTGGCGTAGTTTGGACCACGTTCCATCCGTGAGCAGTTCCCAAAATAACTTTGTGATTGATTCTTATGAAAATTCTACAGCCTCTAAATCAAACATGGAACCCTCAAAATCATATGTATAGAGTATTATAGAGTTATATGGGTAAATCATGGTAAATCCTCTTCCGCCGTTCCATGCGGTCAGGGCACCTGTTTTTCCTTGGCCTTCGAGGACGGCGCTCGCTCGCGTCCGGGCGGCATGGTGAGGTCGAGGGTCGAGGCGTAGATTTTTTGGGCACGGGAATGGGTCCGTGATACATCCAGGATGTTGCATCATTCTATATGTCGAATGTGCCATGTATATATATATATATATTCACACCATATATATTTATATATATATATCCATATATATATAATTATAATTAATTATATATATATTGCGATTCCTATGTTATGATCTTGATCACCATGCTTTGTGTAGAATGACTTGGATTCTCTTGGTTTTAACATGTTCAAGAAGTAGATCAAGTAGATTTTTTCTAGCTGGGCTTCCGAGCAATGCCGTTGTGTGGTCAGTTTCTTTGGACCAGGCCTTTTTGAGGTCATCCCCCAAGGGTTCATCGTGGCATGAGATCAGCTCAAGTTGGACTCAGCTTGGACAATTCAAAAAGAATGAAACTAATAAACTGTCTAACTCGAAAATTAGGAACACAGAATATTAGCCTATATTAGCCTCCAACAATCAAACGCCACCAGAAGATATCCACGCACGAAACTCTCGTTCTTTCCCAACACTCAGCTACGAAAGTTCTCTTGAAATTCATCAAATGCCTTGCGCTGGGTCTGAAAGTTGCCATTCCTGACAATCAATGAATCAAGTGACCACACTTGGCGATGGTTCAAAATTAAACACTCCAAAACTAAATCAGGACGATTTACCATCCTCCCATTGTAGCCTTTGCTGTTCATATTTTCGAGATCGTCACTAGGGCACCAAAGTAAATGACCTGTATAAAAAGATATATTCCTGGTTTGTGATGGTTGAATTACCATTTCAATCCATTTCATGATTGTATAAACTCTTAAACTCCCCACTTCTATAATTTTTTCGCCGTGGATTTCCTGGTTTATGCCTCATTTTCCTCCCAAAAATTGCCCCACAATTGGCTTTCTACCTCTACTTCGATACCCAAAGTCCAATGGCCGGGGCCCCCAGCGTAGCCCAAGGCGGCCAAGCACATCAGCAGGGCGAAACTACCACCCTGCATCTGGGCCTCTCGGAGAAGCTCCACCATATCACCATGACAGCTTCAAGAAGTGACCGACACCCCATGGAAATGCCGAAAAACCAAGGACAAAATCACCAAACCGCAAGGTCCGTTCTATGGCGCTGGTGCTGGCGAACGCTTTCCAAACTTCGAAAATCGAGCATTTCCTTGAGGCTGAATCACAGGACATCACCATTTCCCATCGAGCATTTCACTCAGATGACCGTTGTTCTAGGTACATTATAGTAACCATCATGAATTTGCTCATGATAACAATGCCCCCCCATCCCGGCGAGGTCGAAGGCCAACCATTGCCTTCGAAAACTCGGGGGGTCCTCCAAATCCATTCCAATACGGCCCAAAAAAAAAATAGAAAAGGAGGAGAGCATCAGAAAACCAACAAAACCCAAAACGGATAGAAAAGCTTGGAACCCATGGAACCCAAAACAAATGCCCTAGAGTCTAGAAAAACCAGGTCCACTGGGCCTCTTCGTTGCAGACTTTGTCCTGGTCTCCAGTCATGTTACCATGGGACAACCCTCTCCTTACAGTAACTTTTAAGGTGCTCTGAATCAGCTTGGTGCTGCCCCCCCTCACATGTAGAATTTAAATCATCGTCACAAGCAGGGATGTAAGATGACAATATGGTGCATATATATATATTATGTGAATCGGAGGTTATCTCCCCGATTATGTGCTTGTGTTTGGTCTAGAAGTGAATGTCTTCAGTGACGACGGCACGGGAATTGCGGCTTCAGCATGGCGATACTTTCTTCCGGTACCTGCAGTAGTCTTGAGCCAAAGGTGCAATTTGATGCATCCTTTGGTAGTGGACAACTAGGAGCTGAATTACATTGGAGTGTGTAGTAGTCCGTAGCCTACACTCCATTCGCACCCCCCACGCATGGCCAACTTTGTTGGCCACGCGCAAAGGAGTGTCCTTTAAATTGTTCCACTAGATCTGCAGCTGTTCATTTATTTAATTATGGAGAGCTAAAGTCCGTTCAGAACTTCCAATCTACATTGCGGCTTGCTACGATCTCTACCAAAAGATAAAGGTTCTGTTCACGTGCATGCTGACACGACGTAGTCGGTGTCCAGCATTGAGGTTCATCCGATGTGGCGTAGCCAGCATGGAATCCCACTCACGCATGTGAATTAAAAAAAATCAAAATACAAAGATGACTATGGAACTAGAAGTTTACCTTCCCGTTCCTTCGTCGGTTGAGATGTAGACCGCTGTAGAAACTCAGCGTCTCGTGCAATGATGTTCAAAAAAAAATGTGGTTCTAAATTAGCCGGCTCAGAGTCCTCTCAGAAGTCATTCGAAATGAAGTAGAGGTAAATCTCGAGCTATGATTGCATCCTCGCTTCGCCAGGTTCAATCAGGACCTATGCAGAGGTCATATCGATTTATCATCTATATCCCCATCCATAGTATCCATGTTGGTTCCAGTCTCCACCACGGTGCGAATAAGATCTTCCACCTTTCCCTTGGTCTTTTCCACCTTTCTGCGGCGGGGTTACTGGAGCTTGTTTTGGCGGAGGAGCGGCTTCGACGGTTCTCCATGTTGCTGACGATGATGCTTTCGCTTTTGACACTCTGCCCAGTGCTGGTGCTGCCTTCGGGGCTGCCTTTGATTTGCCAGCTGCTGGATTAGTACGTTCACGATCGGCAGGAATCGGGGTATCAGCAATCGCAAGTAGGTGGGCTTCTGTCATGTGGATGCCCCATCTTGGTCGTTGATCATCCCGCTGCTTGATGTGGTTGTAGTCATTGATTGCATCATACAGTCTTTGGAGTAGAGGTCGTGGCAATTGTCGGCCATTTTGAAGGATCAGATGCAAAACTGAAATTCTTCGAAGAGGAGGTCGAAGAGCACACACAATGTCAACTGGATTCAGTGTGATCGTGTCTTGAAAGTCGACGTTCCTGAAGAAATAAACAGCGTTCACTCTGTATGCACCTGCAATGATTCTTCTGACCAGGACATCTTGTCGGTCAAGGGCTTCGCGGGCGGCTGTGGTCTTTCTCATCTCGTCCCTTGTGGAGTCGTGTTTCGACAGTTTCTCCATCTCTTCATCGAAGAAGATATTTTGCAAGTCTTCATATGTATAGCCGCATTCAAAGGTGTATACGAGAAGTCGTTTGAGTACTACCGCCCCATAGTATGCATTGACGAATCCCTCTTCCCCGATGTCGTCCTTTTGCTGTGGTCGGCCGATTTCCTTGTAGAGCTCTTTCATCTGTTGTGCGGTTGGCTCAATGAGTTCGCCATTCTCATCCTCGCCTAGGTAAGGCACCCTTGAGTCCAGGTCCATCCTGAACTTCTGGTTCTGTTGAAAGTGTTTCCATGCCGTCTCGATGTCTCCACAGAAGTTCCGTTGGAATAGTCTGTAGATCCTGACGATATGTAATCCAATCTGCAACAGGAGGATTTTGATGAGCTCCGGCTGAGCATCTCCAATTGTGCAAGGCTCGATTGGTAGGACCTTTGATCCAAACTCAACCCTCTTCATCCACTTGGGGTACTCAATTACTGCATCACGAGCTTCTCCAGCCTCATACTCCTCAATGTTGATTTCATCGACCGCTATCTCTTCATCGTCATTTTCGTCGGTCGGTTTTCCTTCCTCATTGAGAAATTTGTCAACCTCATCTTGTTCCCTGAAGTCTCTTCTCTCATCATTGATGTCGCCCTTCTTCGAGGCTTGATCATCATTTTCTTCTTCTGGTTGAGGTTCTTGTTCCGGACTTTTCATGGTGACGTCATCATCATCTTGCATCAGTTCGTCGTCATCATCTTCACCTGTCAAATCGATCTTCACCTCCTCCCATGCTTTCTTGACATGGTCTTTGAGATCTTCTTCTCGATGATGTGATTCGGCACTTGGTACCGGAGCCACGGTGATCTTGATTCGCTTCCTCCATCCATGACTCACCAAAAATCCTTTGCACATCACACAAATCGATAGCGGTGCAGGGGTCTCCATCAGACATGCGGGGCATAGTCGATGGTCCTCCTTGCTGGGATGATGAGTGACTGCTAACAATGATATTGCATCATTCCAATCCGGATGTCCTGGGAACAATCTGTGAGTATGACTGAAATGACCGGTCCTGATATCGACAAGCTTTCGAAGTTCGTTCAGATCGGGTGATGATTCATCAGGCACAATGTTCCCAATGAGTTTGTCAAATCGTTCAATGGTGGCCACCCTTCTTGCTCCTTGCACGGAAAGTACAAGTTGATCTCTTCCCTTTGTGATCATGAGACGGTAGTAGTCCTTTTCCTTCCAATCGTAATACCAAACTGCATCGAATGATTCGAATGGAATTGTTTCTTGGACCAAAATGCGTCCGTCTGCTGATAATCGAGGGGAGAACTTGGCGATGGAATCGTACGTAATGTAGATGTAGACAAGATCAGTTTGTTCAATCTTCCTGAATCTCAGCACCGTCTGACTTCGCACGTCCCACGGTGCGAATGGCACGAAGAACGTATTGATGCGGTCGCCTCCTCCTCCGGGACGTAGTCCTTCTCTGAAGATTTGAGCGATGTTGTCAAAAGTGGTGCAGTGAAATCCTCCTCCAAGAGTGTATCCGACTCCAGGGTTCATCTGATAGGAAGTCTTCTTGTCTTCGATGTGCACACCGCCTTGAACTCTTGAATGTGCCATGGGGGCACGGATTGCCACCGGCCAAAGCCAAATCTCTCGATCTGCTGTGCCGATCTCCAACCTCAGTGTGTGTCGTTCAAGTCTCGAGGTCAATCCATCATTGAAGTTGTTCATGATGTATTCCAACTCACCTTTTGTGACCTTGAGTCCTAGCACTTGAGCTCGGATTCTTTTCGTTTGCTTGTACTCAGTGAAGATCACTCTCTGGAAATTGTTCCACCTCTCAACAAGTATCGGGTAGTTGACGTAGGTCGTTCCAGCCAATGTGTGTTGGTCTCTCCAAATGTTGTCGTACTTCAAGATCGACTCGACATTGACCCAACCTGCTTCATCGCATGGTAGCCCACGGTGATTTCGATTGTCCTTGACGCAACCCACGGAGTGGCGTAGCGCTGCATTGAATCTTTTCGACAATTCGACTATCCATTGCGGATTTTCCCACTTGTTGCCCATCCACTCATTCTCGCCATATCGATGTACCTTACACCAGCCCATCCCAAGATATTCTTCTCCATTGATGCGAGCAAGTTGAAGTGTACCAATGTTGTGGCCATGTGTGAATGGTTGGATGTACTTGAAGTTCCAGTTGTCTCCACGTTGTTTTCTTTCTTCAGTAAGCCATTTCACATATTCATCATGGTCAATGGGGTTCCAAGCGTTCAGCTCCTCAATGGTCGGCAAAACAGGCGGGGATTCCTCAGCCGCACGTTCAATCAGCATATCAAGCTCATGACGATTCTTCACACCTCGGCTAATTGGGTTGACTTCGACACCATTCACTAAGTATTGTCCTCCTTCTTCACGATCACCAATGTCGTACATAAAGGCTGACTGACTGTAGAAGCACTTGGTCACTTCTTCTTTCTCAGTGAATCTGGTTCTTCCCCAACGCTTTCCTCGTGGCATGACGTTCTTTGGGAGCTTGTCTTTTCTGCCTCTTGTAGCAGCTTTGGACCTTTCCGAAGACGATGGGGATTTGGACTTCTGATCCATGATCAATCTCATGCGCCATAGGGTGTCCTTCATGTTCTCGTCATCAGGTGTGGTACATTCATCAATGTCATGCATTCCACCACAAATGAAACAATATTGAACACTCGATGCGTCTGCAATCAGCTTCTCAAATCGATCACGGATGTTCCGTACCTCAGTTCGGCGCTTCTTTGCTTCCGAAGGTTGTCCCCCCATGTCATCTTCCTCCTCCTCAATCTCGATGTCACCAGCTCCGGCATCGGTTTCTCCTGAAGTCTGTTCTGCTCGAGGGCCCCGCGCCGTAGGCTTCGTGGTCTCCTCTTCAGGCTCGCCAACTTCGTCCTCCTCCTCATCGCTTGATGAGACCTCAATCATTTCAGGGTGGTCATCGTAGTTGGCTTCCGGGAGCACCGGCATTCTGGTGATCTTCTTCTGCATGAGTAGGTCGAAGATTCCCGCTTCTCTCAAGACGGTTGTTACCATGTCGTTCTCGACCGGTGGGATGTATGCTTTCCTGGATCGGTTTCGCTTCGTGTTGATGGTGTCGGTGGGTCGACATGAACTGCTGAATAGCCAGAATGACTCTTCCAGTCCTGCGAGGCAGCTGTCAAGGTTTGCCCCCCATCCACCAAACATAGTAGGGAATTGAATACCCAGGTCAAGCATTCCAAGCCAGAATTCGAAAATGTCGCCGACATACTCAGCTGTCGCGGTTGGATTGATCATGGATTCGATTTCCTCCTTGGTCAGCACGGTCTTCATGTAGTCATGATAAGCGACGTTTCCACCATCCCAAAGCAGTCTGTAAAACCATCGAATTCGGTGCGATCCACCTCCGCAATCCTCTGTTCGTGTTTCACGTTGCACATTGAATTGGGGTAACAGGTCTCGTCTGCATTTTCCTTTCACCATGTATGCAGGCATGCGGATGGCACCTCGATGTGATACCTGTTTGAGTACATCGCTAGTTGTCCTGTATCCTGATAGCATTGCAAGTGTCGCAGTGACCAAGAATCCGCGGAGGTCCTTCTCGGCCTCCTTCTCTCTCCAGTCAACGCACTCATTGTAGATGTTGAGCAATCTTGCAGCTACTCTTGCATCCTGTGAGAATTCATCCATCCCAATGTCTTCAGTTCCGTAGATTGCCGCTCTTGTCCAGTTGCTTGCGCAATTCAGACATCTTGTGCGATTCTCAGTGCAAGTATTCAATCTCGAATCATTCTGATGAAATCCTTTGCACACACCACACATCAGTTCGGAATCTTCGGTTACCTCGACCCAATGCTCATCCACATCTGTCGGGGGCTCCGGGGTGAATACTCCTCGTCGGATGTCTGACCATGCTCTTCTCTGGACCGAATCTTTCATGTGCTTCATTCCTCCAATGATGTTTGCCGATCCAGCTTGAGCATCTGTGATTTCTCCAGTACGAATGCTGGGAACAATTCGTGGATGTTCTGTGCATCGTTTGATGGTTTCAATGTCAAATCCGGTGTTCTTCACATGGACGCACTCTTCATTCAGGTCATGGACAGTATCATGATCCATCGCACAATGTAAGAAGACCTTCTGTCGCATCAGTGACTTTTCAAGCATAGCCCAAATGACTTCTTTGCCTTCACCTTCTTTCCAATAGAAAGGCTCACGTCCACATGCATATATCTGTTTCCAGAATCTTTCATTGGTGGAGTGAATAATGCCCTTTTCCTTCAAGATTCTTGCAAGCTCCTCGGCCATGGATACAATCGAAGATTGGGACCCAAGAAACCGGGCATCTTTCAGAATGTTGACGAAAATTGGAAGATGTGCTGCTTGGCTGATCTCTGTGATGATCTCCGCCAATTTGATGATGAAGTCTGCATTTGGCATCAGCATGCGATTTTGTCCTCTGAATAGTGCTGCAAAAGAAATCCAAATGTGAACAGTGGCACTTGAGAACGTGTTGGCGTTGGTTCGTAGGAAAGTCAACGCATTCGTTGCCAGTTTCAAGAAATCCTCGGGTTTCTCCAGAGACTCATAGGGAAGTTGGTACACCTTGATGGATGAAAGACCCATGTTGTTGAGCCCAGCCTCAATGTCATTGATGATTCTTGAGCTAGATCTCGTTTGGTAAGTCAAATCCGTCAAGATGAGAGCTTTGTTGTTTCTCACTTGTCCTCCCAATTCATCCCATTTGTCTAACCAAGGCTTCCCAATGATGAACTGTCCAATCTTGTTTCCCAACTTCTTGAGCTTGACTCGAATCTCGCCCTCCACCGTATCCTCAATGCCCAATGTCAACATAGCTAGGACCTCCGTCACTGGATATCCTTTGCACCTGACAAACTCTGTGGTCGTGATGATGTAGTGGTAGAGTTTCAGCCATTCGTAGTCATTCTCATTGATCATGTGGGAATCAAGTTGACCTTCTGTCAGCATGTTGAAAGACAGGGCAGCATGAAATGTCAATCTTCTCAAATACTGTCTCCAGATCAAATTGGTTCCATACTTGTGAGTAGTGTGTGGACCCTCTACGATGGAAAGCACAAAGTCCTTGCCGGATCGCAAGAATGCAATTCTCTGTTCTTCACGAGCATAATCTTCGGCAGAGTGGAGACGTACTTCCACGGTTGAAGGTTTCCTCCTCTTCATCCAGTCTTCAGTTGGAATCCAATTTTCATCTCTTTCTGGTTCGGTACGACCTTGAGATGTCGCTCCAGGTCCAGATCGGAAAGCTGCATGGGTCGACGAAGATGAACCTCCGCCAGTCGATGATCTCGGCATCTTCTTCGGTTGAATGTTCGAACTTTGTGATTGTTGCGATGCCTTTGGTTGTGATCCCTCCGTAGGAGCGGATGTACTCTGGGCACTCGGTCCAGTTGATGTGTCATCATTCACCCATGAAGGTTCCTCATTGTTCCAGAAGTCGACTTCGTCGGGTCTTCGTCCATCTTTGAAGTTCAGGGGAACATCCCAGTTGTCGAAATTGTGCATGTTGCCACCTGTTCCAGCTTGAGTATCGGTCATTGATGTTGTAAAATCTTTGGGGGAACTGTGGCAGGCATGACGTCTTTCTTTCTCGGTATATCTTGCTCCTTCATCGGCAATCGAGACATTGTATCCATGCCCAATCAGGATTCCCTGGGGAATGTCAAAGACCTTGAGGATCGAGAACTGAATCTCGGACAACTCTGCTACTCTCGACAAATTTCCATCTCCTCGAGCGCTGGTCTTGTGTCTTTCGAGTGTCGTGCCGAGGGCCAACAAACATAAGAAATGGTTCTGGGCTGCGCTCCTCCCTTTCGGTTGGTTGGTTTCAAAAGCGACCACATCTTTCATCACATCCTGCAAGATGATCTGATCCGATGGATTCTGCTCGTTGTGATACCTCAATGCATGTCCTAGGTGCCTCATCTGGATCTCAATCATGTGTTTCATTGCCGTCAAATAGCTATCATTGTCAGATGGAGACTTCGGATTCACCTTGGTCAACTCGTCCATGACTTTGAAGTATTCGGCGGTCCTTGTCACAGCTAGCCACGATGTTGCACTTGGATCTGTGTTGAATAATGGTGTTCCTCGATAAATTTGTTTCATGCTTCGGATCTTCGCCTCAGTTTCTGCAGCAGTGGCCTGATCATCAAAAGGTTCGGGAAAGTGTCCTTTGGACAATACGATCCAGAGCTCATCAAGTCTGTCATAGATCTCCTTGTCCATGAAGCGTCCCACAGTTGCCTCATCATATGGGCATCTGCTGGCAAAGACCTTCACGAATCTCGACCCTTTTGACAAAAACTCCCATCCTGAACATCCCTTCTCGATGTCCTGCGCTCTCTGCAACAACTTGTAGGCTACCTCCAGAGCTTGTGCAGTGGCTTCACTGGTGTGTCTGGAGTTCGCGAAGTAAGCTGAGTAGACAACTGCAGGCGGCATGCCAAATCTAATCCATTGGTTGGCTGTGTCCTCATCTGAGATCAGGCGAAAATTCGAACCTCGGGTGTCTCGGAATGGTGTTGGAGTCTTGGCTGCAATGGTTCCTTCAGACAATCCCTTCAGCACTCGTAATGCAACAGTGATTCGGCTTCCGGAGAATTGTCCTACTGAGTTCAGATCATGGGTTTCGGCCATCCCGCTTTGTACAGAATGAAGTTGTACGGACCGTAGGTCTCGTAACAACAGTTCGAGCAGCGGAAATAGTTGTACGAACCGTAGGTCTCGTAACAACCAATCGGAGTCGAATTCAGAAAGCGGTCGACACGAAAATGAAAAGTGCCACGAAGAATGAACCGAAGTTGATGTCAATCTCGAAAAGCACCAGTGCAGTAGCGATCGCTCGAACGAAAGGTCAATGGCGTCGAGCTCTCGGGTAGCACAAACGGATGTTGCCACCGACTTGATTGGGTGACTGCGGACATTCTCGGAATCACGAGACATTTCAGCTTTCAATTGTTCATCACATGCAAGCGGCTTCCAACGTTTCATCACTTTGGTGTTCACAAATGGACTATTCCTGATTACATGATCATTGATTCCATTCATGATGATTTTGGCTATCCACTTAGTGTAAACTTGAGTAATGCGAGTTTCCCTACCGGCACACTCTGCATGGTCATGGCGGCGATCACATCTTCTATGAAGCTTTGGAAAAGACACCCCCCATGTAACAATCTTCCAAGGTTTCTTGATCGGTTTGGGAGTCTCTTGGAATTGTGATTTCAAGCCATACATGCATCCATCAAATTTGTGCTCATGAGATACGGTTCCTTCCACAAGATCGGTCATTCTACGGTCCTTCCAGTAGTCACAACCTCTAGGCAGCTCAAGCAAGGCTGGTGATCCCATATTGATAAGTTCACTTAGCACTGATGCAAACACTTCCCACATCGCCCAGAAGATCTGCTTCTTTGCTTCGATGAGTTGTGTCGTTGCTTCGCTCACCCATCGGTTGATTCGGTTCCATGGTGAACCTCCTGTACATGGACCTGCAAAGAACATTGAATCAAGTTTGGTCCGAAGGCATCGCCTTGCTTTACTGATTCCGTACGGAGAGAGCATGTCGTCATCTTCAGTGATTGGCACGACATGAAACTTCATTTCGTCCTTCATTTTGTTCTGCAAGAACGTAAACCAATTTCTCTCTTCCGAACATAACAAGACGAAGCATGGGACTGCTTGAGGAACTTCGATCAAATTGATTGCAAGGGAAAACTTCGCATACTTTGATGTCATCAAGTCACAAGGTGATTTGGAAAATTGAAATTCCAAAGTTCTGTTTTTCTTTTCTCTCCAAAGGATTACCGACACTTGGGATGGTCAACCTCATGTTTGCCTACTTCAATGTGATATTGATAGGGGACAAAAACATCAGTGATGGGAATAGTTTTCACGTCATTGCAATTGGTGCATAGCGTGATTACTCCCTGACTCACTTTACAGTTCTTACCTCCATCGATCACTTCAGCATTGGCGAGCACCTTAAATGTCGATTTTCCAGTCCAAAATTCATTCAACTTGTTTGTTGATTCATGATTGTCGCCCTTGAATCTCCATATGTCTTTGATCACTCGAGTATTAGTTTTGAACTTTTGTTCAGTTTCCCTCTCATCACATATGATCCTAGGGTCACAAGGACAGTCTTCGCAATCCTGTGGTACAAAGTTTTGCCTTCTTGGCGTTTTGTGAATTCGGATCAATGTCTCTTTCCCATCCCACTGCCAATGGTCTTCATTTTTCTTACCTAACACTTGGGATTTTCGGGTGGATTTTACAAACGGAATATTATCATTGATGTCCAATTCCGGATGCTTATGACATAGGCCAGGTGTTGAAGTGGACTGTGGGTGCCCCTTTTCACTGTGCGAATGCCATCCTTCACCCTCACTCCCCCCATGAACAAGGCGCATAAGCGTATTGATCACACGTGTGGCTGGCTGAAGGCACTGGTGAATGGATTTCGGGTGTTGAGACGGTGATGTCTGTGCATCTAAAAACAAGGCATCAACCGAGAACATCAGCATTGGTGAATCGGTCAGATGCTGTACACGGTCATGTTGTGTTGACGCACACGAGTCACGTAGTGAGCTCGAGTGGGCAGGCGGGGCATGCACGTGCTTTGACGACATCACCCGGTGGGTTGAAGTCGTTGAAACGGATTGTGAAACAGTGTCCGGGATCAACAGCTGCTTGTTGGGCGAATGGTACTGAAAACACGCTCGTTCAACCCACTTATCAAATCTGATAGCCTGCTCTGGTGGAGATGCACGGTGTTCGACCTTTGTCCAGGCACCATTGAGAAGAACCCATGTGGATCTCAATACATCTGGCGGCACGATCAAGCCGGGTGGCTTGGGACGATAAAACACCGGTTGCTTGACGACAAAAATAGGATCCATACCTGGCAAGTATTGTAGCTTCTCTTTACTGGTCAATCCCTTCCTATACACTTCTTTCGGCAAAATAGGGGTTTCCGTGTATGGGAAGTTTGGGATGTCCTCAGTTTTTGATTGGAAAACTTGGCGAGTAGTCATATCGACATCGGTGCTTGGCTGCAACATGTCTAATACTTCTTTGCTCTGCAAGTCCTGAGGTTCCAACAAATTGATTAGCATACAAGCTTTCTTCCATGCCATGGGATTCTTGAACCCTTTAGTATGGATATCTGCCGCCATTTTGGCTGTAATTTCATAGATCAATACAAAATGATCCTTTTGGAAATGTTCATGCATGGAGGCAATGGAAATACCATGTGTGCGCTCCAAATGACGCATGGTTGGATTCCGTCCTGATCTGACAACACCAATCATACCTTGATTATCGTCATGAAACAGGAGTTGAGGAAAAACTTTGGCTAAGACTTTCCACAGACTTAGTGCGGGGATTCCTAGAGTCCTAAGTGCAGTATCTGCAGCCACAATTTCAGCTTCGGGGGTTGAATGACTAACACACCCTTGTCGCTTACTTCCACCAGCAGGTGGGAATCTTGTGAACTTACCTTGGACTTGTAAGTGCGATCCTGAAGTTGATCTCAAGGATTGGGCACATCCAGCGAAATCCGCATCTGCAAATAGTCCTCATGATAAATCTTCAATTTTGTCTCCGACCCATCCTATCATTTTGAGGGACAATGTGGAATTAACATAACACATTAGGTGATGAAGACGGGCGTCATCATCCTTTGTCCATTTAGTCACGTTACGTGCTAATGCATTGATGGATCTCAACAGGTCGAACCGCGCAATGCGGGCTGCATACAGCAGCTTCATAAGCACACTAGCTGCATGCGGAGCTAGATTCCCTCGGCTCAGCTTCTCACTGTCTTGGCCAGGACATGAGTTGCCAGTCTCGGAGAGAGCAGGCATATCTGGATCGAAGGAATGTGCACACCAAGGACACTCAACTTTGCGTTTTCCATCGGAAGGAGCTCGATATGGGCTGCTTTTCGTTTCCTCTGGAAGGCTTGGAGTTGATACCTTTTTCAATTTCGTGTCCTTACCAATGATGTCAAGATATTTTTCCACCGATAACTTTAACAACCCTTCCATGTTATAAGTTATGGTCTTGACTTTCTTACCATTATGCAATTGGGTCTCACCTTGGGATAAAACACATCCTAAGTAAAGTCCCAAGTCGGTTTCGGGTTCAATGCGCAGAACAGTGCGCAACATTTCCCAACCTTTGGCCAGATTTTCAGAGGGCCCAGCAAGCTTAAGGTCATCCACATAGATTACCAACAGCAATTTGAGCTCATCATGAAAATACATAGAAGGCCATTCCTCTCCAATGGGCTTAAAACCAATTTCTTGAACTTTCTTGTCACAATGTTGTTCCCACATCGTGCCTGAATCGGGATGTCCATACAGGGCTTTGTCGAGTCTTACGACAGGGCGACGGAACTTCCAGTACTGTATCTCCGGAGGCCATGCATCAGTGGGTAACTCCACCCAACACAAAGGTCCCTTCAACTTAGCCTGGATGTAAGCCTGAATCGCATCTGCCAACTTGACGGAGTGCCCAGGAAGACATCCGTAAAAATCTGCCCATCGTGAGGCTTCGAAGGAAGCAGGGGAATTTCCCAAGTCTTGGAAGAATGCTGCCTCCCAATGCTGATTCTTCACCTGATTTCCTAGCAGAACGCCTCTTCCCTTGAATTTTCGACCAGGATTGTCTTCGGACAACTGGTAATTCTTTTCCACGCATATGCCATGGACCCTGGCCATATGTACTTCCTTTTTATTCTTCTTGGCCTCTGCAACAACATCGTCATATTCACGAACCATTGTAAAGTCGAATACCTCTTGATCACGAAGGCCTTTCCACTCCTTGAGCATTGCCTCTTTGGCCTTTGGGTTAGACTCAATCTCAGCTCTGCCCACAGGTCGTGAAACCATTGCGTTGAAAAGTTTGCTTCCAAGGCCTCCTGATGGTATCTTGGTTCGGTGACTTTGATTTGATGCAGATGTACACGGCATAGTTGGGAAAGGGATGTATTCATCATCATCAGTGGCTATGTTCTTCACGTTCTTGACGTTAACACATTTGCCATTTTTGATCATTGTCGACTCTCCTGGCGTAGCCATGGAGAGCCTCGAAATCTCACCTGACAATGTGCTCCAAACTTCACCACTCCACGATGCTTTTGGGCCACGTCCTTTCTCGACCTCCGACCATTCATCCCATTCAGTGAGGTATTCCTCGTCGTCCGGGACGTCAGTAGAAGCATCGGAACATGGACTAGCATCAGCATTCCTCTTCACTTTTCGACAATCAATGTATCGTCTTCCATGTACATCGTCATCATCGACTATGTCGTACAGATCAAGATACGTACTTGTACATGTGATAGGTAAGGTAACTTTGTTCTTCACAACTTCACCAACACCTGCATCGGATTTCTTTGACTTTGAATGAGAGTCATCCTTCTTACTTTCATCACCACCTTCATCGTCCTTGGACTTTGGCTCGTCCTTGTCTTTCTTTGAATTTTTCTTCTCCTTCTTCGTTGCCTTCTTCTTCTTTTCTTCGACCAATCTTTTGGCTTTGTCATCGGCCTCTTTCTTCTCCAACTTCTTCTTCTCGGCTTTGAGGATGGTATTTCGGTCAGACTGAGAGAGTTTACGCCATTCTTCAGGAGAATAGGTCCCTTTGGGACGCAATGACGTTCTGAACATTCGTCTACCGTCATCTCCAATCTTGTATGGGTAACCCTTGACGTTCAACTTGACCTTCTCACCATCGTCATTGAGGTATATCTTCCCATCTCCGGCTTTGCCCTTCTTCCAATGATCTGGTTGGGCGTCAATCAGTTCCTGGAGAGTCATCTCTTCTGGATCTTTATCTTTGTCGAAGATATCCTCGGAGTCATCAAGAGGCTTCTTTGAAACTTTTCCACCACTTGGTCCAGGTCCACCGTCGTCTCCGTCATCAAGCTCATCATCATCTTCATCTTGGTCATGTTCTTCGTCATCTCCATGAAGCACTTTGGAGGGATCGCCATCGAGGATTTCTCTTTCTTTCATTCCTTCCAATGTGGTGTTCACCCTCTC
>CAMXCT020003510.1:0-62571 GCA_947184155.2 Cladocopium goreaui
TCTTGACCAGCATCACTGTTTGCAACACTAGCATCTTTGCCATCTCTCCGATCCCAAAGTCCAGGAGGATTGTCGGGAACGGGATCAAAATCAGGGGTTTTGCCATCCTTCGCAGACCCTTGCCCTTCTTCGACTTGTTCTAGCCAACTCTGGTACTCCTTCATCTCATCATAGTTCTGTTGAGCTTGTTCTTCAGACCGACGAAGCTTCTCACGAAGTTCATCAATCTCATGGTTGGCTTTGTTGTCGACGGCAACATTGGTACTTGGCGATGGTGGCAGTAGAGCAGGATCATGATTCTTCGTTGATGATGATGCTTTGGGAGTACCTATAATTATAGGTGTTGAAATCGATATCGCAAAGGAAGGAGTCTTGCCATTGGGTGCAGTTGTTCTTGGAGCTAGGCTTGTCGGAGGCACAGCAGATGGAGATGCTGGTACCGCGGCACTGGGCACTGCTCTACTCCATGATGCCGGCATCGATCTCATGGCCCAACTAGCATCATGTAGTGATAATTTCAGTGAGTCATTCTTCCTGATCACATGGTCACGCTCAGAGCATGCCGACCGATACAGCCTCTTGTATCTATCTGCTTCCGCCTCTTCAGCGTTGACAAGTGCCTCAGTCAGCTTCGGGTTGCTCTCAATTGCTTCTTGAAGTCGGTTGATCTCCAAGTTGGCTTTGTGAAGCTCTTCACGTAGTTCTTCGTTCACCTTGGCGTTGGCTTCGTCACCACCAACCTTGAATCGAGATCCAAGGAGTTCTGCAACCCGCGTCCTCAACTGGTTGTTGGACTCAATCAACGTCATATTCTCGTCCATGAGCTCGTCCTTAACGCTCTCAATGGTGGCCTCCCTGTCCTTGAACGCACTTAGTTCATCATGCTTGAACTGGCGAAACTCATTCTTCTTTTCAATGAACCGATTTGAATACCATTCTCTGGTAGCACTCTCGTTCTCGTTCAGTCTCATGAGGCTTCTGATCTCCACCTCGAGCTCGTTGTGCTTCCAGTTGTACTCTTCCTCCTTTTCCTGAACCATGTTCTTCATGTCACGCATCTTCACAATGTGATCACGATTTGCACTATCCCTGGCGGCAATGATGTTGTCCCTACTCATCAAACTGACAGTCAGTTCGTCAATGGTAGATTGCATCTCCGCCATTCGTTCGTCACGTAGTGCAACAGCTTGCAGGCCATGTTCCATGATCATCTCATTGTTGTCAACCATCATCTGTGAACTTTCTGTCAAACTCAGTTTCAGTTGTTCCATCTCTTCCTTGTTCGCATTCTCCCTATCTTGGACATATTGTGCACATGCTTCACGCAGTTGTATTCCATCTTGACGGAAGTGAATCGTCATGGCTTCAGATATCTCTTGTTGTTGACGGATGAGTTGTGATGCATTCTCTAACTCAGTAAGATATCTTCCCCTCATAGCCATACTCTCTTGAACAATGTGGGCCGCGCCTGATTCTGCGAGATTGCCACGCTTCTCCAACTCGACGATCCTCATAGTTGAGCCTTCGTCCAAGAGATGTGCCTCAGCCAGGGCGGTCGATTGTTCGTCAAGTATGTTGTATGCGTTGATGAGGGAACCTCTCATGAATTCCATCTCAGAAATGACATGTTCCTGATATTCTTCGTGATGTTGTTGTGAATATATCTCTATGTTGCTAATCACCTGATCACGACGTGCAAGAACATCTTGATAAAGAATCAATCTATTCTCCAGTTCTGTCCTTGCCCGTTCACTCCTCTCCAGCTTCTCATTGTTGTGTTGTAGTTGACGTCGAAGACGTGCCTCGTTCTCATTCCTCGTAGCACTGGTCGATGGCTTGCGTTTGGATGAGGTGGCTGCCTTGCCTGCCTCATCCTCCCGCGTGGCCGTGCCCGACGGGCTCCGGCCACTATTGCCACCTTCCATCGCATGGGATCTTAGAGCGCGGTGAGATCTTGCCGATGTTGATCTTCTGGCACTTCCTCCTCGAACTGCATCAGCTTGATTGACCACTGTGAAGCTGTTTGTTGATGCTACACTTCCAGTTGCACGGTATGAGACCGTGCCACCGCCGCCGCTCTCATGGGATCCAGGCGTATCGTTGATCGCCTGAGCCGGAGCAGCATTCGCTCCGAAGGTGTAGTTCGTGTCGTTGCTGCTCGACTGGTTCTTCTGCGACATCTTCCTCAAGTCAGTCCACCTCCGTTTACCCCAAGCCTGACTTGTAGTAGGGCAGGAGGACCAGGATGCCACCGTACGCTCAGTGTGAGCGTACGGCTGATAACCTGTGAATGGGGACAACCCCTATGTTGTTAGATGTAAGTGCCTTTGGTTGTGAACTTGTAGGTCGGGATGTCCAGCGCGCAGCAAACCAGTTTTCCATGTGTCAGCGAGTCAGCGGTTGCTTGAGCCAGCACAGCAGCAGTGGATCGAAATGTCTGCTGTGCGGCTCTGAGTGAACACCACACTGCAATCTATGCTACTTTCACATATATATATATTATCAAAGGAAGTTGGGAAGCAATACTTCCGAGTTACGGACAAATAGAATTCTGAGACTTGAAATGATGAAGGGTGGTATGTCATCTAACAATACATAACAAAAGAATAAGAAGCTATGCAGTTGACCTTGATGAAGGGTGGTAGATCACATAACACTACATAATGTAACAATACATAACAAAAGAATAAGAAACTATGCAGTTGACCTTGATGAAGGGTGGTAGATCACATAACACTACATAATGTAACAATACATAACAAAAGAATAAGAAGCTATGCAGTTGACATTGATGAAGGGTGGTAGATCACATAACACTACAAAATGTAACAATACAAAACAAAAGAATAAGAAGCTATGCAGTTGACCTTGATGAAGGGTGGTAGATCACATAACAATACATAACCAAAAAATAAGAAGCTATGACACAAGGTGGGTGAAGAAGGGAAGTGATGATGAAGGGGAGTGGTGACGAAGGGAAGTGGTGAAGAAGGGAAGTGATGATGAAGGGGAGTGGTGACGAAGGGAAATGGTGAGGAAGGGAAGTGGTGAAGAAGGGAAGTGGTGACGAAGGGAAGTGGTGAAGAAGGGAAGTGGTGAAGAAGGGAAGTGATGATGAAGGGGAGTGGGGACGAAGGGAAGTGGTGAGGAAGGGAAGTGGTGGAGAAGGGAAGTGGTGACGAAGGGAAGTGGTGAAGATGGGAAGTGGTGAAGAAGGGGAGTGGTGACGAAGGGAAGTGGTGAGGAAGGGAAGTGGTGGAGAAGGGAAGTGGTGACGAATGGAAGTGGTGAAACAGGGAAGTGATGATGAAGGGGAGTGGTGACGAAGGGAAGTGGTGAAGAAGGGGAGTGGTGACGAAGGGAAGTGGTGAGGAAGGGAAGTGGTGGAGAAGGGAAGTGGTGACGAAGGGAAGTGGTGAAACAGGGAAGTGATGATGAAGGGGAGTGGTGACGAAGGGAAGTGGTGAGGAAGGGAAGTGGTGAAGAAGGGAAGTGGTGAGGAAGGGAAGTGGTGAAGAAGGGAAGTGGTGACGAAGGGAAGTGGTGAAGAAGGGAAGTGGTGACGAAGGGACGTAAGTGATGATGAAGGGGAGCGGTGACGAAGGGAAGTGGTGAGTTGGGGAGGAAGCCGGAGCACGAAACCGTGTGTTTTTCCGTGTAAAGTGGCTGCAGCCGACGATGAAAGGTACCTCGTCTGTGCGACGGGTGCGGCTACGGTCGTTTTGTGCGCGAATTGTTCCTCCTATCTGTTTTGCAACGAGTGGTTGTGTCTGTGTGCGTAGTTCTATGCGGTTCTTGAATCTCTGGTTGCAGATTGCATTGGAATGGCTGCTTCATTGTCGTCATTTGATGTTGCCACGTGCGTAGATAGGTGCAAGTTTGCCACGGGATGCTGCGAAACGCATTGTAATGGCTGCATGAATGTTGCATGGGCTATGTTTTGGGGAGGAAGCCGGAGCACGAAATCGTGCGTTTTTCCGTGCAAAGTGGCTGCAGCTGACGATGAAAGGTACCTCGTCTTTGCGACGGGTGTGGCTGCGGTCGTTTTGTGCGCGAATTGTTCCTCCTACTATGTGTTTTGCAACGAGCGGTTGTGTCTGTGTGCGTAGTTCTATGCGGTTCTTGAATCTCTGGTTGCAGATTGCATTGGAATGGCTGCTTCATTGTCGTCATTTGATGTTGCCACGTGCGTAGATAGGTGCGGGTTTGCCACGGGATGCTGCGAAACACATTGTAATGGCTGCATGAATGTTGCGTGGGCTATGTTTTGGGGAGGAAGCCGGAGCACGAAATCGTGCGTTTTTCCGTGTAAAGTGGCTGCAGCCGACGATGAAAGGTACCTCGTCTGTGCGACGGGTGTGGCTGCGGTCGTTTTGTGCGCGAATTGTTCCTCCTATGTGTTTTGCAACGAATGGTTGTGTCTGCATGCGTAGTTCTATGCGGTTCTTGAATCTCTGGTTGCAGATTGCATTGGAATGGCTGCTTCGTTGTCGTCATTTGATGTTGCTACGTGCGTAGATAGGTGCGGGTTTGCCACGGGATGCTGCGAAACGCATTGTAATGGCTGCATGCATGGGCTATGTTTTGGGGAGGAAGCCGGAGCACCAAACCTTGTGTTTTTCCGTGTAAAGTGGCTGCAGCCGACGATGAAAGGTACCTCGTCTGTGCGACGGGTGCGGCTGCGGTCGTTTTGTGCGCGAATTGTTCCTCCTATGTGTTTTGCAACGAGTGGTTGTGTCTGTGTGCGTAGTTCCATGCGGTTCTTGAATCTCTGGTTGCAGATTGCATTGGAATGGCTGCTACATTGTCGTGATTTGATGTTGCCACGTGCGTAGATAGGTGCAAGTTTGCTACGGGATGCTGCGAAACGCATTGTAATGGCTGCATGAATGTTGCATGGGCTATGTTTTGGGGAGGAAGCCGGAGCACCAAACCTTGCGTTTTTCCGTGTAAAGTGTTCTGCTTTGGCGTCGAGATCCGGTTTTGGAGCTGCAATTGCCGACACCGTTGCGCGTAGTTCCATTGTGTTTTGCAACTCAGTCTCTGCAGATCGCATTGTAATGGCTGCGTCAAGGTTGCTTGGCGCAGCGGCTGCATGCGTAATACTATTGTCTTTTGCAGCTGAAGATCGTAAATCGTATTCGAGTGGCTGCATCCAGGCTGCGATAGTGATTTGTCAGCAGATTTTCGCAATTTTGGTGCTAGTAATTTTCCTTTTAAAATTCTTTTTTAAAAGTGCTTCAAAATCGTGTTTTTGTCGCTTTGGCGTCGAGATCCAGTTCCTTCTTAGTAGTAGTAGGTGAGAAGAGATGAGCTGGGATAAGGTGAGAAGAGCTCAGATGAGATGAAGTGTGGAGTGTGAAGGGTGCAGTGTGAAGTGTGGGGCGTGAAGAGTGCAGTGTGAAGTGTGAAGTGTGGGGCGTGAAGTGTGGACTGTGAAGTGTGGAGTGTGAAGTGTGAAGTGTGGACTGTGAAGTGTGAAGTGTGGAGTGTGAAGTGTGAAGTGTGGAGTGTGCAGTGGGAAGCGTGCAGTGTGAAGTGTGGAGTGTGCAGTGTGGAGTGTGAAGTGTGAAGTGTGGAGCGCGCAGTGCGCAGAGTGCAGTGTGAAGAGTGCAGTGTGTAATGTGGAGTGTGAAGACTGTCAAGTGTGAAGTGTGACGTGGAGCTTCAAATGTGACATGGGAAACAAGACACCAGTTTCGCAGAGTGCACGCACGCACGGGCTTCGCTGGCGCACGGCGCATGCAAGTTCTATAGATGAGAAAGGTCTTATATATATCTTTAAGGCAACTTCCGCTCCGCCTCGTGCGGGTACTACTGGTATGGTTTGTTCGAGATTGTGATGGCAAAGTTGTTTCTGCAGTCACCCATAATATATCCATTAATAATTCCTTAAGCTTCCAATTGCCCATCTCAAATTGCACAGCGTGCCTTCACATCGATTTGTGGCTGAACCTGAACCATCAGTCGATGTCAACTGAAGACAATGGGAAAATCCGATGGAGCCGAGAGGATGCGACAAAGTATTGGGAACACTGGAGACAATATCAACCAATAGATCATCCAGCTGCCCAACAAGGAACCCATATTCCCGTGGGAATGTCAGGTGATGACGCAAAGTATACCCTTTCAGGCTCCAAACTGATAGTCATGATGATCAATGTTATCCTTCAAGAGGTGGAAAGTTCCTTATCTAGAAACAAAAATGAGAACACTTTCATGAGTTTTATTAAATTGTTGTTTTAACCCTTATTTGCTGATCATTGTGGTATGTTTATTGTTGAAACCAAGGTTCTGATTTGTCCCGATTTGTCTTCTTTGTCTTACGACATGAGCTGCACTTGGGGGTTGAAACTTTGGATCCTATACTACGTGCAGCAGCTTGGTCATTTAACGTTCCTCACCTATGATTAATTGATAGCAGTTGCATTTTTCCCCTGATTATTGTTGTTTAGCTCCATGTCCTATGTATATATTTCAATTGATATTCTGGGTGTCCTGACATGACTGCACATCGAGGCTGCCTACATTGGGCGGCGGCCTTCAGTCGGGCCAGACGGTGAGCAGCTGTGTGCCGAACGGTCAAGGAAAGCTTGGAAAACCATGGGGAATCAGTTTTCCTTTTGTGAGCTCAGGGGAGACTGGAAATGGCACTGTGACTTTTGGCTAATGAAGAGGCATTATAAATGCACTGGTCTTTGTCATCAATGTTGGGCCACCACATCCAAAGGACCTTATCAGTATCTTGGCTGTTTTGTCTTAATTTTGATGAACTAAACACACACACACATATATATATGGTTTACAGCTGGGGATAAGAATATGGGGATGAGATATAAGGCCTGGTCATTGTTGGTAATTGATCTCAAAGTGGATCTCAGGTACTCCAAGTTCAAAAACTTCACAAGCTTCCGACGTATGACAGAAGCTCAATTCTATCTGCATAGCTTGAAGCATTATGTCAATCCCTTGGCAGTGTCTTGGCTTTACTGAATTCAAATTTGAATTCTGATATTTATTCACTGGTCAGTATCATCGATTTCATTAACTGTTCAATTACGTGAATGATTTGCTCAGAATCTGTACATAAATTATATGTTGTTGTTTTTCTGAATCCATTAATTAATCTTAGATCGACTCTCTAACTCGTGGGCACACGTGCTGAGGCAGTAATTGGGTTTAGTCCCTGGATGATCAAGTATTGTAGCTTCTTGGCATACAATATTCAGCATTATTCCATCACCTCGCTCCCTGGATTCAACCATGTCATGGCTGGCAACAAATACCCCATCCACACAAAAGTCAATGTGATATTATAGTTCAACAGATTTTATAATTTAATTGGATATCATCCTGTCCAGCCCAGGTATGCATTCTGCCAACCTTGGCATCGTCCAGTGGGGGAGCGCATCAACGATCCACTTGTTGAATGACCATGGGGTTTTTTGCTATTTGGTTGCAATCAGGGTGTCTGCTATGAAGGTGTGCTCAAAGGAAAATAATTAGACCATCGATCAAACATGTGTTGGATTAGACTGGGATTATAATATATATATATATATGATTATATATGTGTGGCCAAGGTGGTGACACTTTGGGTGACAAACTTGCTGCGATGACACGCGAGTTCAACAGATGGTGCCAAGCAAAGAAGATAAGGCTGGGGATATGACAAAACATACAAATATATATTTATATACAAAAATGGGAAAGAACAAAAAAAACATCTATCAGCCAATAGGCTCATGAGCGTGTGCAAGGCAAATAGTTCGTTGCGTCATTAATGTTAGATGTTTGTGTTTTTCCCCTGGTGTTGACAACACTCTTCATTTTTTTTTGAACCAACTGCATGAACCTTGGGCAGGCATTACCAACAGCCAATTTGCAGTGCATTGATTCTGGTCAAGGATGGTGACTATCCGGAACTCAGGATAAAGGCCTACGCTGGAAGAGTGTTCCCAGCTTTCTTGCAGGAGAAAGTAGCCCAACTGATCACGTCTCAGCATTCTGCTGGCAGTGCCGTCAATGAGGTGGTCCTCATGGTACATGGTACCCTGTCAATGCTGTGCAAGTGGTTTTTGCTGATTGAAAATGCTCCACGGTATCTATCAGCTGATGAAGCCGAAGAGATTTGGGCAACGTCTTTGCAGTTCCTGCGCACGATATTGCGTTTATCGTATTTTTTGTTTCTTTAAGCGCGCAATGTTGCGGTATGTGATATGATATCGATATCGATATATTGCATATAGCTGATCAACATTTGCCAATCAGGTTCCTCAAGCAGTACCGAGCATTGGTGAGGTGGCACCAAGGAGCTGGTATCCTTCAGTGGCCGCTGAAGCCTCGTCACCATGTGCCTTGTTTGTGCTTGGCTCGAGTTTCCTAATTTGCTGTTTTTTCTTCAACCCTGCAAGTTGATGAATGAGTGTAGGTTTGTGATTTATTGACAAGGGTGTCAACTGTCAACAGTGAGGCATTTCAAGAGCTCAACTATGGCATGTACATTAATCACTACATGTCACTACAATTGCCGTTTCAATCACACCTACCAGGATGAGGGCTTGATTGGAACAGCAAAGGGACTAGCACGTATGGTACATCGCCGATTGTTGGAGCTGAGATTGCTCGGCAGATTCATGCTGCGACTTCGAACGTATCAACCACGCCGGGTGATCAAAAAAAATGACTGGGACAGGTTGGATGCAGATGAATCTAGTTGATAGCCCCCAAAAAGCCTTAACAAAGTGCGATGTTTTGCTTTTGGAACCTGGTTTGTATGATCAATTTGCCAAGTTGATCGACAGTTTTGTTGATATATGATGTGCAAATGAATCGAATAAGCTCTAAGATATATATATAGTTTTTTCATAGATTTTATGTTTTTTTTTTATGACTTTTCGGGTGTTGCTTCTGGATGCCTACGGAAGCTCATATATAGCTAATGTAAGCTTGAGAATCAACATATGGGAATGTTGATGCTATATGCACACGCTCGAGTCTCTGGGATAAGAAACACCGACTGTTTTTACGTGCGGGGTTCCCGGGGTAAAAACTACTTATGGCATCGACGACTGCATTGCGAGAACGGCAACTTCGCAATTTTGCGCGCTCGAACGATGCAATACGTTATGATGACGGGAGACACCCAAGAACAGGGTCTATATAATGGTGACCAACTCATTTTTAGACTCTAGCACACTGAGGTTCGTAGGATATAGTTGATATAGTTGTGACAGTTACGGCCCCCTTTTCGGCAAACGGTTAGCAAAACGAGACCGGTTCTGCACCTGCAGGTGTGAAAGAGAACGAATTTAAATTATCGACACCACATCGTGATGATTTGGTCATTGTGTTCCGTTCGCGGGTTAATGACAAACCTGATGCTAAGCACCCGCAGCATGCAGAGCGCAGAACAAATGTGCAAAGGACGATGAACGAATTTTTCCTGTAGTGTGCGTAGTCCTACGTGGGTAGGTTGGAACACTTGTGTTGTACACTTGTCTTTCTGCACCCAATCCGCGCGGCCTCTGTGGTTCAAATTAAGCATCATCACCGCTTTGTAATACGGGTAACCCTAAAGATCCCCAAAGTTAAAACAAAAAATATTTAATGTATCATTTCTTTACATGTGGAATGCAAAAGAGATAAGGGCAGTGTTTCCAGCTCCTTGGCTGAATCAGCGTTAATTATTACAATGCAAACGAACGTGCTCACACATGGAACCCGCAGTTTTCTTTTTTTTGCTTTAAATAGTCCCAACATATGTCCCATTTCCCCTACGATGAACCGTGCTAAAACTACCGCCTTTCCGTTAAGCTGGCAATAACATTTTGCAAAAGGGGTTCCCTCAAAATTCGGGTATGGATTGGTCCGTGGTGATCCAGACGTATGGATCGGTCTGGATCGCCTGCGTTTTGGTATGGGTCGGGATCGGCCTGTAGGTTCAGGGTGTGGGTCGGGGATTTACAAGTTGACTCGCAGTCCATTTCGTCTGGTGCTGGTACCAAAATTCTATAATTTCGTTTCCACGTTGGGGTATGGTTGAATCTACTGTACGGTTCGTCCAAATAAACTTAGGCCCCAAACTAGACGACGGTTGGCCCGAGAGCGAAAAACACATTTTTCAAGCAGCTCTGAGCATGGTAGTCGTAAAAAATAGTCGGTGAATGGTTGGTGAATTTTATATGAGCTATGGAGGGATAGGTTGTGAAAAGTAAGATTGATTAAGAAGAGGATACGTGTGACAACCCATGCATATGCACTGTGCTGCTTGTTATAAAGGGCATCATGTGACACTTGTCTTGCACCCACAGAGAGACATAGATAGAGAGAAAGGGAGAGAGAGAGAGAGAGAGGGAGAGAGAGAGCGAGAGAGAGAGAGAGAGGGAGAGAGAGAGAGAGAGCAGGGTCTTCTGTTGTTAGTATTGAGACACTATATTGCAAGACAATGTATTAAAGATATATTATAGGCAGGCGAGACAAGTATTATCAAGACAGTATATTACAAGTACAATTCTTAAGACACTAGTTTGCATCGAATCCTTCGTTTTGTTTTTCACACACAGAACCTTTTACACACACACACGCTTTTGCACAGAAGCTGTTACACAGGAGTTTTTACATACAGAGACTTTTACACACAGACGCTTTTACACACAGACGCTTTTGCACACCGACACTTTTACACACAGACACTAGACACTTTTACACACATAGGTTTTTACACACAGGCCTTTACACACAGACGCTTTTACACACAGAACCTTTTACACACAGACGCTTTTAGACACAGAAGCTTTTACACACAGAAGTTTTTACACACAGACTCCTTTACACACAGACACTTTTACGCACAGGAGCTTTTACACACAGACGCTTTTACACACAGACGCTTTTACACACAGACCCTTTTACACACAGAGACTTTTACACACAGACACTTTTACACACATACGCTTTTCTTTTACACACACACACACACTTTCACACACAGAGGCTTTTACACACAGAACCTTTTATGCAGAGACTCCCTTACACACAGACGCTTTTGCACACAGAAGCTTTTACACGCAGACGCTTTTACACACGGACGTTTTTACACACAGACGCTTTTACACACAGACGCTTTTGCACACAGAAGCTTTTACACGCAGACGCTTACACAGACGCTTCACACACAGACGCTTTTACACACAGAATTTTTTACACACATACGCTTTGACACACAGACCCTTTTACACACAGAAGTTTTTACACACAGACCCTTTTACACACAGACGCTTTTACACACAGACGTTTTTACAGGCAGATGCTTTTACACACACACACTTTCACACACAGAGGCCTTTACACACAGAAGCTTTTGAAGAGTGTCGCTCACTGACATTTTATGGCCCTGAATCCCTGAACTCAAACTTTTCTGTTTTTGACATCAAGCACATGATGGCATGGAGCTCTGTTGCAAACGTTTGCAGACATTTCGCTAGTGAAGTATTGTCACATGTGTGATTTACAGCATCATGGTACCGATCTTTTTGAGCCATCTATGTGGGATTTTCCATTAAAAAAAATCAAATAACATGTGTCATACACAGCATCATGGTACCGAGTTTTTGTGGGCCATTTATGTGGGATTTTCCATACTAAAATGAAATAACATGTGTCATACACGGCATCATGGTACCGAGCTTTTTTGATATGTGGGCTAATCCCAGAATAAAATGAGATATTGTGCGCCATTTACTGCATTATGGTATTGGACCTTTTTCTTTGCAAATGCTTGCCGGCGTTTCACGGGTGAAGTATAGGTCACATGTGTGATTTACAGCATCACGGTACCGCTCTTTTTTGGGCCATTTATGTAGGCTTTTCCATTAAAAAAATGAAATAACATGTGTCATACACGGCATCATGGTACCGAGCTTTTTTTTTGGCTATAATGAAATAACATGCGTCATACACAGAGGCTTTTACACACAGACGCTTTTACACGCAGATGCTTTTACACACACACACACGCTTTCACACACATAGGCTTTTACACACAGACCCTTTTATACACAGAGGCTTTTACACACAGACGCTTTTACACACAGACGCCTTTACACACAGACACTTTTACACACAGACACTTTTACCCACAGAAGCTTTTACACACACACACACGCTTTTCTTTTACACACAGACGCTTTCACACACAGACACTTTTACACACAGACGCTTACACAGAAGCTTTTACACACACACGCTTTTCTTGTACACACACACACACACTTTCACACACAGAGGCTTTTACACACAGACGCTTACACAGAGACTTTTACACACAGACCCTTTTACACACAGACGCTTTTACACACAGACCCTTTTACACACAGACCCTTTTACACACAGACACTTATACACACAGACACCTTTACACACACACACACTTTCACACACAGAGGCTTCTATAACACACAGAACCTTTTACGCAAAGACTCCCTTGCACACAGAAGCGTTTACACACAGACTCCTTTACACACAGACGCTTTTACGCACAGACCCTTTTACACACAGACGATTTTACACACGGACGCTTTTACACATATTCGCTTTTACACACAGACGCTTTTACACACAGACGATTTTACACACAGACGCTTTTCCACACAGACGCTTTTACACAGATACTCCACACACTGATGCTTTTGCACGCAGAAGCTTTTACACGCAGACGCTTACACAGAGACTTTTACACACAAACGCTTTTACACACAGACGCTTTTACACACAGACTCCTTTACACAGAGGCACTTTTACGCACAGAAGCTTTTACACGCAGAAGCTTTTACACAGAGACGCTTACACAGAGATTTTTACACACAAACGCTTTTACACACAGACGCTTTTACACACAGACGCTTTTACACACAGACGCTTTTATACACAGACCCTTTTACACACAGACGCTTATACACAGAGACTTTTACACACAAACGCTTTTACACAGACGCCTTTACACACACACACACTTTCACACACAGAGGCTTTTACACACAGAACCTTCTACGCAGAGACTCCCTTACACACAGACGCTTTTGCACACAGAAGCTTTTACACACAGACTCCTTTACACACAGACGCTTTTACGCACAGAACCTTTTACACTCGCTTTTACACACAGACGCTTTTACACAAAGACGGTTTTACACAAAGACGCTTTTACACACAGAAGCTTTTACACACAGACTCCTTTACACACAGACACTTTTACGCACAGAAGCTTTTGCCCACAGACGCTTTTACACACAGACGCTTTTACGCACAGAAGCTTTTACACACAGACGCTTTTACACACAGACGCTTTTACACACAGACACTTTTACACACAGACGCTCTTACACACAGACGCTTTTACACACAAACGCTTTTATACACAGACGCTTTTACACACACACACACACTTTTACACACAGAACCTTTTACACAGAGACGCCTTTGCACACAGACGCTTTTGCACACAGAAGCTTTTACACACAGACGCTTTTTCACACAGACGCTTTTACACAGACGCTTTTACACACAAGAGCTTTTACACACAGACGCTTTTAAACACAGACGCTTTTACACACAAACCCTTTTACACACAGACACTTATACACACAGACGCCTTTACACACTAGATAAGAATGGATCATTGTAGTGATCCGACAGGAACTGAATCCTGTAACATGCAATTAGATTAATTAGTTATATATATATGGGACTATGGTGACCACCAGCTGCGACTTAAATGCGCCCAGGTGCGTCACCAAAGTCCCGCAGGTACGTTTACACAGGTCCCGGGGGGGTGTCTTCGTTGATCACCGACCCCCCCGGGACCCCGGTGATCCCCTGCCAAAAAATAATTTTATAATATAATGTAATATAATATAAGGACGAATGGTACAGATTGTACCAGAAGTTTTACGTTTATTCAGACGGTACACACACACACACACACACCCTGCCGGCAGGGTGGTGCGTGTAAAAATGAGATGAAGATGAGGATGAATGGGGAATGAAAATGAGATGAGAGTGAAGATGAGATGAACGTTACTTAACCAGGACGCGAAGAGGGGAACGCAAAAGAAGAGGGAAGGAGCAAACACACACCAACACACCTAGCCCGGAGCAGGCGAACCCTGAAAAGGCAAGGGAAAAGAAAAAAGCGGAGGCCGACGGACACGGACCAAGACCAGCGGAGGGGGGCGAAGACGGAAGCGCCTGAACCAACCTGACACAGCGAAAACCTACAAAAACCTCAGCACGCGACGGAACCAACCTACCTGGGGAGGGAAGAGAGAATGAAATAGGGGACCAATGGGGAACTAGCTGATGAAAAAACAGAAAAACAGAAAACAGGACTCAGTTCCTAACTCCTAAAGGTCGTGCGTTATTCCCTTTCTGGGACCGTGGTCAAGTCTTGCCCCAATTGGCATAAACGGCTTTCAAGTTCCAGCGAATTAGGTGCACAACATGTTTCACATCACCAGAAACCAAAGAGACCACACCTGCAGGAAAAGGACATGCCTGTTGCCTTCATTTCCTCATGCCATGTATCATGTCAAAAGCTGAAGCTGCAGGTACGAAAATTGAAGTTTCTGACTGTTCGGAGCGGCTTCACTTGAAAGAGTGCAGATCACTGGGATCCCCGGACATCGCAAAACGGCTGAAAACCGTAAGGCCAGCTGTTGCACTTTACTTAAACGAATTACTAGATTAAAAAGTGTTAATTCGGAAGTCAATTCAGTCGACACTCACCCCAAATAGGGTTGCCTCAATTCGCCCTATGGCACCATGTCGGAGTCACCATAGGAATCACACTAGATAAGAATGGATCATTGTAGTGATCCGACAGGAACTGAATCCTGTAACATGCAATTAGATTAATTAGTTATATATATATATGGGACTATGGTGACCACCAGCTGCGACTTAAATGCGCCCAGGTGCGTCACCAAAGTCCCGCAGGTACGTTTACACAGGTCCCGGGGGGGTGTCTTCGTTGATCACCGACCCCCCCGGGACCCCGGTGATCCCCTGCCATAAATTATAATATAATATAATATATAATATAATATAATATAACAATATAATATAATATAATATAATATAATTTATTTCTTCACCGCACATCCAATTTCTCAACTGATTAACGGCTTCACTGCAGGCAGATTCACGCCTTCCCTTTTTCAAACCTCATCGGGGGACTTCAAGTCTTGGCCTCATAGCCCACTATCTCACGAACGGTGGGTTAGGCTGTACTGTACGCCAGGAAATACTGTAACCCCTGGAACTTATGGAACTTATTGCTGACCTTGGTGAAAGGGATCGTGGATATTTTCCATGATCTGGTTGATCTGCCTCTGGCAGTATGCATCAAGATCCCTAAAGGTCAGTCGGGCTTGCTCAACTCGATTCTCCCAATTGCGGTTGGTGAAGCTGTGGGTTTCCAGGGAATCGCCGACGTCGTCGGTGTGGATCAGTCCTGCTCGAACAAGTTGCTGGAATGCCACAACTCGTTGCAAGGTCTGAAGTTGGGCTACGAGTTGATGGGTGGTGGGTGGGCCAGAGCAGCCAGAGAACGCAAAAGCGCTTCCCACCCTCCTCACCCTTGAGCAAAGTCTCAACGAGGGTGTGAATCATTTTCTTACCTTATGGGCCGTTCCTACTTACGTAGTTATAACCTACTTATAAGTAGGTTTTAACATGGTTTTAAGTAGGATAAGTAGCTTTTAAGTTGTAGTAAGTAGGTTAAGTTAACACTTTTACTTAATCTACTTAGTCGCTACTTATATGGATTTAATTCTGATTAACCTACTTAGTAACTAGAAATAAGTAGATTTAAGTTCACAAAGTTTCGGAATGTCTAAGTAGGGTAAGTCTACTTACATCTACTTATTTCTACTTATTTCTACTTAGGTCTACTTATTTCTACTTATCCTACTTATTTTTTCCTTGCGTTTTTTTGTTTTTTTCACGAAAATAGTTGTAAATGTTAAAAAATGGCTTTTGCTATTTAGCGTGCAAAAAATTAAAAATGTTGCATTGAGGAAGTTACGAATAGAAACTCAAAAGTGCTTTGTGCAACATGTTATATACTTTGTTATACTGTTTCATTTTGTCAGAATCAGATTGGATTGTAGCGGTGTGTCCGCTATTAGTAGTAGCTTTCAGCTTGCAAACTTTTTTGGTAGGTACATAGCGGTGTGGCCGCTGTTGTTTTTTCTTGATCAGCAACTGTGATTTTACGGTTGCCCTCTCAAATCGGAACAGTTCCTGTGCGGCCAGCGGCAAGCAAACAAATATGGATAGTGATATATATATATATATGATAGAAAGATAATAGGTATAGATATATAGATAGATGTGTGTGTATTGTCATGAATGTGAAAAGCTTTTCTGTATAGAGAAAAGAAACGTAGAGCCTTAGCAATGGATAAAGCTTTGCCAGCTGAACCTGCGCCCGAACCCGAAGTAGCAGCTGCCAATCCAAGTGAGCCACCCCCTGTTCACTTGGCTCCTCGCCCGAAGCGCAAGCTGCCGCAGCCAATTTGCAAGAGTCGGGCAGCAAATGCTGCTAGGAGAGCGGATCCGATGCCTGCTCTGCCCAAGGCTGCTCCAAAGGCACCAGCAAGGGCGTCGGCATCTAGTGGTTGCACGGCATCTGCGGCAGCTGGAGGAGTCGTTTTATTGGATTTCATGTTTTTCTGTTTTGTTGGATGCAGCGGTGTCTCCGCTAGCGGTGTGTCCGCTTGTAATATATATATATATATATAGAGGAATGATGTGTGTGTGTATATATATATAGGAGGAATCTTAGGTATAAGCAGTGCTTGCTGTACGCAGGAGGAAAGAATGTGCCATGGCGATTGACATTGGGGTCAAGTGTTGATCCAGGTGTTGGTGATGCAACAGCGGGTCTTGCGGCCACAAGCAGCGCACATACATCCCATGTGGCACCTGAAGTCGCTTCGATTGGTGGTATGGCTGCTAGATGCTGCTAGTGTATCGGCAAGTGCGTCTTCTTCCAGTGATGCAGTCCCACCTTCACTGGGCCCTTCATTGGGTGTGCCACCTTCTTTGGGTGTGCCACATCCACCGGGTGTGCCGCGCCCACCACCTGTCCCAGCCATGCCTACAACCGTTGGGACGCGAGTGAAGGCAGCTGCTCCCTACCCGGTTCCTCCAGCACGGAGCTTCTTGACTTGCAGTTTGTTATTTTGCGTCTGGTTCTACACGTATCTGTCGCCGAAAAAAAATCAAAAGTATATCAGCATATCCAGAATTCTGTTTTTGGTTTCTTTTGGTTTGATGCTCTAGCCTGTTTGAGGTGGGGATGCGTCCACAGGGATCTACGACTTCAGGGTTGGAGAATCGTCAAGGCAGCGTCAATGGCGACTCTTCGGAATCTGGCGTGGACGAGGCGGGTGGACGAAGCGACTGCAAAATGAAGCTGAACGGTCCGAATGGTCCGAATGGTGGTAAAAAAAGGGCTTCAAAGGGTTGTGCATGTTGTGGCGAAGCGGTTTGTCCGCTTGTAGGGTTTTTTTTCGTCTTGTTGGCTAGCGGTGTGTCCGCTTGTAACTCTTCAGCAGTGTGAACGCTATATATAGGCAACAGGTTTTGTGAACTAGACTAGATAGAGATAATACCATTGTGGCAATCTATATGTCTAGTGACTGCAGCATTTGCTGTTCAGGTTTCACTCTCCCATATAGGCAACTGTAGATCAAGATGGCAGAGCGGAGGAAGCAGCAGAATTATTCTTCTCTGCGCCGCTACCTGACCGCTCCCATATGGGATGGGCTGAAGCAATCCTCGCGCGAGAAGGCAGCGATAGTGTTATTTCAACACTGCTGGCTCTTAGGTTTGAGGTGTCCCTCAGAAGGGACATTCGCGCTCCTGGGAAACCTTCTTCAGATGACCAAGCCAGAGGGCGCAGGGCTTCTGACCGCTTTTGAGTTCTACCAGTTCATCAATGGTTTGAAGAAGCAGTGGAAAAGCTTCAAGGCGCTCAACCGGGCCACTGATCAGGACTATGGGGAATACCTCTTAACTCTACCTGGGGAGCCTCGTGAGCTACCAGCAGAATATCATTTGCAAGCATTTGTTCACGAGCCGTTTGTTCCATGCAGTGTCTCTGCTGAATTCGGCGATTTTTTTCAGGGGTGAATTCTTTGGAGTGGAATTGGCCTGGAGAGAATTTAAGCGATCAAGGACTGCCGATGGAGGAGCTTTTGATGGCAGCTAGCTCCACCAAGTTGCGGTGGCGTGGACCAGCTGAGCAGAAGGCGACCAGTGACCCAGGGTTGGAGAAGGACATGAAGCTGATGGAATTAGCTTTCCGCATGGGGCAGAATGCAAGTGGGTCTCCAAGGACCCCGGCTTCTTCAGCTAGCTCGGGCGGTGCTGCGCCGCAGTTTCCCGCGCTGCCTTCACCGCCGGGCATGCTGGCACTCCAGGATGGTGGAGTTGACACCATATATGTTTTTGAAAGAATTTCTCAGGTTCAAGCTTTGCTGATTGTAAGACACTTTAGTTCACGGTGTGACTGTATCGAAGCGGTGTGCCCGCTTGAGCGGTATGTCCGCTATCATGTTTGTTATCACTGACTAAGAAACATGTGTCATTACTCATGTATATATATATATATATATGTATATATATATATATGCATATATGTATATTAGAGATTGTGCAGACGCGTTTAACTTCTATCTATCTATCTATCTATCTATCTACCTACCTATCTATCTATCTATCTATCTATCTATCTATCTATCTATCTATCTATCTATCTATCTATCTATCTATCTATCTATCTATCTGTTTCTCCCCATATACATGTTAATGTGTACACGGGTGTGCCATGTTAGGACCAGATTGAAGCTGCGCCAGAAGAGCAGTGCGCAGTTCCTGACCAAGATCTTCCCGATCGTCAAGAAGCTGAGCCGAATGATGGAGATGGCGGTGAGCTCACAGAGGAGCTAGAGGGGGATGCAGTGCAGAAGTTGGCTGAAGCTTTGAAAAACCGTGACGTGGAGAAGAAAGAGATGCTCAGAGCTACTCCAAAGGTGGCGGCTGCAAAGCCCAAGGCCAAGTCAAAGGCATCTTGCCCGGTTAAGGCGTCGAGCAAAGCCAAGGTGAAGAAGCCACAGGAGAAGCAGAAGGCCAAGACCAGAAAGCATAACACAAAGAAGAAGGACCAGACGTCGAAGACGCGAGCTCAGAAGCCGGACAAAGACAAGCTGAAGAAGACTCGCAAGGGCCAGGAGATCAAGGCCAAGCCGCAGGTCAAGAAGGCCAAGGTGGACAAACGGGAGCTTCAAATGACAGCGAAGGATGTCTACAGCAGGGCTTACCACCAAACCCGAAGCATCTTGATTGGATTTCAGTCAGCTCGTTTGCGCTTTTCCCCTTAAAAAGACAATTTCCCGAATCTTTGATCAACCTTGCTTAGGTAGGTTGGTGAAGGACAGCAGCCTGAAAAAGGATGCTATCAAATTGAAAGCCAGGGCAGCTGGCCACCGTGCTGTGCAGCGTGCTTTCTCTACACGCTGAGGGATATGTCACGGATGGAGCTTGCAAGGATCCTTGGCTGAGAAGTGCAAAAAAGATTGCCTTTCAAGTTGCGGCCCAAGTATCACTTGCACTATAGGAACTTGAGTTGTTAGAGTTTGGTAACTACCTGGTATGTATGTATGCATTATATATATATGTGTATGTATGTATGTTTGTCCATATATGGATATGTATATGTATATGTCATTCTTGTTGCTGGTACAGCGGTGTGTCCGCTTAGGAGTTGTTGTATCCAAAGCGGTGTGTCCGCTATAGTAGATCATCGTATATAGCGGTGTTCCCGCTTTCATATGGCACTTGACTTTGCTATAGTTCCATGACTTCATCAGGCTCAGAGCAGGTTTGACTGTGTCTAGTTGGATGTCCACCGCCTTGCGCAGGAACACCGAATCTGACATTCCAATGACCAAATTTGAGTGGCATTTCATCACATGGAGAGAAATGGAGGAGCTCACCGAAGAGCGGCTTTGGGATTCATGGGCGAAGCCGAAGACCTTTCAGAGCCTCCCTCCAGCTCAAGAGACCCGGCACAGACTCAACGACAAAGTTTTGTGGATGGGAGATGGGACTTCTTCTTTGAAGTTCACCTTGGTTAACCACGAGAACTTGAAGCACAAGCCCAGCTGGCGCATGTCGTTTGTCTTCACAAGTCATTAAAAGGAGGTATATATTCATGAATATGATATAATAAAGAAACACTTGGATATAATGCTATTTCTCCCAACCAGTTGAAGAGAGAAGAGAGAAGGCAATCAATGTCTAGCGTCTTCGATATTATACCGATTTTTCGAACACATAAACATAATTTCTCTCAGCGCTATGTACACGCTGCAGGTACCAATCTGTTCGATCAGCTGATGCTTTTGTGGTTCGTCCCACAGGTGTCCCTGAGGGTACCTTGTGCTTTGAGTTTACCTGGCTGAGGGAGAAGAAGGAGATGAAGGTGAGCGTACCTACCTCTGGCCAAGAGATTGGCAAGATTCCTGGCAGATGGGGTCCACGCACAGTCTTCCACAAGGCAGGGTCTGAACAAATACCGATGAAACAAAATTTGGAGAGAAGGTGATAGCGGTGTGACCGCTTGAAAGCAATCTCTTTTTAATAGAATGAGCTCAGCTTTTTAAAAACCCTATATACTAGACTGGCTTTTCAACATGTGTCTCGCGCAACCTGAGGTCATGGATGCATTTCTTGGCTTCTGTGATTTGAGCAGCGGCAATCCGTCCATGATCCTTGGGTCATGCCAAATTGCAGCTGTGAAGGAAGACACCGTGATTGGACCAGAGATGAGGAAGCTAACCCTTGAAGAACTCTGGGGTGATTTTGGCAGCTCCGGAGATGTAGAGGGCAGCAGTGATGAAGACGCAAGGCTTGCGCAACAGAGCCTCGTCTTCAGATTTTTCTTCTCACAGTTTATTCCCTGTTCCACCCTATATAGATGATCTAGATGGTTGTCAGGATGAGTCGGGGAAATGGCCTGCCTCGGGGACTTCCTCATGAGACGCAGCAGCGACCCAAGCAGAAGGTGCAAAACAAGATGAAGAAGCCAGCATCGGCTGCGCACATGAAGAAGCCTGCTCGCAAGGTCTAAGAGCTTGACACAGCAACTTGCCCGGTAAAAAAAAGGCTCATCGATGTTTCCTGGAGCTGCGTTTTTCCAAGACATTTTCAAACAGAAAGAGCGGTGATTCCGCCAAAGAGCCAGATGTATAGCGACAGCGGTGTGCCCGCGAGCGGTGTGCTCCGCTGCAAAGGTATACTATGTTTTTGCGCTGTCATTTGGTCAAAGCGGTGTGCCCGCTATAGGTGTGCTCTGTTAAAGTTTGAAATGTTTTTTTTTTTTTCTTGGGCTTGTTTGGGCCGCTGTGAAGTAAGAGTTTCTACATATATGAGGAACGGACATGCATCGAACATCTACTGGAATCTATCTGTTATATAAGTCTATGCTTGATATCTATCGGATACCGATGCTGCTATCTATTGCTATCTATCAAAATCACTTGGAATATCTTTCCTGATATCTATTGCTATCTATTGCTATCTTTCAAAATCATGAGAAATATCTATCCTGATATCTATCTGCTATCTATTGCTATCTATTGCTATCTATTGCTATCTATTGATATCTATCGGATATCTATCCGATATCTATTGCTATCTATCGGATATCTATCAGATATCTATTGCTATCTATCGGATATCTATAGGATATCTATTTGATTTCTGTAGGCGAAACATAGATGTTTCAAGGTCCTCTACAGCGTCCAGTGTTCTTTTTGGAGAACTTTTTGGCTGCCTTGACTTGGTAAAACCCAAGTTGCTACAACTGGCCATGTCTGCGCAGTCGATCGCCGAGACGCAGCCAGATGACACCTTGTTTCCTTGCATTAAGTGCGGCCTGGATTGTAGCGCAAAGGATAGCGCTGTTCTCAGAGGCGCAAATTGGCAATGCAAGTCCTGCACCAATGTGTACCAGATCCTTTACCGTCACATGGGCGGATTACCGGAATCCTGGAACAATATGACACCAGAGTCGCAGGTGCAATTCTTCAAGCATGCTGGAAGTGCCATCAAGTGCGCGCCCAAAAATGGACGGTGGAGCCACGTTAGAAGTTCCCTGGTCTCACAGATGACCCACTTCCATACGGAGCAAAGAAGGATCAGGTGCAATCGTGAGTTTCTCCCTCTGTCAGTGTGGGCAACAAGGGGCTTCGACACGAAGCGAATTGAAGCCAACGGGGAGATGCGCGAGGACAAGGCCCTTTGGAGATTAGTATGCAGTACATTGGGGCACACATAATTCATGTTTAATTCTTGTTTCAACTATTTTCCAAAGAATGCTTTTGCGCCCGAAAAATCGTCTTTGTCAGGTCTTTGGTGAAGTCTGGACAGCACCACTGTCCACGATCTCCGATGATGACATTCGTGGTACCGTGGAGAAAGAGATCTTGGAGAAGGAGAACCGCTTGAAGGAGAAGAAGAAGGTCAAAGGCAAGAAGCCGGCAGATTCTGCTTCACCCCCAGCAGATGGTCCAGGCAGCTCTGCCTTCGCGATCGACGACGATGTTTGGAGCATTCCATCCGAGGATGAAGGCCCCATGGTGATTGGAGAAGGGAAGCCGCAGAAGGCTACAAAAACGAAGAAAGAGGACGACGCCGCGGTGGCTGCCCGAAGGGCTGCACGAGAGCGGGACCAAAAGTGGAAGCAAGAGGTTTGCAAGGCTACCAGGTACATCAACAGCCTCAACTCCGTTTGCCATTCTTTGGCGACCGTCTCCGCCAAAGTTGAGAAGAATCCCGAGTTGATTCCTGACAAGCTGACTGATGGCCTGAAGCAGGCTGTTACGCAGATGAATTACTTCAAGCAGCGCCACTGGGCCGCCTAAGAATTTGTGTCCCTGGCAGCGGTGTGTCCGCTTCTTTTTGTCAACAATGTAACGCTTCAATCTTAAAAGCGAAAATTGATATAATACAGGGATTCGCCACGCAGCGGTGTGTCCGCTTGTTTCTTGTTGAGACTTGTGTTCATGTACCGTACTAGATTCAAAATATTCTAATGTGCCGAGTGAAAGGCGTTTATAATTTTTCTTTTACTTAATAACCATTGACTGTAAACCGCGATGTGCCCACTCAATGTTGATTGCATTGAGGTGCCACCCAGCTCATCAGCGCCTCTGATGGGACTAAAAGTTCCAGCTTGCCTGAAGGCTTTGATGCTGACTCCTGTTGCAATGACCAGCTCAAAGCCGCCCAAGCAGTTTTGAAAGATTGCCGGGCGATTTTCACAGAGAAGTCTCGCGAAGCCAGGGAGGCCAAGGCGGCAGCACCGAAAGCTGCACCGGCGGCAAAGCGTAGCGCCAAGCCCAAGGCCAAGTGATAGTTGACACATTTGACAGTGCAATTAGATTTGATGACTCGAAATTCGATCCTCGCAATTCCGCATTGATTGTTGCGTTTCTTTCGACGCAGCAGTGGCAAAAGAGCATGGCAAAAAGAATCAAAATCTTTGGCTACATGTCTTGGCTTCCCATGCGGTTTTTCACATGCAGAGATCCATTCCACCTTGAGTTCTTGTTTCTAGAAGAATGCAAAGCGGTGTGACCGCTGATTGTACAGTGCTGTGGCTGCTCATTGCACAGCGGTGTGACCGCTCCTTATTAGCGGTATGGCCGCTCATGTCACTATAGACTATAGGATGCACAACTTGGTTACTGTCGCATGCACAACTCAGACATATTCTGCTCCTAAATATATATTGTGTGGCTTTTGTGACAAGCACTTGAAGATGTCAAGTTTCAACAGTTGACAATACATGATATGGATATACTATATATCTGTCAGTCCAATTATCCATCTATCCATATATCAATCTGTACATCTACCTATCTCAATGTCCATATATCAATTTCCAACTCAAAGCCATTTACTCATTATGTCTCCATACAGATACATTTGGTTTTGTATTGAATCTTTTGATAATGCCTTCGCGATGCCAAAGAGAAAGGCCACGAATGAGGCGCGTGACCAAGTTGCGCGTGGCCTGTCGGTTCGAGGAGCCTCCGAAAGAGCTGTGAACCAGCTTTGGAACCTCTGGCATGCTGAGGACGAACAAATTGCAAGGGGAAGTTTCCAAAGAATTGTGGACAAGGAGCTGCAGCCATGGAAAGAGGCTACCATCAACGTGGCATTTCCTACCTATGAAGGTGGGCAGGTGGTGCTACCCATTGTGGATTTGAAACCAACCTTGCAGAGAATGGCACATGAGTCGCCGGCATTCACAAAGGCTTTAGCAAGGGCGCTGCTTGGTACTGGTGTTTTGACGCCCATTTTTTATTGCGATGAGTGCCAGGCAGGAAACATATTGTCTGTGGAAAAATTGCGCAAGGCAAACATATGGTACATGTCCTGGTTGCAGTGCTGGCATCACCTCAAAAGCCCTTCGATGTGGATTGTTATCTGCGTCGTGCAATCAGCATGTTTGCAAGGCAGCCCCGCAATCGTGGGAGGTAGCTCAGCAATCATGAAATCCATTTTGGAACACCTGGTCAGCGGTGAGCATGAAGCTGGCTGGTTGCTGACTCCAGAGGTCCACTTCAAACAAAACCAAAAAGCTTGGTTTCTGGGGGACAATGACGCCATCAGGTCGGTGTTTTCGCTCAAGGGGAGCGCAGGTCTCAGACCTTGCGTCCTTTGCTCCAACGTCGTGAAGGCAACTTCTTCAAGCTTCCTCAATGACAGCACATGGAAGGATGTTGGGGCATCAGGTGGCTTCAAAGTCAGCACAGACCAAGAGATCTTTGGCCATTGTGACAAATTGAAGAGCTTCAGAACGAAGGCGGAGAGGGAGATCTATGAGAAAGCTTCGGGAATTGTCTTCGATGAGGCGTCCTTGATGTTTTCAGAAGCTGAAAGAACAAAGCTCCCTCCTTCACGTGTCATGAATGACACTATGCACTGCTACATGACAAATGGATGCGCGAGCTGGGAGCTTGCCATATTTTTGCAATCTGTTTTTGATCATACTCATGTGACGCTGGAAATTCTCCAAGGAGCCGTAGCTTCTGATCAGTGGATGGGTCTGAAGGCCAGTGGCAAAACACAAAACTATGTGAAAAATTTGCTCAATGCCAAGATGTTCAGTGACGACAACTTTAAAGGCGAGGCCCACCAGACAGCAGCGTTGGTACCATTGGTCCGGTACTACATGGAAACTCTCATAGAGCCAGCGAGCCGTGTGCCACCCGCTTGTGTCGAATCCTTTCGGTGTCTGTGCAACATCGTATCCTTCATTCGAGAAATATCTCATGGCCTCTACCCCCTGGACGAAGCATCCATGCAGCATTTTGCTGCCCTACAGCAAAAGCACCAAACGCTGTTTGCAGCGGCATATGGTGAGCAGCACAAGCCCAAGCACCATCACCGAATGCATATCCCCACACAATGGTTGGCTGCTGGTGTGCCGGTGAACTGCGAACCACTGGAGTCGAAGCATCGGTTGTACAAATCTGGGGTTGCTGACAGGCAAGTGGGGCAAGTCAGAGACCACGAAAGTTTTTCCGCATCTGTGCTTTGCCGGCTGCTGCAAACAAGTCTAGACATTGTCAAGAAGCATGGGCTGCCTTTTTGGGAACTGCTTCCGCCCATCAAAGAAGCCAGCTTGGATGACAAAATCTTTCTCGCGACTACCAGTCTCCAGACAAGCCAACGTATCTCGCTGTCGTATATGGTTACCATTTCTTGTTGCTGCTTCCCACATTTACAGATTTCCAGCGGTGTGTCCGCTTTAGGTGCAGATATATGAATAAAATTGTTAACATTTATCTGCATTAAAACCTTCACATGTTTCACGCTTCTTGTTGTATTCATGCGCAAGTCAACACATTGTTGCAAAAGGCATCCCAGCTATCGTGTATATCTAAGGTTGCCACCTGCTGGCTTGCGAAATCAGGCAAGGCGACATCTTGTGTTGGCAGCACGAAGCTGGCATCGTCTCTGAGTGGTTCTCACAGCCGGACCATGGCCTTTTTCTGCGCTACACCAAGTTGGCATTCGTTGCTGGGCCCGAACATTGCTTACATGTTCCTACTTTCTTGGTATTGTCTCATTTCCCAAAACAATTTAGCATTACTTACCATTGAAAGATTTTGCACACCTTCAAGCAAGGTCGAGAGGAAGACATGGGGATCTATTTGGCGAGTTACAACCGATGTTGTCACTGCAGCAGTCTCAACAACTCAAGCATATACCATTCCTACATGGTACCGGTTCTCCATCGACAAGATGTATATCACGTGCTTGCGCTGAAAAAAAAAGGCTGTGATCACAAGTTCACTTGGGTCTCACTTGGATGCTCTTGTATCACCGTGACTATAGAAGCTTCTGCTGATCCTTGAAATTGTTAATACCTGCAGAACATTTGTGTCTCAAACGTAGAAAGACAAGAGCTGCGTCGCGAAAAGTGCCATGCTGGAAGCGCTCTTTTTGTTGGCATGCCAGATTGCTGCCGAAGTTGACGCTTGGCCACCTGAAAAACAAGAACGCTTGGAAGCATGCCGGGAATTTTGCCGCTCAGTCTGCACCGAACTTGGTCGCACTCCACAAACTGAGTGTCTCAGCAACCTGTGGGTGCTGATAACAATGACTCGATGCAGGCTGGGTGGAACTTCTGGGCACGACATTGATGCCGATGGAATGGCATGCCCGCCTGTGGCCCTTGGAGACCCATCTCAGTTGCTGAAGAAAATGAACCCATACAGGCGCCGTGCCTTCAAAAAAGACATCGAGATCATCCAGGATGTCCTCCCGAGCCTGAAGCACTTCGACCCGGCGCTGTTCAACGAAGTGCTGTCCCTGAGTACAAAAATCGACAAAATGATTTCTGATTAAGTCTAAAGCAGCATGGAGATCAAAAAATTGACCGCAGTCTTGCTTGCTACATGCTTGTGTCCACACAAAGCGGTGTGCCCGCTCATGTCACAGAAAGCGGTGTGCCCGCTCATGTCACCAAACAAAGCGGTGTGACCGCTCATTTCACACGAAAAACAGCGGTGTGCCTGCCCGCTCATGTCATGTGAGCAGTGTAACAGCACATCAAAAAATAGCATTTCTTTGGCCAAAGATTCTTTACATGCACGCATTATATTATGTTTGAACTGTCGTGAAACGTCTTTGTGAAGCACAAAAACAAGGTTTTTCATAAAACCTGTGTTTTTGGAGAAAACTATGATTTTTACATCGTTTCTACTTATTTCTACTTATTTCTACTTATAACCTAGTTTAAGTTACTTATTTCTACTTATCTTTAGTATTCAAAATTCAATTAAAGATAAGTAGAAATAAGTTGTTATTAAGTAGGTTAAGTAAACCTAAGTTACTTTAAGTAGGATAAGTAGAAACGGTCCATAAGGTACAATCAACACAATCATGCAATGACAAATTGAATGCAAGCTTTGATTACGTACACTCCATCAAAGGTAGCTAAAAAGAAATAAACGTTTGTTGACTACGCCAACTGCCCTCATTATTTCTTCACCGCACATCCAATTTCTCAACTGATTAACGGCTTCACTGCAGGCAGATTCACGCCTTCCCTTTTTCAAACCTCTTGGGGGGCTTCAAGTCTTGGCCTCATAGCCCACTATCTCACTCCCCCTTCTCAAGTGGGGTATGAGAGCATCTGAATCTGGCACGTTCCAAAATGCCAGCTAAATTCTCCACCTTGGATTCTAACTGTGGCTGCAACATGGCATGTTCTCGTGACCGTGAAAAGTGGTCTGCTACGTTGGCTTCCGTAGGCACTCTCGCATACCACGCCAACGAACTAAGCTCTTCTTCACACAGCGCAATCTCATGCACTATGCTTTCCAACACTTTGTTGGAAGAGTATCCTTTCAAAATCAAAAACCTAGACCCTTCGTTATCCAAGAAACATACCAGGTGCTTTGACTTAAGGTGAAGTCCCCACAGGCGATAAGCCACCAACACGGCTAGAGCTTCTAATTCTCCGATCGCTTGCTCCTGGTTCTCAGCCATGAAGGAATCACAAAGGTCTCGGGGGACGATGCAGCCAAACCATTGAACGACATGGCTGCACTTGTCCAACAGAACGGCCCCAAGTCCTCCACTTCTGGCTTCACAATCGAAGCTTGCATCAGTGAAAAGAAATGAAACGTCACTGGTGGTGGCTTCGACTCTGCGCGGCCCAGCTTTGACTATCCTGTCGGCCACCATCTCCAAGGCTCTTCTGGTACCATCTCCCAAGATGCCCCTGGTTGGGGTATGCATGGCGTGGTGCCCAAGCTCGTTGATCAACCTTCTGATCGCTCTACCAAACAACTGACCTTCTGCGAAACCAAGTCTCCCTTTGAGAGATGCCGCTTTTGAGGAGGTCATCCGTCCGGCTTGGAGGATCTCCGCTATTTGCCCTGCTATGTCCACTTTCCTCTTTTCAGTGTTGGCCACAAGGATGACCCCATCGGCGCTCTGACTCAGATCGAACACGACCCCGAGTGCGGAGACCTGTTCGCTCATGCTGTCAGCTTTTTCGCCGCTGCGATCAAATTCCCAACCGAGGAGGTCCAACAAAAGTTCGAAGGCCTTCTCAGTATTGGAGGCCACTGCGTCGGGGGCCATGCACACATAGTCATCAAAGTAGCAGGTGACCGGGATGTCTCAATGGTGGGCCAGCCACTGGATCATTCTGGCACAACGAAGGAAGGCCACCACACTAGCCTTTGCACCAAAAGGCAGCGAAAACTGTTGAAAACAACGTGTGCTACGATCTTCAGGGCAAAATACTGCAAGTCGCGCCCATTTCAACGAATCATCTTTTACTGCAAGTTGACGATAGGCGCTCTTGAGGTCGAAGCTCCTCCCTTTCAGCTTCTTGGGAAGTCGCCCCATGCCTAGGGCTCTCATCAACTCAGCTCCCATGGCGCTGATGGTATCCACTCCGTCAACAGTGCAGCGTCCAGTGATGTTGACAGCGTCGTTGATCTGTGACTCAGTGTAGTTGTCTATGGGCCTCACCTTGTCCTCTGCTTGAACCACAGCGAAGCGCCTGGACACTCGGCCATCATCTTTGGGCAGGCCAGGGAGCTCGGCAAGCCAACCCTTCTCAACTTCAGCTTGGGTCTTGCGCCACAACTCAGCGTCCACTACTTCATTGCCGCTTGACTTGGTGGAGTGAAAAACTGCCCGATTGCTGCGTCCTGAGTGCATGCTCAGGTCATTGATGGTCAATGTGGCAGGTTGAAACTCAGCGGGCAAAATGCCTCCACCCTCTGCCGTCCCCACCAAGCTGAAGCCATCTCTCATGTCCTGGACGATCCCCAGGTCAGGGTATTTAAAGTCTTCAAGAATTTCCTGTAGCACCAAGAATCTCTTGCCCTTTCAGGATGTTTCTGCGGTGGGGCGGCAAAGCAGCATGCAGTTTGGCCTCTTCGGCTCTGAGCTCAAATGCACGTGTCGTCCATGTTCTGAACCACTGCGCTCTCTTCAAGACTAAGGCTTCGAAGTTGGCAGTGGCATTGTTCCTATGGATGACCTCAGGCTTTTGGGAATGCCGTCCACCAAATTGGCGGGGTGGCCTCTCTTCAACGCCTCCTCTATGAAGCCCTCTTCACTCCAGGGGACGCCAAAAGCAACTTGAACTCCACTATGAGCGTTCTCCCCCCCATCTTGCTCATGGTGAGGGGCCGCTGTGATGCGCAAAATGCGCGTGTGTTGTGGAATGCAAATGGAGTCTTGCTGAAAAGCTTCTGGAAGCTTGGTGCCCACTGTAAGTGGTGGCGTGGTTGGAAGGTTTTGAGTCTCCACATGGCTCCATTCGGGCATGAAGGCAAGGGACTTCCTGGTCTGCTTCATGCTGTGGGCTCTGGCTTTCTTGTCCGGGTGGCTTGGCAAAGGTTCCAAGGCTCCCTTGTAGGTGCGCTCAACGACACGCGCAATGATTGCGGCCCATTGTTTGCACAGCTCTAGGGGGTACTCTACCTCGGTTGCTGTGGCAAAGCCCTCGGGCGTGTAGCCCCAAGGCAAGTGTGAGTGTTGGTTGGTACACTCACATGCCAGCTCGGTGAGTTCGTTGATGTCTGTGGCAATCGTAGTTTTCTTGGGTCGCTGGCCGCCGAACATGCATGCATGGAAAGTGACGTAGAGGGGCTGCGCAAAGGTTAAAACAAACTGCCAAAAACTTGTTGCCCAAAACCATGACCTAGCAGGCTGTTCCAAACTCCATCGAACTCCTCGCAAGATGCAAAGCACGATGAGACGGCAACCTGCGGCGTAGACTCTGTTTGCTGCTGCTACCCGTTCTGCATCTTTGCTGGAAGGTTGGGTATACCGTCTGGGTGCTCTGCATTTCTAAATGGCGCTGGTGCCCAAGGCATGTCCGGCAGTGCAATTTCTCGGGCTCGGCTCGAAGTCCCACATGGAAGCCCAAAATGTGCATAGGCGCACAAGGGGCTATTGATGTAGGACCTGGCAAGTTCTTCCCCATCTGGGGTCGCGATATCTACCTTCACAATGGGTGCCTTGTTGCCAGCCTTCACTATGTGGTCGACGCCAAATGTTCCTACCAGTCCAGCCTTCCTGAGCTGAGCTGTCAAGCCGCCCGTTCCAGAACAAAACTCCACTGCGAACGGGGAGGCCGTTTCGGTTGCTTCTCCAGCGGCGGCCAGAAGTCCTCTTGAGGTTTGCTGCTGTACTTCTGTAGGTCGCTGCCACCAATGTGTGGCGGTTGTTCTTCGACAGTGCCACTGGGCTTGCATTGAATTCCAGATTGCGACGGGGCTGACCCGTCCTCGAGGGGGCTATCCCCCGCTCCTCATTTCTTGCTGCATGAAAAGTGCGGGTGCTTCTCGAAGCATCCACGTGTACAGCATACATGTTTCCCTTTCTCACATGACTCACCGGGAGCAGCCTTGCTGCAGCCGTCTATGTTGAACCCGAAACAAATGCGACTTCCATCTGGGGTGGTACTCGCGCACCCCTTCAGCTGCATTGGGAGCTTGCCACCATTCTGGCCTGTGGCTCCCTTCTTCTGCTTCCATTGCCCCTGTTTCGGGCTGCGCCACGAGCTCGACTCATTGCCTTTCCAAGGAGCGCCCCAGTTTTGCTTCTCGGGCTTGTCCGGCCTGGCTTTCGGAGCGGCTTTCTGAGGTTCCACCGTGGGCAACATGTAGTACACTACGGAGTGGTCCTTGTGCATGTCCTCCAAGATTTTGTCGAGTGGGCGTGTGCCGTCTCCCTTGGGCTTGATCCCATCGCGAGTGAGCTCTTGCATTTTCACAGAAGCCTGCCGGTCTGCACGGAGCAGCTGAGTCACTGACGGCGCCCGGAACCCTGGTGGGGCTGGTTGCCTCATCATCTGAAAGAGGCACTGGATCCACTTCTGGAAGGTCTCGAAGTCTGCAACCCCCACCGCATCAAATGCCAGAGATCTCCTGGTCATCGCCTCCATGATGTCCAGCTCGCCGCTCACAGAGCAGGTCTGCTCATTCTGTGCGTCTTTGACCAAGATGCCGCTCCCACTTGAGTCCAGCTTCAATTCTTTGGGGGGCTTTGCAGAAGTGATCTCCTGCATCCTGGTAATGCATTTGGCCGGAGACAGGTATTTCAAAGTGTCGGCCTCCACCATCCCGTTGATCACGTCATAGACTGAGTGAGCAACTTCGAGGGTGCCTTGGAGATCCAGGCCTGTCAGCCGCAACTTCTGGGCAGCCAATCTTGTCGCCCGCTCTGCTGTCGGCATCTTGCGAGTGCTCGGATCAGCTGCAGGGTCAGCATGCGCCCTCGACAACGCCACCATTGACGTCTGGGCTTCAAAAATCAACCTCTTCATCACCACAACGTCGCCTACCGTGATGGCTTTGCCACTGACCGCCTGGTCCAGCAAGGCCCTGACATCAGCTTCAGGGACTGGGCTTCCCGGTTGGCCGCACGCAAAAGCAAGGCCTCCCAAATTCATGATGCCCAAACGTTTGAGCCCCTGAATCCATTCATCTTCCAAACCAAGGTTGCTCGCCTGCTTCTCGAATAAGGCGGCTGTGCTATCGGCAAGCGAGGTGGCGGCCATGACAACGCTACTAGAGAGTTACGAAGCTTGTAAAAAAAATGAAACATCAAGGACATGAAACATCAAGGACATGAACCAAGTGACCATGAAAGTTGTGTGATCCTACCGTGACACGGCCAATATGTGTTAGAGCCTCAAGCTGCCCTCCGGGACATATTGACCACAGTCAAGTCCGCTGCAAAGTTATGAAACTTGTAAAATGAAACATCGAGGACATGGACCAAGTGACCATGAAAGTCATGTGACCCTACCGTGACACGGCCACTATGTGCTAGAGCCTCAAGCTGCCCTCCGGGACATATTGACCACAGTCAAGTCCGCTGCAAATGAACATGGCCTCATGCCAAAAAACCTAGATCACACAAACAATCCCAAATCAACAAGCAAAGCCACAAATAAAGAAGTGTCTTGAAATGCCTCGTGCATGTGGGCCTCATGCCCAAAGAACTGAACCTTCAGTGGCCTCAAGCCTGAAATGCCTTACGCCTCAAGCGTACGAAAGTCAGATGCCTCGTGCATCTACTAAACTTGATACCCTCAGGTATGTCCTGGCCTCATGCCGCACTTTCTGAAACTTTTTTCCCGAATGCGTAGCAAGGGTTCCCGTTTCACTCTGGGGGTCTGGGGGTTGAGGGTGTGTTCGCTCGACGTTGCGTTCACGGTCGCAACCGTTCGCAACCGTCCGCAACCGTTCGCGCGATCCCCGTATGGCCGTGCCTATGGGAAGTTCTGCAGGAGTGGTCCTTTTTGGCGTTTTCAGACGTCGGGTTGCTTCGTTTCGCGTGGCAGGCGTGGCACTTCGTGACATTCAGACGTGTTCTGGAACGTGTCGAAAGTCGTTTTGCGTGGCAGGCGCAATACTTTTGCGACGTTTTCAGAAGATGTGTTGCAGTTTTCGTGGCAGGCGCAGCACTTTGGACGTGTCCATTGTCATTTTTCGTGGCAGGCGCAGCACTTTAGACGTGTCGTGTTGCGTGTTTTTTTGTAAATCGCATTGGCAGGGCTGCGTCAAGTGGCGACAAGGTGCAAATTTCGTGGCAGGCGTAGCATTTTGTGACATGTACTGAAAATTGACGGAAGCCTCGCACGAAACATCGATTTTGAGGTTGCAAATTTTCAGGTTCTAAGGAAAACTCGTAGGAAAACGTCGATTTTGAAGTTGCAAAGTGTCAAAATTGGAGGAAGTCTCGCACGAAATGCTCGTTTTGGTGCTCCCACGTGTCTCGTCTCGAGTCTCTGGTTTTCCCGTGGCTTCCCCGTGTCTATGGGGGAAGCCGCAAAACCTTTCCTTTTCAAAGGTTTCCAAGGAAGTTGTCATGCCGTTTTGCGTGGCAGGCGTGGCACTTTGTGACATTCCAACCTGTTTGATAATGTGTCAAAAATGTCAAAATTGGAGGAAGTCTCGTACGAAATGCTGGTTTTTCTGCATCCACGTGTCTTGTCTCGAGTCGCTGGTTTTCCTGTGGCGTCGCCGTGTCTATGCCTATGCGGGAAGCTGGAAAACATGTCCTTTTCGACTGTTTCCAAGCAGGTTGTCATGTCGTTTTGCGTGGCAGGCGTGGCACTTTGTGACATTCCAACCTGTTTGATAACGTGTCGAAAATGTCAAAATTGGAGGAAGTCTCGCACGAAATGCTCGTTTCTTTGCACCCACGTGTCTCGTCTCGAGTCTCTGGTTTTCCTGTGGCGTCGCCGTGTCTATGGGGGAAGCTCCTTTACACTCCACACTCCACAATTTACACTTTAGACCCCACACTCTACACTTTACACTCCACACTTTACACTTTGCACTTTACACTCCTCACTCCTCACCTGAGACTTTACACTCCACACTCCACACTTTACACTACACTCTACACTTTCCACTCCTCACTCCTCACTCTACACATTTCACACTCCGCACTCCACACTTTACTGTACACTCCACACTCCACACTTTACACTACACACTCCTTACTTTACACTCCACACTTCACACTCCACACTTTCCACTCCACACTTTACACTTTACACTCCTCACTTCACACTTTACACTCCTCACTCTACACTTTACACTCGTCACTTTACACTCTACACTCCACACTCTACACTTTACACTCTACACTTTACACTCTACACTCCACACTCTATACTTTACACTCTGCACTCCACACTTTACATTTTACACTCCACACTCTACACACCACACTCTACACTTTCCACTCCACATTTCGCACTCCACACTTTACCCTCCACACTTTACACTTTACACTCCTCACTCCACACTCTACACTCCACACTCCCCACTTTACACACCACACTCCACACTCTACACTTTCCACCCCGCACTCCGCACTCCACACTCCACACTTTACTGTGCACTCCACACTCCACACTTTATACTTTACACTCCTCACTCCACACTCCACACTTTACACTCCTCACTCCACACTTTTACACTCCACACTCCACACTTCACACTCCTCGCTCCACACTCCACACTTTACACTCCACACTTCACACTCCACACTTTACACTCCACACTCTACGCTTTACACTCTACACTATACACTCTACACTCCACACTTTACACTTTACACTTCACGCTTTCCACTTTACACTCCACGACACTTTCACACTTTACACTCCTCACTCCACACTTTACACTCCACACTCCACACTCTACACTTTACACTCCATACTCCACACTCTACACCTTATACTCCGCATTCTACACTTTACACACTCTACACTCCCCACTCCACACTTTACACTCCACACTCCTTACTTCACACTCCACACTCCACACTCTACACTTTCCACCCCACACTGCAGACTGGTAACAAGGGAAACATGTACAAGACTGTTCAAATATAAACTATTGTAGAAAGGTATTGTGCGTGACTGCATAACCACATACGTGTGAGCATTCGGGTTCGTGGGCTTCATCTTGTTTTTTAGCTGCAATGAGTCTCGAATCAAATGCGGCGGCGCTTGCCACTGCTGATGACTTCGACCAAGCTCTTCTCCTTGTCCTGGTCCTTCTTGAAACATTTGCTGCACTTCGGCCAGTCAAACGTGGACCCATTTGGCATCTGGCAGAAGCCTGAGCCGTGCAAAGTCACAGGCTGCAAGTGGTTGGATTCATCCTGACTTCTGCGATGCAGCATCTTGCTCCTCTTGTTCTGCATGAGGTCGCCCTCCACTGCCTTGGTGTCAGTATTGTCCAAGAGGCTGCGCTGCTTTTCAAAGAACTCCTCCTCATCGCTGCTCGAGCCACATGCGTCAGAGTCAGGATCTGCTGAGGAAGCGCTCTCCACGATCTCGTCTCCAACTTGACATGAAAGTGGGTCGTCTTGTCCAGATCCATCCTTTGCGTCGTCCCAAGTCTGCTCACCGAAACGATTGTTGGGATCAAACTCTGCGCCGTGCTCCTGAGCATCGTCAGGGGCCAGCGATGGACTGGGGACCAATGAACTCAGGTCGTCCCCATGCTCACTCACCTTGGCCTCTCTCGTTTTCTCCAACCGCACTTCCATCAAAGGGCCCGCCATCCATCCAGAGCGAGTGCCATCGGGGTCGAATCTCCCCAGCTGGATGTTCAACAGGAGGCCAGCTAGGTCTCTCAGAGGTTTCGCCAACATGTCGCGCGAATAGCGCGCTAAAGAGTGCTCCTTCAGGGCGTGGTGCCCAAGCATCGCACGGCACTTGTCATCAATCCCAAAACGGGCTGCCCACACCAATGTTGTAGCCCTGGAAGTGTTCTCGATCTCCAAGAATGCATTGAGCATGGAGCTGGCTTCCGCCGTGGTCAGGGCCCTTTTGGTGAACTCGCCATCGGCAGTGGGGGCCCTGCAAATCGGCCCAAAAGGTTCATGCCCAGGAAACAAAGGCAACTCCTTCAAAGTTTCTGCCCAGGATAAACCCCATGGCTCAATCCCGATGCCACGGATCGGAGCCACGTACGGCATGAACATCGCCTTCCGTTCGACGCTGCTCGAAGTCTTGTGAATTCGTGTTCTACCTTCCCAGAACCCGAACTGGCCGTCCTGCACCTTGATGACGTCCAGCTCCAAACTCTGCATCGAGGACATGTCTCCCCATCTGGCACGGGAGTAAAGGGCGTAGAGCATGCAGCCGATGAAGTATCGGTCATATATGTTGGGGGCTGTCCTGAGCTTGTTTTCTAGGAGCTTGACTTCTTCTACCGTGAGGGCACGTGCCTGTTCAGTGGGCTCTCTGGTAGCGAGGACTCTGCTCACGCGGCCCGTCAAAAGGGGGCCACAAACTCGGTCCACGTCAAACTCAGCTCCAAAGAGAAACTTGAAAAACTTCAAAGAGTGCATCAAGTTCTTTCCAATGAACTTACTCTTGCTAGCAACCTCGACTGCTTCCAGATAGGCAAGCAAGTTGACTTCCTCCAGCGGCCACCAATGAACCGAGTTCTTGTCAGCCCACTTGATGAACAACTGCAGGTCTTTGCCGCGCTTCAAGACAGTACTGGGCGACCGAATGCCGCAAGCGTCTCTGATGCAAACCAAAGCTCCATCTCTGTCGCCACTCTGCACCTTCTCCATGACATACTTGCCCACAAGCGACTCGAAGCGACTCCCTTCAACTATCGCAAGCCAACGTGCTAAGCCCCTTGTCCACAACAAGCTCTGAGATGCTGCATGGTCACGATCAGTGAGGGCTTTGACATGCTTTGCAAATACGGGGACGCCACACGCTGCCTGTCTCATCTGTGGGTCAATTGAAATGTGAGCACCTACCTCCTCGTTCTTGGCAGTGAACGGCATCGCAGCTGGAGCCGGCAGCCAGGCATCTTCTGATGGGAAAACCTGGATGTCTTCTCCACCAAAGATCTGAGCATAAATGCCCTGTTCCCAAGGCAGCTTGGGTAAGCTCAAACCTAACTGAGGTATGCTTTGCTCAAACACAGTGCGTTCGTGGTGTCGTTTTTCGACAGTGGAAAACCTACGGATGCTGGTTTCTTTCGGACTCTCGGCAGGGGTCTCGTCTGGACCTGGGTCATAGTACATCTGGTCGTCTTCCTCTTCCCCAGCCAGCAGCTGGTGAACATCTTCCTGCTCATATCCTCCAAACAGGTTCTCCAGGTCAGCTGCTAGTTCAGGTTTCGCTTTGACCGTTTCTTCTGGGTCGTCAACCGTAATTGATTGTTCCCCTGCATCCAAGGTTTCATTGCCACCAGCAGTAGGCTCCACATCTGGCTGGGATATTGTTCCAAGCTCATCCAACACGTCTGGAGCCGGGGGAGCAGCCTCAGACAACAAAGAAGGCATACTCACAGCGGGAACGTCAGCGCCATCCGCCTCCATCCCCCCTACTCCAGAGCAGCCAGAGAACGCAAAAGCGCTTCCCACCCTCCTCACCCTTGAGCAAAGTCTCAACGAGGGTGTGAATCATTTTCTTACAATCAACACAATCATGCAATGAGAAATTGAATGCAAGCTTTGATTACGTACACTCCATCAAAGGTAGCTAAAAAGAAATAAACGTTTGTTGACTACGCCAACTGCCCTCAATAATATAATATAATAAAATAAAATATAATATAATATAATAAAATAAAATATAATATAATTTACTTACTGCTTTGGCCTCTTTCTGTGTTAGGGGCCATAGCTACCCAGGATCTATTTGTAGAATCCTAGGAACTATATACAGAATCCCAGAAACTATTTATAGAATCCCAGAAGCTATTTACTGCATTATACTGATACTGGCGTTTTTTTGTTTCCAAACTCCTGGGCCTATTAAAAAAAAACATAGTGAGGCCAAAGCAGTCACCAAACCATCTGTCTACAATAATAGTACGCTTATGGGTTTTGGGCCAGTGTTTTAAGCTACCCCGACTTTTGGTGGTTTATTATTGAAAATATGATTCCAATACTCTAAGTTTAAGACCACCAGAAACAATGGTTAGTTCATTTTAGTTTTGCACATATTTTAAAGATATAGTTGAAAATGTAGCTATGGCTAATGACCAAGTAGCTTCTGGAAGTTCAGAAGTAGAACATACATACTTGATAACTATATGGATCAGGATGGTTTGGAACGGTTCCAATCTATCTCTAAAATTGGTAAATGTATCAGAACGTCTTGGAACGGTTGTGATTTATTTAGCCATCCAAGTTTATAAATAGATCAGAACGGTTTGGAACGGTTCCGATCTATCTATAAATTCTTTATGTAGACAGTCTTGCAGATAGATCAGAACGGTTGGGAACGGTTCCGATCTATTTATACATCCGTTTTTATAAATATTAAATACATCGGAACGGTTCGGAACGGTTCCGAACTATGTATAACCGCTTCTGTTTATAAATAGATCAGAACGGTTCGGAACGGTTCCGAACTATTTATACATCCGAACTATTTATACATTCGTTTTTATAAATAGATCAGAACGGTTCGAACGGTTCCGAACTATTTTTACATCCGTTTTTATAAATAGATCAGAACGGTTCGGAACGGTTCCGAACTATTTATAAACTCGGAACTATTTGGAACTATTTGGAACTAATTGGATCAATTTTGCTTTTTTCGTATAAATAGATCAGAACGGTTCGGAACGGTTCCGAACTATTCATAAAATGCGACGTATAAATAGATCAGAACGGTTCGGAACGGTTCCGAACTATTTATAAACCCTGTACGTATAAATAGATCAGAACGGTTCGGAACGGTTCCGAACAATTTGTCAACCCTGTACGTAGAAATAGATCAGAACGGTTCGGAACGGTTCCGATCTATTTATAAAACCCGTAAACTACACAGAGTTATAAATAGATCAGAACGGCTCGGAACGGTTCCGATCTATTTATTAACCCTGTAAAGTACAAAAAGAATAAACAGCTCAGAACGGTTTGGAACGATGTCGATCTATTGTTAATCTTTGCTGCCTTCCCAACTGTTTCTAAATCCAAAATCAGAAATCAAAACCAAGAACTAACCCAGCTTAGCCCAGAAAAAGCGAGATCCAGGATATGATATGCGGACCTATTACTCATTTACAATTTTTGCTGAACCTGCGTGTGAGCTCAACACAAATCAAAAAAATGATCTTCAAACCCAATCGGCCTTCTGTCAGGTTTGTCTGTTGGTCAGTGGTCAGTCTACCTTTTTTTGGTATTTTTAGTAGATTATGCAATCAATATCTGCTGAGAAACGAAAAAGGAAACAAATTGAATGCCCAAAATCCCTCAGTCTGCAAAAGGTCCATGATTTCCGGTTCGGTGTCCGAAAGTTGGGTTTTCTAGTCAAACGGTCGACCCGAACTTGTCCCGGCAGTACTTGACAAAGTGCTTGCTCTAGCAGCGACGGTGGAATGTTTGCAGATATCCTTTCTTGGGCTGGCCTGGGGTCCGCTAAGATGATCTACAAATAGTTCCTGAGATTTTACAAATAGTTCCTGGAATTTTATAAATAGTTCCTGGAATTTTATAAATAGTTCCTGGAATTTTGCCATTCATAGCGAATAGAAAATCCAAAAAACCTGTCGCCGAAAGGGCGACGACACCCTTCTCGGCAATCCGAAACCCCAAAGCCCGGAAAACCTGTCACCGAGAAAGTTCTGGCGGCCATGGTCCGACGAGGTACCAGATACCGAAGTCTTAGGTTGCAAAAACGAGATTTTCGATTTCAGGGGCTGCCTCGAACTTACAGCATCTTACAGCCAGAATCGGGTGATTGTTGTGGCCTCTCTACCTGGAATCTCACAAGCTACAAGATATGGTGTCCTTGTCAGGAAAGGCCTGCGAAAAAAAAAAACTCGTCCAACGGTGATGATGCGTAGTCACAGTCAGGTCCTTGCAAACTATCAGCAGGTATGCCGCGCTTTGGTTTTGAGACCTTGTATGCTCCACCGCAGTTAGATCTAGCGTGTCTTGGGAAGGTCGCCAGTTTGTCGCTCATTTTGCTAACCAGAGAAACAGTGGAGTCTTGACCATTCTGATTTCTGCTTTTCCTTTTTACAATACGACATGGTCACTCACGCTGACCCTGATGCTACTGTTCACATGTTGGACTCACCCGAAAATTTTCATTCAATGTTGGCTCATTTTTTGCGATGTGTGAACCCTTGGCATCTCAACTATGGAACCTCTGATCATGTGAACTATATTGAGTACTGACATTTACTGAGTTCAACATAGTTCAACTTCGCGCCGCGGAGTTGCATGTAAACAGAGGCAAACAGTAAACTGTCAAAAGTCTCACGGACATGACGAATGACGCAATTTGTGATACGAGAGTGGCTGGAGGACATATTAGGTTCCTTGGCCAGCACCACCACAGCCTTCAATCAAGTTCACCATTTGCATGGCCGCCCTTTTGGTACGCTGCTGCCTAGGATTGTGAGATAGGATACGATAGGGTATCATAATCTTTGGAACTTGAATTGACTTGATTCATGACAAGGCTCATGACATAAAACTGAAAACAAATTATATACAGTATTTTACAGTACATTCAGTTGCAGTCGACATACCGTAAAACTAGCTACATTCCCCAGGACACGGAACGCTGTTTGTTTTGGGTCTCAGATTGGGGTTTGCTTGGCTTTTTGGCACGGGTGGTGGTTTTTTGCGCTTGGGCCTACACTTTGGGGCGTGCTTTCCTTTCTGGAACTGCTGCTGGTGGTGGTGGTGCTGGTGGTGCTGGTGCTGGTGAAGTTTGTCCAACGCGTTAGCTTGGGCTGGGTGCGCTGTGGCTTTTGCTCCCGCGAACTTTGATTCACCGCGTTTTCTTCTGGGCGGCCCGGGGGTGAATTGTTTTTTCTTTTTTGGCCTGATTGGTTTCCATGGCTCAGTATGGCTGGAAATGATTTTATTGCATTTTGCATCTTTTCCGCTGAATGATACACCAAAACCGGCTGGAATTGTTTTTTATTCGTTGGCTCATTGAACCATATTTTTTTGGTTCTGGGATATTTGACATGGCTCTTGATATGATTGGCCGATTGATTTATCAAATCAAAGAGGTATTTTTATGCCCGAGGCGCTTGTTTCCACACACGAGATTCCCAAGTTTAGCAAGGGAACATGTTGGCATGCTATGGATGCACATATCCCATACCATAACTCATGAGTACTGTCATTTCCATATACCCACAATAGGGACGCACTGGTGAGCTGAAATCAGTTAGACTCAGCACTTAAGGGCATTTTAGTGTTGTGTTGCTGTTTTCCCTTTAGCTAGCCTGTGCTAACTCATCATCATATTTCCCTGGCTAACTCCCCTCAATATAACGCATGTTTTTTCAAATAGTTCCTGGAACTTTGCAAATAGTTCCTGGGAATCTGCAAATAGTTCCTCGGTCCAAACACCAGAAAACAGAAAGGCTCAAATAAAGAGGCCAACGCCGATAGTAAAATATAATATAATATAATATAATATAAGGACGAATGGTACAGATTGTACCAGAAGTTTTACGTCTATTCAGACGGTACACACACACACTTTCACACACGGAGGCTTTTATAACACACAGAACCTTTTACGCAGAGACTCCCTTACTACGAAAATATAGGGACAGTGCTCATGGATGTGAGACCATACCGTTTGATGTCAGTTGCAGACCTTTGGACGATGACACACACAAATCGAGAAGCATTTCATTTTCACCTCACTTGCATGAAAATCATGTCAAGTCATTACATTGGCAGGCCTTTGGCTTAGGAGTAAAAGGAGTGGCAGCTGCTACGCATCCTAGCAATAGACAGAACTGTCAGAACTGGTGTTGCATTTGCTTGGACTCCATCAAGGACATTGCAAAGCTCCTGGACACGACACTGCTGGCTGGTTTTCATACTGGTTTTTCTGCGTTGGGTCGTACATACAGAGAGCATAGTGCATTTGTCTGGAACTGCAGATAGCTGAACTGGTTTTAGAAGGACGACAGGTGAAATTTTCAACAGTTGTTTGGGGTTTCAGGTTTCTGGTTTGGGTGATGGCCCAAATGGACCCAAACATCTTGCAGACAGCGTTGTTGCAAGTGGCTGAAGCCACACAGGCTGCCAGCAGGGCAGCACAATCTGCGGCGCAGTCAGCGCAGCAAGCATCGACAGCTGGTGGAAGCTCAGGTGGACAGGAGAAACCTGCCATTGACTGGTCGAAACTGGTCACCAAACCTCCAATTTTTGGAGACAATTCCACTGCAGATGAGGACATAAAGTTGTTTCGTGATTGGCTTTGGCAGCTTACCCAATTTCTGGTGACTATAGACAATGCCTACGAGAGTGAGTTGAAGCAGGTGACAGATGATCCAACGAAAGCATTGGATTTACAGAGTGCCTCTACAGACACGAGAGGACGTGCAGCAAAGCTCTATGGCTTGATCTCTTCTCTGGTCAGGTGCAGGGTTTTAGCAATAGTGAAAGGTGTTCCAAGTGGGAATGGATATGAAGCTCTCAGGCAGTTGGTGATTGCAATGCGTCCCAACACGCAATCACGTGGCCTTGCAATGCTGGCATCTTTGACCAGCTGGAGTGCATTTCAGATGAACAAACCATTGCATGCTCAGTTGTTGAAGCTGGAAGATGGCTTCGAAGAATGCAGAAAGACAGGTGTAGCAATCCCAGATGAACTCAAGACCGCAATGGTGCTTCGTTGTGTTTCTGGTGCATTGAAGACTCAATTGTCCTTGCAGTTGGACGAGAGTGCAACCTACACTACAGTGAGAGAGGCCATTTTGCGTTGGGATCGTAGTCAACAAAAGTGGCACAACCTGTTACAAGGTGACTCCAGTGAAGCAGTGCCTATGGAGATCGACCGTGTTGAAGGTCGTGGCCAATATGGTAAGTCAAAAGGAAAAGGCAAAAACAAAGGAAAACATGACAACAACCAGAAGGGTAAGGGCAAGAGCAAGCTGAATCAGTGAACCCACCTTCAACTTCTCAGTCAAATAGCTCATGGAGCAATGTGGGATCAACCAATCAACAATCTTCGAGCTCAGCCCAGTCTTCTTCAAATCAACAGTCTGGCCAGAAATCACAGCAGTCTTCAACGTACAGAGTTTCACGTATTTTTGAGAATTCAAGTGATGTTCCTCAAGGAGGAGATGGTGAACCATTCACTTTTGATTTGCGTTCTCAATCAGTGCATGAGAGTGACAGTTCAGTGCGTGTGATTCACTTTTTCATTGGGGATGAACCTGATGATTCTCCAAAGATTGCTGGTGTGCGTGCCATGGTGACAGAACTTCCTGATGAGGAAATGAGCGCCATTTTTCTCGACAGTGGTGCTGATGCAGCAGTTTTTCCAGCGCGTTTTGCAGAAGCTGGAGTGGAATCAGATGCTGCAGTGACAAAGCTACATGATGCCCAGGGAAGGTCAATCCCAGTCCTGGGGATGCGTGACATTGAGGTCCATCTCATGGATCAAGGTGGACATATGATAGTCATCAAGGAGCACGTTGCCATCAGTGATCAGATTCAACAACCAATTCTTTGCTTTGGGAAATTGCTTGAAGCTGGATGGGGTGTTTGCAGCCGTGAACAGGTTCTCATGCATCCTGAAGCAGGTGTCAAGGTGCCAATTGAGTTGCAGAACAGAAGCATGACGGTGAGAGGATGGATCAGAGCGGTAAGTGAACAGAAAAATGAACCAGTAGCTGAAATGAGCCATGCAATTTGTGCAGTGAAAGCTCGAGTGCATGAAGAGCTTCAACATGGACCCATTGGCTGGAATTTAGACGCAAATGGATGTGGTGTTGGTAGACACTTTGATGAGTGTTTCCAAGACCCTACTCTTGCAGTGCCTGGCATGTCTGGACCCAAGTACCGCACAACACTGGTCATGGAACAAGGATCTTGGCTGGTGATGGAACTTTGCGAGCACATTGGTTCAATCATTGATCTCAGTGCAAAATTTCATGAGCTGTATGGTCCTAGGGATGTGCTTACAGTAGTGACAGATGGATAGAAAGATCCACGTCTCATGGGTTTTCATTTTGAAGATGATGGTGATGCTGCACAGCCTGCGCAAGGTTCTTCAAACGTTGATGATGAATCAGCTGAGGGTATGATGGCCCCTGAAGATGAGGTGCAGGGTGTTGAAATTCCTCCAGAACGAGCTGAACTTCCTGTAGGTGCGTATGTCATTCAGCCCTTTGATGAAGACAAACTTGTAGTCAATGGTGTTGAGTTGACACGTGTGAGCAAGTTAGCTGATTTACGTGCGGCATGTACTCAGTACAATCTCTCAACTAGTGGTGGCAAACACAAGTGTTACAAACGGCTTGTTGGACACATGAAGCAGCTTGAACTTGAGCTCATTGATGCTGCTGCCCATCGTATGGATGCCAATTTGCAGCGCGATCCTCAGTCTCCACCTCTTGCGTCTCTTGCAGTTGCGCCTGATGAAAAAGAAATTGAAAAGCACAATCTCTCACACACACACACCATATGCTCCATGGTGCCCATCATGCGTTTGCTTCAGGGCGAGAGCTGACAAGCAGATGAGGAGTGATCAGGTGAAAGCTTCCTCAATCCCGTGCATTTCATTTGATTTTGCATACACGAAGTCAGTAGCTGGATCAGAAGATCAACAGGTTGGCACTATGATTGCTTTGGTTTACGTTGACAGTCAAACTGGATTCATTGGTTGTGTTCCTGTCAGAAGCAAAGGTCAGTATCATTTGATGGTGCAGGAGTTGGTGGTTTTTCCTCAACTTTTGGGGTATCATGAGGTAACATACCGTGCTGACAATGAGCCCACAGCACGACAACTTCTCAAACTTGTGGTGGATACACGACTCAAGATGGGGTATCCAACAAGGAGCCACACGCCGCCTCCTTACTCACATGGCAACGCACTTGCAGAGAATTGCATTGGTAGGATCAGAGGTTTGACAGGCACATTGATGTATGCGTTGTTTGACAAGCTCAACATGAAGTTTTCGACCAATCATCCAATTTGGACTTGGGGTATGAGACACGCATGCTGGATACTCAACAGGTATGCTCCTCAGAAGGACATGACGCCTTATGAACTGGTTTATGGCAAAGGGTACTCAGGTTCAATTTGTCAGTTTGGTGAGCCAGTATTTGGCTATGCGCGTGGTCCAAACAAAGGAGATGCCCGATGGAAACGTATGATCTTTTTGGGAAAGGTTGAAAGCCAAGACAGTTTCCTATGCTTTGATGGAGAGAACATCATTTTGACAAAGTCAGTGCGCAGGGTATCAACGAGCTGGAAGAGTCATTTGTATCAGGGTTCAGATAAGGGGGGAGGAGTTGTGCAGATGGTTTTGGTAGATACAGAGCGGAATGCATAGGGTGCACAACTACAAAATGCAAGCGCATGTACTTTTTTTGCAGCTACAAAATGAAGAACATAACTTTTTCTGGCTCGGAAAATAATTCAAAACCAGCACTACCAAATCCAATGCATCTGAAGTCAAAAAAATAGCTGAACGTCGGAATTTCTAACATGATTTTTCCCAATGACATTTTGTAGTTGGGTCTTTGTCATCCAAAGTTCCGACCAACATAAATTCGGAGAACATTTTGTAGTTGTCAATGATTGAATTTAGTTGGATCAAGTGTTGACCCCGTGCAGTTTGTTAGATGGTATTCTGTTAGATGACAAAATGCTAATGAGATTTTATGTTGGATGCTTCAACTAACTCAACATATACAACTACAAAATGAAAACGCATGATTTGAAAGGAATCAACTACAAAATGATTCCAAATACAAAATGGGGGGCACAACCCCTCCTGTTTGTACAAAAAAATCCTGGCTGGCAATCTGTACTGTAGCCCAAGTCCTCCCCATTTCGTAGCTGAAATTTGAAGGAGGATTCATTTAAGTCCTTTTATGCTTCTTTCAAAAGTGCTTCTTGGGAATTCAAAGCTGGACTTGGAGGCAGAATCGTGCCCACCAAGGTGAACCGTGACCCAATTGGTTCAAGTTTCAGTTTGCCGCAAGGAGCCATTGAACGCTCATCTTTCTTTGATGAGGAAGGTCAGGCAGTACGTGCAAAGGCTCGAGAAGAGGCCCAGGAGGACAGAGAGCTAGCTGGCATGATGCTTCATGACAGACCAAGAGTTGCAATTGATGATTCAAAAACTGTTACCTTTTCAGATGCCGTGGAAGCAGTTGAGCCTGAAATGTCTGACGATGATCAGGGTGCAAGTGTTGGCAATGCTGCAGAGGCAATGGTAGGTAGCAATGTGGAGCAAGATGTCTCAGTTGTGCAACCTCTTGTTTCCCCAATTCCTCTTTCAACAGCTCAGCCCTCAACTCCCAGAATGAGTCATTCAACACGTGTGCATGATGATGTTCCAGATGAGCATAATAACAAGAGATCAAGGGTTGAAACGCAGAAGAAACAGCGTATCGAGCGTTTGACAGCTGAATACACCAACATGATCAGAACAGTCAAGGTAGCAGATGATGAGTTTTTCACCATGGATGAGTATGACACAGACTTGCAGTTGGAGCAAAACTTTGACCCAACTGACCCATGGTGGGATGAAGACAGTGTCAAGCTTGATGGAATGCCAGATGAATTGTGGAGTGATTTTCCAATCGATGCGTTACCACCTGACCCGCCGTCTTGGGTGGATGAGCTTGCTGACAGAGTTGAGGTACAACGTTTGAAAGGGACTTTCATGATTGAGGAGGAGCTCTACAGTGGAGAGCCAGTGAAAGCAAAGTTAACGACCAAGCATGTACATGATTGGCGTTTGAAACCTTTTGGAGATGGAAGGAAATGGTTGAGAAGATCTCGTCTTGTAGCACGAGAATTTGCGTTCAAAGAGAAACGTTCAGACACCTTTTCTCCAACAACCTCTTCACATGTGATGAATGTTTTGCCTATGGTGTTTCTTGAAAAGCTGGCACAGTTTCAAATGAACGATGCAGATTCAACTGAAGTGACACTTGGTACAGTGGATGTGAAAAATGCATTTCTGATGGTCGATCAACCGACCCCACTTCGAGTGCAACTTCCTGCTGGAAACCATATCGTGTTAAAGAACTTACCAGGTCAACGTTTGGGTGCAAAGTGCTGGTATTGGCATTTCAGAGACTTTTTGACTTCAACTTTCAACATGGAGTGGTGCCAGAGCAACCAGGCTTGTGCAGAAACAGTGAGTGCGCTTTGATGATCCATGTGGATGACGTGATGTTTTGTGGTAGCACAAAGTACTGGAATGAAATTTTTCTGAAGAAGCTTGGTGAACAGTATACTCTCAATGCCACAGCGCTTGGTGAAGTTGGCAGTTCAATCAGTTTCTTGAAACGCAAGCTGGTGAGACTCCCATGTGGTCTTGCGTTGGTTCCAGGTACAGATGTGAACAAGGTGATCCAAATGTTTGAGCAAAGCTTTGGAAGTGCGCGCCAGCATAAAATTCCATGTGACAACACAATCCAGATGGAGGACCTCTCGAGTCCACTTTCCAGTGAAGAAACCTGCCACTACCGATCAGTGGTAGGTATGCTGCTTTATCTTGCGCGAGAAAGACCAGATTTGCTGTTTGTGGTGAAAGAACTTTCACAGAAGATGAGTTGCCATACAACAGTTGCAGTGCAGACTTCGAAAGGTGATTGGCTACTTACGCAGCACAGATGACTTTGCAGTTGTGCTTGAAAAGCCGATAGCTGGCCATGGACGTTGCAAGTCCACAGATGAGAAGGTTTGGATCCTTGAGTCCTTTAGTGATGCAGATTGGAGTTCGAACAAAGTTCATCGACGTTCCACGTCATGCGGGATCCACTTGCTGAATGGTCAGAGGGCTTACGGAAGTAGCAGGACACAGCGTGTTATATCACTTTCCTCATGCGAGTCAGAGCTGCACAGTTTGGTGTCCACACTTTCTGACGGGGTGTACATCAAGCGATGCTTGGAGTTTGTGGTAGGTACCACAATACAGCATGTCTTACTGACAGCCTCGTCAAGTGCAAGACAACTGGTAAATCGCCAAGGAACAGGAAAGCTGAAACATGTGGATGGCAAGATTTTTTGGATTCAAGAGCATGTGCGACAAGGCAATGTTTGCATATGTCAGGTTTCTACAGTTTGGAATGTGGCAGACTTGGGAACAAAAGCGTTGGCAAAGCAACGTGTCATGCTGCTGTTACATGAAATAGGTGTCCATGCAGAGTTTGGCCAGGGACAGGTTGGCCAGGAGGATTTTGACCACCAATGGTCAAAACATGGTGAAGGCAGACAACTCAGCAAGCTAGCAAAAGCAGTTGCCAGGATAATCCTAGTGATGGGCCTTGAGCCTACTGCTGGTGCGGAAATTTCTGGAAGTGATGGAGAACAATGCTCCATGGATGCTTCGCCGAACAATGTGAGCGAAGACAATTTCTGGATTTTTTTTTTGGATGCTGGTTTTGGGATTACTATGGTTTGGCTTGTTGGTTGCTGTTGTGAAGTTCATGCGATGGACCCGAGAAGAGTTTCGACAGCACGCATGGCAACTTGCAGATGGTGACAGAGCTTACGGTGAACAACGAAGTTCCATCAACCGCACGATGGAACAGGTCTCAGCGTTGGAAGGATGGGTGACAGGACTGGAAGGTCAGATCACAATGGTGAGTGATTACTCAGAATCAGTGCATCACGGTTTGGTGGAGCTAGGTGGCTTCACACGACTCACAGACTTGACTGCAGAAGAGAGAAGAGGGCTCTACGCAACAGAAAGGGCCAACTTGGTTGCAAGGAACGCTATGGGTTCCAACTACTACTTGCGTGGGATCCGACAACAGTTCCACGGAATTGCACCAGGTGACAACACACACAATCCTGAGAATGATGAGTCAATGCATGGAGAATCAGCAGAAGAAGAAACTCCAGTAAATGACCCATATGTCTCAGGAGGCAGTTCAAGTTCTACGAGCAGGCCGATTGGAGTGTCAGTGATCATGAACGACCTGACGACTCAACTCAACAATGCGTTGGCACGTGAGCACTGGCGAGACGCCTCAGTCTTGCAACATCTGATGATGGACCTTCTGGACCTCACATACCAGAATGGGTATGACAATGCTGAGAGACGCAACAGGTACATGGAACATTTGATCCAAAGGTTTGAGGAGATGACAGCAGATGCAAGAAGGAATGGACACGTGGACGTTGTAGCAGTCTACGAAAACCTCTTGCAACAGTGGCGCAGAGTCCCTAGGTAGTAGGTTTCAGAGTCTTACTGCAGAAGCCAAAGAAGGAGTACGAAAATATAGGGACAGTGCTCATGGATGTGAGACCATACCATTTGATGTCAGTTGCAGACCTTTGGACGATGACACACACAAATCGAGAAGCATTTCATTTTCACCTCACTTGCATGAAAATCATGTCAAGTCATTACATTGGCAGGCCTTTGGCTTAGGAGTAAAAGGAGTGGCAGCTGCTACGCACTTACACACAGACGCTTTTGCACACAGAAGCTTTTACACACAGACTCCTTTACACACAGACGCTTTTACGCACAGACCCTTTTACACACAGACGATTTTACACACAGACGCTTTTACACATAGACGTTTTTACACACAGACGCTTTTACACACAGACGATTTTACACACAGACGCTTTTCCACACAGAACCTTTTACACAGATACTCCTTTACACACTGACGCTTTTGCACACAGAAGCTTTTACACGCAGACCTTACACAGAGACTTTTACACACAAACGCTTTTACACACAGACGCTTTTACACACAGACTCCTTTACACACAGACACTTTTACGCACAGAAGCTTTTACACGCAGACGCTTTTACACACAGACGCTTGCACAGAGATTTTTACACACAAACGCTTTTACACACAGGCTTTTACACACAGGCGCTTTTACACACAGACGCTTTTATACACAGACCCTTTTACACACAGACGCTTATACACAGAGACTTTTACACACAAACGCTTTTACACAGACGCCTTTACACACACACACACACTTTCACACACAGAGGCTTTTACACACAGAACCTTCTACGCAGAGACTCCCTTACACACAGACGCTTTTGCACACAGAAGCTTTTACACACACTCCTTTACACACAGACGTTTTTACGCACAGAACCTTTTACACTCGCTTCTACACACAGACGCTTTTACACAAAGACGGTTTTACACAAAGACGCTTTTACACAAAGACGGTTTTACACACAGACTCCTTTACACACAGACACTTTTACGCACAGAAGCTTTTACCCACAGACGCTTTTACACACAGACGCTTTTACGCACAGAAGCTTTCACACACAGACGCTTTTACACACAGACGCTTTTACACTTTACACGCAGACCTTACACAGAGGTTAACAACTCACCTCCAACACCAAAAAACAACTCACTTCCAACACCCACTCACTCCCAACACCAAGAACTCACTCCCAACACCAAAAATAAACTCACTTCCAACACCAAAAGCACTTTTCGGCGTCGAGGGCGAGTCGATTTTCCGTTTCCCCATTGGTACTGAGGCGTCACTTCTGGAACCCCATCATAAACAAACATTACAGGGAACATGACCAACACTGAGAAACCCTTCAAGGGGATTCAACCTTTGAGGTTGGGGGGGGTGAACCATCAGGGTACCATACAGGAAAAATGATCAACACTGATAAACCCTTCAAGGGGATTCAACCCTTTAGTGGGGGGGGGGAAACCATCAGGGTACCATACAGGGGAATGTCAACTGAAAAACCTTCAAGGGGATTCCCACCCGTTATGTTGGTGGGCGTTGGAACCATATTAGTAGTGGGGGTCGGGGGACAACATCCAGGTACCATACAGGGGGAAAATGATCAACATTGAAAAAACCTTTCAAAGGGATTCCACCTTTAGGTTGGGTGGGGGGGAAACCATCATTAGGTTGGTGGGGGGGGGGGGGTGGTTGGAACCATCAGGGTACCATACAGGCGGAATGATCAACACTGAGAAACCCTTCAAGGGGATTCAACCCTTTAGGTTGGGTGGGGGGGGAACCATCAGGGTACCATACAGGGGGAATGATCAACACTGATAAACCCTTCAAGGGGATTCAACCCTTTAGGTTGGGTGGGGGGGGGAAACATCACGACACCATACAGGAAAAATGATCAACACTGAGAAAACCTTCAAGGGGATTAAACCCTTTAGGTTGGGGGGGAACACCAGGGTACCATACAGGGGGAATGATCAACACTGAGAAAACCTTCAAGGGGATTCAACCCTTTAGGTTGGGTGGGGGGGGAAACATCAGGGTACCATACAGGAAAAATGATCAACACTGAGAAAACCTTCAAGGGGATTCAACCCTTTAGTTGGGTGGGTGTGAACCCTCAGGGTACCATACAGAAAAAGATCAACACTGATACACCCTTCAAGGGATCAACCCCTTTCGTTGGGGGGGGGGAAACATCAGGGTACCAATAACGATGGGGAATGATCAACATTGAGAAAACCTTCAAGGGGATTCAAACCCGTTAGGTTGTGGGAGGGACCAATATGGTAACCCATACATCACATAGATCAACACTGATAACCCTTCAAGGGGATTCACCCGTTAGGTGGGGGGGGACACAGGTACCGGGAAACAGGGGGGAGTGATTCAACACTGAGAAAACCTTCAAGGGGATTAAACCCTTTAGGTTGGGGGGGAACACCAGGGTACCATACAGGGGGAATGATCAACACAGAGAAACCCTTCAAGGGGGTTCAACCCTTTAGGTTGGGGGGGGGAACCATCAGGGTACCATACAGGCGGAATGATCAACACTGATAAACCCTTCAAGGGGATTCAACCCTTTAGGTTGGGGGGGTTGTGGTTGTTGTTGTTGTTGCTGTTGTTGTTGTTGTTGTTGATTTTCCTGTTGGCGTTGATGTTGATGTGAATGTTGATGATGTTGTTGTGGTTGTTAATGTATTTGTGCTGTCGATGTTGAGACTGCTGTTGATTTTGTTCTTGTTGTTGATGTTATCATGTTGTCGATGTCAGTAAAATCAGTAAAGAGGCGTCGGGAGCGAGTCGATTTCCGGCGTTGAAAGCGAGTTGATTTTCGGCGTCGGGAGCGAGTGTCCGACCTTACACAGAGACTTTTACACACAAACGCTTTTATACACAGACGCTTTTACACACACACACACACTTTCACACACAGAGGCTTTTACACACAGAACCTTTTACACAGAGACGCCTTTGCACACAGACGCTTTTGCACACAGAAGCTTTTACACACAGACGCTTTTTCACACAGACGATTTTACACACAGACGCTTTTACACACAAGAGCTTTTACACACAGACGCTTTTACACGCAGATGCTTTTTACACACGCACACACGCTTCCACACACAAACGCTTTTACACACAGACGCTTTTACACACAGACACTTCAAGACAAAGACGCTTTTACACACAGACACTTTTACACACAGACGCTTATACACATAGAGGCTTTTACACACAGACACTCTTACACAAACGAAAGTGTCCATCGCAATTTTTCCTCAGTTTTTGACGTCCAACGTCCATTTCGTGCGGAAGGGTTGCGATTGACCAAGTAAAATCGCAATTTTTCTTCAGTTTTTGACGTCCAACGTCCATTTCGTGCGTAAGGGTTGCGATTGACCAAGTAAAATCGCAATTTTTCCTCAGTTTTTGACGTCCAACGTCCATTTCGTGCGTAAGGGTTGCGATTGACCAAGTAAAATCGCAATTTTTCCTCAGTTTTTGACGTCCAACGTCCATTTCGTGCGAAGGGTTGCCGGGGACGCATCAAAGTCGCAATTTTTCCTCAGTTTTTGACGTCCAACGTCCATTTCGTGCGAAAGGGTTGCGATGGACACTTCAAAATCGCAATTTTACCTAGGTTTTGGACGTCCAACGTCCATTTCGTGCGAAAGGGTTGCGTTTCGTGGCGCTCCGGCGGCACCGCCCCTGGCCTTAAGAGAGAGATAGAAAGAAGAGCGAGAGAAGATCCGCAGATGTGAGGGTGTGAAGATGTAGATCTGCAGGTGTGAGGGTGTGAAGATGTAGATCTGCAGGTGTGAGGGTGTGAAGATGTAGATCAGCAGATGTGAGGATGTGAAGATGTAGATCAGCAGATGTGAGGATGTGAAGATGTAGATCTGCAGGTGTGAGGATGTGAAGATGTAGATCTGCAGATGTGAGGATGTGAAGATGTAGATCAGCAGGTGTGAGGATGTGAAGATGTAGATCAGCAGGTGTGAGGATGTGAAGATGTAGATCTGCAGATGTGAGGATGTGAAGATGTAGATCTGCAGGTGTGAGGGTGTGAAGATGTAGATCTGCAGGTGTGAGGGTGTGAAGATGTAGATCAGCAGATGTGAGGATGTGAAGATGTAGATCAGCAGGTGTGAAGATGTGAAGATGTAGATCTGCAGGTGTGAAGATGTGAAGATGTAGATCTGCAGATGTGAGGATGTGAAGATGTAGATCAGCAGGTGTGAGGATGCGAAGATGTAGATCAGCAGGTGTGAGGTGTTATAACGGCTGCTTTTTTACGAAGAATCCTTCGCAGGCGCTCTCGGGAAAAAATTGTTTGGCGGGCCGCAACGCGCAACGCATTCCAGCGCGGAGGGGTCTAAATCGGATGTGGCAACCTAAAATGCTGCTAGTTGTTGAAACGGTAACAAACTAACTCGACCGTCTCCATCGATAAAATTAGATTTACTCCGCCAACCATGTCCACGACTGTTTTTATCAATTGTGTTTTTATCAATTGTGTTTCGGTCTACCCAATTCCATTTTCTGTAGGGGTGAACACCCCGGGATATTAAAATGACATATTCAATGCTGAATCAAACTGCTCAAGAAGGAAAAGTGGTGAGGTGAGACAGGAAGAGGCGACGGGACACAATATGCAAAGAAACCGGGGTCAAGACGGTACATGAAACGCATCACGATATATATTGCACCGTGTCATATACACATAATTTCACAGCATGCCGTGTTTTCAACCACGCAGCGCACTGCCTTGCTAATTGCCGCTCGCATTGCAGGGGCGCGCCAATGCAAGCCACAGCGGCTGTCAGGACACACGCCGTTCAGGTTACGAATTGCCCGATTTTTAGCGATCCCGGCGCCGCCACACTTTGTTAGAGTTCCTGACATATCATCTAGAGCTGGATATGAAATTCGAACGTTTTAAGTTCTACATTGATTTTTCCGCATCTATTCTGATTGCCTTTCTGGCATTCTATCTGGCATCTATTCTGTCATTCATTTTGGAATGCTGTGTGGTTTCTATCATTGCATTTTGTTGGGGCATACTCATACTATGTTCTCACCGTTTTTTGGGGGACATTTGCCTGCAATGAGTGCTGACATTCCGTTTGTTTTTGTTTTTTATTCCTCATCTTTGCTAGCGTTCTGGTATTCATGTTTGTTTTCTGGCATCTATTTTACTTGTCTCGTTGGCAGTCACCCTGGCGGCTATTTTGCCATTCTATCTAGCAGCCATTCTGACATTTTTTCAGGCATTTGTTCCGGCCCGCATGTGTTCGGGCCCGCGCGCACCCATCCTGATCTGGAGCTCGCAATTTCTTGCCCATACGTGCCCAGCCTGATCTGGAGTCCGCGATAGAGATTTGGTCCGTGCACACCAAACTGACCTGGAGATATCTGGAGCGTTCGGGCCCGCGCGTGACCAGACTGAGCCGGAGCTCCCGGTAGGCTTCGGGGGGGGAGAAGACTGTGCCGTTGAGCCTGTGATAGCTCTGGTGTCCGTATGTGGCAAAACTGGCGTACTTGTGCTGGCACTTGTGCTGGCACTTGCTGTGTTCGGAGGATTAGCGAAGGAGAAGGAGAGGGAAGAAGAAGAGGAACAAAAGGAAGAAAAGGCACCAAGGGAAGAAGAGGAAAAAAACGAAAGAGGAAAAGAGGAATTGCACCTATGTTGTAAAATTTGTAGACCCTCGCCTGGCAGGTGGGAGAAAAAAATGGTGATGCGCAGTTTCGGGATTGCATTTGCCACCCCTGCAAATGTTTTATATGTCTTATTTTGTTCAATCTGCCCCAAACCAACTTCCGCCCTCGCTTTGGGGAGGCACTAAACTATAGTTTAATACCTTGTCAACCCTCAGGTCTCCAGTTTTTTGTATTTGTGATTCAGTGCATACGTCCACCTTCACATGGTATCAAGAAGTGACCATGAACAATGGGTAAAACACAGCAAAACATGACCCTTGTGAGGAACCACACAAAAGGCAGGCAGAGTGTCACCGTTTGTGGCAGGGAGGGGTCGCGCACACACATTCTCAGTCTTAGGCATCTGGCCGAATCCGTCGTCTTTGATCTGGATTGAAAAATGATGCTGCCTTCCCACTTTCTGTCGTTTGTTATTTAGCCGACAACACCAAAGCGACAAACAACAATACATGCAAATCAAATCAAGTTGTTTGTTCTTTTGGAGGCTTCCGCCACGAAGTTTGTCTGGGATAGTTGTGTAAAACGTGCAATGGGCAGGCAAACATGGAAGATGATTCTAGTAGTTGTTATAGGAGATAGTTGCGGGCCACATGCTGTGGTGGTAGGATGACATGCAGGTGGTATGCAACATGGACAACCCATGAATATGATGAATATGATGAATGATATACATCGCATATGTTGGGCATGTGGCCGTGGTGCCGTGGTATACATTGCATTTGTGCGATGCTTTGTGTACAGCTACGGCACCTCGGTGTGGGCGAACATGTGTGGAGTGCTGAGCTTGGGCGAGGTTGTGTAGTGACGGCGAAGGTTGTGTCGTTTGCTTGTTCTCCGTCTTTAGATTGAATAAGCGCCCCAAGGGGTCCTCCCGAGTCTGTTGATCGCATGCTATTCATAGGCATGGTCTTCATGCAGAGGCAATTTCGACATTGAATATCACCTTGAAGCCAAAGCACCCCATGGGGCGCTGAAAACTGCGGCCGTGCAGTTTTCGGCGGATTGCACTTGCAGTTCGCTAGTTGCAACTGTGGACACAAAGGAATTTGCATTTCTGAAGCACAATACTACTGCTTAATTAATGGACGTTGCCACAACGCTCCACAGCATGAATATCGACCACGCGCTACCAGTAACACAGTAGCCAACTTTCCAGGATGCTTTTGCCAGGACGCTGGGAAAGATAACTACAAGGTTTATAGTTTTGTATATGTTATTCTAGAGGGTTTGGCAAAAGTTGTGCAAGCACGTTCCCCAACAGGTTCAGAAATGTCGCAACAAGATGGCTCTGGAAGACCGGGAAGAATACAGAATACTTACCCAGTTCTTCCAAAGGACGCAGGAAACTAGGTCTTTCAAGTAAGACCCTGTTTTACTTCTAGAGCCTGTTTTATTCATACCCAGTTTTTGAGGGTCGCTTATCCCAGCCCATGGACCACACAGTCTACAGCAGCTTGCAACCATGTCTATTTGAACTATAGTACTATGGCTTCCAAGGGACAAAAAGAATGGCACGTCCAAGCAAAGAACACACTTACTTGACTCAAAGCATATGTTTTATTCCATGGCCATTTTATGGCATTGTCACGCCATGGTTGGCTTGCTTTTTACCCGTGCTAGCTCCAGCAAAACCTGCACTATTCATACCGCACACATTGGAAAAGTGAAACTGGTAAAACCCACAGCCGGCGAAAAGATAAAATCCTTGTCAAGTCTCTAAAGCAAAATTATCGGTGAGTTCTGGGGATCCTTTAACTTGCTTGCTGCTATAGGAGCTGTTTCCTTTCCTTTCTCGGGAATATTACTAGCAGGGGCCATTTCGGCTCCAATTAGGAACACTTAAAAAGTTAAACCGCTGGCTGAAAAGGAATGAACATGAACCTGAGTCCACGGAGGGTCTGAATCAATTCAAATGCACAACATGCACATCAATCAATTTGATTGCACATTCACAGGTGAAAACATGGAATTCCACTCCAGAATGCCCAAACCAGATTTATCCACATGTGGAAGTTTTTCACAGCCTTTTCACGAGTTTTTCACGGCCTTTTCACGAGATTTTCACGGTCTTTTCACATTTTTGGGTGTTGCGTTGTTCGTGTATTTTTGCGACAGTTTCAGCGGAAACCATAAAGACATGATTTTAAGACCACCAACTACAATTTCAGATCAAGCAAATATCGCACAGGCACGCTTACAGCAGCCATCCTTCAAATCGGTGGCGCACTGACAAGTAGAAGGTAACATTTCCTTTTACTCGTACCTCATCAGAGGTAATGTTAAAGGGGATTAATATGAGAATCACTACACTTCATTTTGTTACACAATCATGATGTTGATGGGAGGTCTGGGCTATTCTTAGATCATTTCAGCCACAATTTGATGATTTGTTTAGTTTGTTGTTTTTTAGTTCGTTTCATTTTGCTAATCCAGCTGAAGTGCGGTTTCAAAAACTTAGATGGGTGAAGTCTGGAAGGGTTTTTGTTCAAGCATGTGATGATGTTCCTAAAATACCACTTGCATATCTCATTATATCTCGAGCCCATGATCTCTATGCAGTATTTTTTCAGCATGCTGCAGAATGCTGTATTCATACGGATGTTCATGATTGTTGATCAGCCTTTAGATGTTTGATCAGGACATGGCCATACTTGATCCCGAGTCGCAGGGCCTAGTTTTACTTTAAAAGTAAAACTAGGTCGAGGACCTAGTTTAACTAGGCCTTTCGAGAAGGCCTAGTTTAACTAGGTTAAAAAAAAAACTTGTCCAAGTTCGGCGTTATACCATTATACCTTTAAATTGCTATTCCAACGGTGGACATGATGTTCAACCAGATTCAACCATCGAATGATCCAATTGTGTTTTCACAACATTGTTTGACAACACGTCGCACCTGGTTTCTTGATGTTTCTTGATGTTTCTTGGCAATGTTATTCTGGCACTGACGGTGAGGCATGAGCCACCCATCCCATATCATCCCATGGGGTCGCGGCATGCCGCGGCTACATGTCCCATGGTGCAGTGATGTCCGGTGTCGCTGGGCCGCACCCGTCCTTTGGCGCATCGTTGCGCTTCGTTGCGCGTCGTTTCGCATCGTCATCCGATCCCCGGGGACCCGAAATGGGCGCAACGCAAGCGCGTTCTGATACTCGCATGTGTTGAAGTGGAACGCCCCAAAAAACGTGATTTGTTGAGGAAAAACTCGTAGATCTCATTTAAGAAACGCCATACAGGACAAAGTCGTGGCTAGGACTCCTAATCGAATCTTCTTTGAACGATCTGTAAAAGCAAAGATGGTTTGGGGATGTTTGGGGTGTATAATGTCCAGCAGGAAAAGAATCCAGAAGAAGCTGAAACAGTGCTGAAGAAGAGTCACTGGAAAGACCGTGCAAAAGACATTTAAGCAATCTTGCCGCAAGCATCTCTTTGAGGGAACGAAAGTCCGTGTAGACGTCCGGTCGGAAGTCGCAAATTTCACGAGAGCGTGTGATCACTGGTGCGCACGAGATCTAAGTCTTGGATATCGATGAATTGGAGGGATTCTGGAGATGGATTCTGGGCATGGAGATGACATGGAGATAACACGGATGGAAATTTCGGTGGAATGTCCTGATGAGATGGGCGATGGGGTATTTTTGGGATGTTTCAACGTGGCTCAACCTTTTTCTTTAGCCGTCGTTTGGTTGCTGGTTTAAGGTCACTGCCCCATTTAGCCGTGCCGAGTTCGCCTGAACGCCTCCGCCGCGCCCTTCACATGATGAACGCCGGACATCATCAAGGTGTACGACGATGTAATTACCAAAATGAACGAAGTACTACCGAGTACTACCACATACTACATGTCATGAATATATGTACCATGTACTGTACTAGATCACCTTCTCCAACTTCACAGCAAAACCATATCCTCTTCACATCTCTTCACATCTCTTAATTCACATCTCTTCACGTCTCTTCACATCTCTTCACGTCTCTTCGCATGTCTTCGCATCTCTTCGCATCTCTTCGCATCTCTTCGCATCTCTTCGCATCTCTTCACATTATCCATCATCCCCCCACCAAACATTTGCCAAACTGTCCAAACCCGCCTTCGACTTTTTTCGGTGTCGCGGTGGATCTGCTTCACCCAGGTGGTGTAGCGCACAGCGTAGCGCGCGCCGCAATGCGCCGCACCCCGAGCAGAGCGGGGGAAAACACCGCTGAAACGCAAAAGACCGCGACTGCCGCGACTGCGATCGGAGGGCGCCACGGAGACCTTCTCTCAGGGTGGGGCTTTTTTGTCATGTTTTGACGTAAAAGGTCGTGTGGATGTTCAGCATGTTTAGCTTTCATGAAAAACTCCGGATCTCCAAAGCACTGAACATCACTGAACACATGTAATTTGAACACATGGATTATTTTGACATATTTTGAGCACATAACTTTTGAGATGAAATACAAATCGAGGCTATGGCTGGCAGCCGTTCTGTAACACGGCTGGTTTGGATGTCGTCGGCTCCCTCCTTTTGTCATCTCGATCTTCATGCAAACTCACACTCTCCCAAACGCATCTCTGTTGCAAAAAAAACTTGCGGAAACTCTATAGGTTCATCTGTGACACCTTCCATGGCTGGCGAAATCTGGAAAACCTGCTATGGATGTCAAATTTCATTCAAGTACAGGACAGCTGTATCACGGACTGGGTGTGGATGTTTCGTTCACTTCTCCTCTCAAAGTTGATCATCTTGTTGTGGAGTCTTCGGATGATGTTTTGTTCGGGATAAAACGGGGACGATTCTGGGAGAGCACTGAGTTTCAGAGTTTCAACTAGAGCCAACCTCATCGTATTGCGACCTCGGTGTTGTGAGACCGAGAGCATAACCATGTATCAAAAAAACCACAGGTTGCGCGTTATTCCATATCCAATTTTCTTCGGCCATGCCCTCTTCCAATGCGTCATCGAGTTGAAACTGCTACAAGACATCTGCAGGTCGTATCTCAAAAATCTATGTGGCTGATGTGATTTTCCTGTGATCCTGATGACGCTGATGATGCTGGTGATGTTGGAAACGATGGTGATGGTGATGATGTAGATGATGTAGATGGCATGTGACTTTTAAGGACCTTGATCTTAAATCCAACAAATCAACGATGGTTTCCCAGTTGATGTCCATCAAAACATATCATCATTCCCTGTTTCTGAGATATCCCGAGCCCGGAGTGTTGGACTGGGTTGCCCCACTCTCCTGGAGCCAACAAACGGTAGGAGCCTTGGTCGCCATAGCCGTTGCTTCGGTTCTTGATGGCGCATTGCCGCAATGACAAGATATGACAAGCTATATGGACGACATGAAAAGCCACCCCGATTTCCTAACCTCCAGCTGCCAGCTTCTTCAAAGACAAGATCAACATCAACAAACGTCAAAAGCTTCTGGTTTCTTCTTGAAGTCTTTCCATGTTTGTTGGCCATTGTGTGTCACGTTGTGCAGCTTCTGAGGTGGCAACAAATATCATGTCCAGTACCCAAGGCTTGTTGCTCCTGTAGGTACCGCAACTGCAGTTCTGGATGGTAGCGAAGGGCCTAGCAGATCCAGTGACACCGTTTACATCCGTTTACCCGGTAGCAATAGGACAGATGCTGATTGCACTACCTCAATCAGATGCTGATTGCCTGACAAATAAGAGGCTTTGCCCATGAATACCTCTACCATGAATATGAGTTTTGTGGAATAAGCTTTGTTTTTGCTGCATCAAACTTTCTCCGGAGTGGAGCATCTTCGCTCAACTAAAGGGTTAAACAACTTGTGCCAAACTCTTGCGGGCTAATTCGGCTAATACTTCACAGGTGAAGTTAGGTGATAACGCAACAAGTGCAATTAGAATCACATGATGAATCACAAGTGATTTGCGCCAATTATTGATTCAATCAGCTGGCGCAAATTATGACTGGTCAAGACCCGCGGCGCCTCCAGAAAAATCTCTTCTCTGAGTGCCTCGGTGAGTCTCTAAAATGTCGGAGGTGGAGATTAGAAAGGAAAAACGTGAAAAAACACACGAATTCAAGTCATATATTTCCAGAATTTCTGTGACATAAAAACAGTTGGGGAAATTTCAAGCCAAGCTATCCATCATGTAATCTGAGGCCAAATCATCCGTTAAAAAAGATATGGGCGTACTAGTCCAGAATTCATACTTGTAGTCCCCATCCCAACAAAACTTGGGAAATCACAGTGATGGCACCAAATTGGGATCGTTAAGTCAGTAGGTGCTTTGGAGCGTGAATGCAGAAAAGGACAAGCCACATTATCCTTTGTGAAGGAATTTTTCGATGCTTCAACCACAACAATCCCCATGTCACGAATGTCCATGTGCCAATCCCTTCTATAGTGCTTTGCAAATTCCATGACTCTGGTTCTACCAGACCTCAGGATGGTGATTGATAGTCCAGTGAAGTGTAGATCCCTGTAATTCACCAGTATGACTACCTGTATCAAATGTAATCAGAAAATCTGTAAATCCACAACCAAGAAATCTTCCACCGCATGGGTTTATCCACGGCACCGCCAGGTCGATTTTGCGACGTTCAAACTCGAAGTCGCTTAGGTCGATCATTGGGCACGATGGCTCGTCCTGGGGCAAGGATCGAGTGCAGTTCGTTCGCGTGGATCGCTTCGGTCTTCCCATATCTGGACCATGGAATTCTGTTTCGCAAATGTCCAAAAACATGTGATCTTTGTTGTTTCCGTGTTTGAAATGGAGGGAAAAACATATATGAGTTGGTGAAATCATCGTATCTGACAAATACTTAGCCATATAATGCCATATACCATCACTTCCGTGCATCATCGGATCCATCATATCAGAGATTATCATCTCCAGTGTTTCCCGATTTTTCCCTGCAAAGGAGATGTCCTCAGGGCAGTGCAGCTGCTCCAAGTAGGGCAATTCGAGTGCCTGCTCCACTGTGAAACGCCTCTCTGGGTCGAACTGGAGCCTTGGAAGCGATCGGAAGCGATCGGAAGCGATCGGAAACGATGGGAAACGATGGAGGTGGCTTAGTGGGTGGATGTTGTTCAACTTTATATTGCTGGATGGGCCACTGTGTCCATGATTGGTGGATATGAGTGGGGCATTGCTGTGTGGTGTATTGTGCTGGTTTATTGTGCATTATTCCGGATTTACGGTGTGTGTGTGTGTGTTGGTTGGTTGGTTGGTGTGTGTGTGTGTGTGTTGGTTGGTTGGTGTGTGTGTGTGTGTTGGTGTTGTGTGTGTGTTGTGTGTGTTGTGTGTGTTGTGTGTGTTGTGTGTGTTGGTGTGTGTTGGTGTGTGTTGGTGTTGTGTGTGTGTTGGTGTTGGTGTTGTGTGTGCGTGTTGGTGTTGTGTGTGTGTGTTGGTGTTGGTGTTGGTGTTGGTGTTGTGTGTGTGTGTGTGTTGGTGTTGGTGTGTGTGTGTGTGTGTGTTGGTGTTGTTGTGTGTGTGTTGGTGTTGGTGTTGGTGTTGGTGTTGGTGTT
>CAMXCT020003511.1:0-18927 GCA_947184155.2 Cladocopium goreaui
CAAGGAATGCAAGATAAGGACTTGTTCTTGCTTAGTTTGCCAAAACAGTAAAACAGTTTCTTTCAGCTGGGCGATAGCCAATTTCGTTATTGCTCTGCTCTTGCCGGGGCACATGCGCTTGCAAACTTTTTTTGGTGGCAGAATAGTCATTACCAAGTGTTTGATACTTTCTACTGGGAATAAGAAATTTAATTTGGCATTCCTGGAGAAAAAATTGACATTCTTCAAAAAGTGTGCGCCACTCAGGGGCTAACAAGTTTTGGCTGATATTGTTTTTTTTTCACATGTGGCTTCAATAGCCGCAATGCTGGGATAAAGTGCACCAAAGAGGGCTCAGTCAAGTTTGGGGGCAAAGACACTGTGCTCTTGTGCCTCAGGTATTGGGCCAGCTGGTGTCAAGTTGCTTTGATTCAACTTCGCATTGGAATCTTTGGAATGACACCGTGTTGCCAGCCTGAGGGAACAATTCGCTGCCACGGCTGGAAGACAGACGCTTTTTGAGGTTTGCTCAGTTTGCTCTGGATTCCCGTCTCTAATGCTTTTTGCTTGATTTGCCTCCTGCGCATGAAAAAATGGCAGCCCGCGACCAGCACGAATCCTCTTCTCAACGTTTTTTTGGTCGGAGCATCTTTTTTTGTACAGCATCCAGCCGTTGAAACTTGGAAAAGAAAAGAACAGCACCGGCACCACTTTTCCAGGAATTCGGGCAATTTCAGCTATCTCAATTTCGTGCGCTTTCGTGCGCTGACTTTAGGTGACATTTGCTTCGAACAAAATTGCAAGAAAATGATCGGAAGGCGGCCATTCCTTGCTTTTCCAGGCTGGATTTTGAACACTTAGAATGGTTTCAGTAGAATGGTTTCAGCAGCTTTTCCATCAGTTTTGTTCGAGGATTGTAGGAACCAATTTCGTGCGCTTCGTGCGCTCTATTTTTTTTCACTCATTCGATGAACTTCAGGTGTGTAACCCAACATGTCCTGAAAATTCTTGAAATTTGGAGATAAATGATTGTTTAAAAAAGATTTGTGCCAAGTTTTCTGATTTCGTGCAACCTTGTGCAATTTCGCGGTTTTTTCCGGGCTTCATTTTTTTTGGTAGTTCAAGGTTTCTGCCTTCACTGTCACGTGTTGCCCGGCTGCACAAGAAAGATAGACATTTGTTTGAGGACGCGTCTTTTCAAAATGGATGCGGAGCAAAATCGGTTTTTGCTTCGATCTATTTTTGTGTGTTTCTTTCTTGGTTTTGTGATTCGCGCGGGGTGCACACGCTTGCCGCCAGTATGCCACAAAGACAGTTTGCTGCGCTTTGACTTTGCTGGCGGGAAAATCTTGGGCCTGTGAGCCGCAGAGCCATAATGAGTTCTAACTCCACAGGAATTCCTTTATATCGTTTTGCCGTCAAGTGCTTTCTGCCAACCATGTTTCCCTTGTCCAGATCATGCCACCTCACGGCACGCTTAGATTTCATTTTTTCTGATCATTCGGTTGTTGCCTCTACTGCCCACAGCGTCATTTTTTCATTTTTTTCAAAGCCTTCACGGCTTCAAGGCAGACCCTGTTTCCACAAGAGTGAAAAACATTTTTTATTTTGAACGTAAAGTAGCCCATGAGCATGACAGGCATACCCATGCTCTTTAGTAGCCTGATTGTTTTTTGCCTTATTTCTCTTTATGATTTTATTTTTTTTTGGCTTATACTTGGAGGCTCTAGGCACAGAGACAAGGAGGGCCACAGAAGCCTATGAAATTTGCTACCGGGCGAGATCAGATGCGGGAGCAGTGAGCAAGTGTTTGAAAACTTTGGAAGCTCCAGTTTCATTTGACAGAGCGTGGGCGGGGCGTCGTCGTTCTGACGTGTGAGTGTCATGTTGACTAAGTTCGCAGTGTTGCTTTTTTGGGTGCCTGCTGCAGCTCAGAAGCTGACAGCCTTTGACGCAGCTTCTGCTTCCAGCATCTATTCCACAAAATCCTTTGGGGCAGACCTGGCAACGCTTGAATCATCTGGGCGCAGCTGTTGATGTGCTCAGTGCTGCAAAAGCCATGTGTTGGTGCATTTCTGTCTTGTGCCAGGTATTGGTGCAGCGCTGGGTCCGGAGACTTGGGAAAGGCAGGTTTTGTAATCACATTGCATTGCGGATGAACGTTTGGCAGGAAGCATGGCCCGAGCGAAATTGTTTCTTGGACAGGATCATTCACGGCCAGACGGCACTTGCTCGGGGTGAATCTTCGTTGGAGCTACGCTCCAGCAGAGGTGAAGGTACTGACGAGTTTGGACGGGGGCAATTTTGAAGAAGCTGCGGGATGGCGCCAGATCGCCCGCAGCGAGCCAAGTTTCGAAGAGACAATCATGTTTGCTGCTCCCGTTGCAGCGAAAGCAGTCAAGGTTCTGATGCGGGGAGCCAAACCATGGGGTTACTTTGGCTTGTCAGCTGCTGCCGGTGTGAGCGCGCCTTACTCCTTCATGCTGGTCAGTGGCGGCCCGGCAGTTCGCGAGCAGTGTGTGGTGTCTTCTGGCCACGGCCTTAACGCAGAGCCGTGCTTGGATGCAATTGTTGCAGGAGATGGCCGTGATGTGTTCACATTTACCAGCGAAGGATCGTTGCAGACTGCGTCCGGGTATTGCGTGCGCCTGGCTGGCGACAAGCTTGAATTGGAAAAGTGTGACAGCAGCACAGGGGTGTGGGAAGTGAGCGCAGATGGGCAGGTCAAACAGGGGAACATGTGCTTGGCTGTGGATGGCTCTGCTGTGCATGCCTTGGACTGCGACGAAGCAGCATCTCTCGGCGCAAGCAATTTCTTTCAAGGGGCTGTGCCCGCCTATGACCCAAAGGCCGTGGTTGCTGTGCGTAGCTTGGGTGAGCTCTTGCGCGGCAGCCTCGCCAGGCAAGGCAAGCTGCTGAAGGAGTTGCAGGCTCTGCTGCCCAAGCTTGCCACCTGCAAAGCGAAAATCAGCTTGGCGAGCCTGCCGAACCGAGCTTCTGGATTGCAAGCAGCGGCAGGGATCATATCCCTTGCTTCGCGCAATGCCTTGAGTTCACACGCTGACAAGGAAAGTTTGGCAGGCAAAGTGGGGGAGCACTTTGGGGTGAGCCAGCATGAGCTCAGCTCAACGGCGGCCGCTTCCGCAGAAGCTTTGGCCGCCTTTCGCAAAGCTGCCCGCTGAATGCTTCTGATTCATTACTAGTTGTGACAGCTTGTTGTGAGCAGTTGCCCCAAGAGCGGCAAGCGCCTGGTTTGGTTTGTGGTTGAGCAAGGAATGCAAGATAAGGACTTGTTCTTGCTTAGTTTGCCAAAACAGTAAAACAGTTTCTTTCAGCTGGGCGATAGCCAATTTCGTTATTGCTCTGCTCTTGCTCGGGCACATGCGCTTGCAAACTTTTTTTGGTGGCAGAATAGTCATTACCAAGTGTTTGATACTTTCTACTGGGAATAAGAAATTTAGTTTGGCATTCCTGGAGAAAAAATTGACATTCTTCAAAAAGTGTGCGCCACTCAGGGGCTAACAAGTTTTGGCTGATATTGTTTTTTTCACATGTGGCTTCAATAGCCGCAATGCTGGGATAAAGTGCACCAAAGAGGGTTCAGTCAAGTTTGGGGGCAAAGACACTGCGCTCTTGTGCCTCAGGTATTGGGCCAGCCTGGTGTCAAGTTGCTTTGATTCAACTTCGCATTGGAATCTTTGGAATGACACCGTGTTGCCAGCCTGAGGGAACAATTCGCTGCCACGGCTGGAAGACAGACGCTTTTTGAGGTTTGCTCAGTTTGCTCTGGATTCCCGTCTCTAATGCTTTTTGCTTGATTTGCCTCCTGCGCATGAAAAAATGGCAGCCCGCGACCAGCACGAATTCTCTTCTCAACGTTTTTTTGGTCGAAGCATCTTTTTTTGTACAGCATCCAGCCGTTGAAACTTGGAAAAGAAAAGAACAGCACCGGAACCACTTTTCCAGGAATTCGGGCAATTTCAGCTATCTCAATTTCGCGCGCTTTCGTGCGCTGACTTTAGGTGACATTTGCTTCGAACAAAATTGCAAGAAAATGATCGGAAGGTGGCCATTCCTTGCTTTTCCAGGCTGGATTTTGAACACTTAGAATGGTTTCAGTAGAATGGTTTCAGCAGCTTTTCCATCAGTTTTGTTCGAGGATTGTAGGAACCAATTTCGTGCGCTTCGTGCGCTCTATTTTTTCCACTCATTCGATGAACTTCAGGTGTGTAACCCAACATGTCCTGAAAATTCTTGAAATTTGGAGATAAATGATTGTTAAAAAAAGATTTGCGCCAAGTTTTCTGATTTCGTGCAACCTTGTGCAATTTCGCGGTTTTTTCCGGGCTTCATTTTTTTTGGTAGTTCAAGGTTTCTGCCTTCACTGTCACGTGTTGCCCGGCTGCACAAGAAAGATAGACATTTGTTTGAGGACGCGTCTTTTCAAAATGGATGCGGAGCAAAATCGGTTTTTGCTTCGATCTATTTTGTGTGTTTCTTTCTTGGTTTTGTGATTCGCGCGGGGTGCACACGCTTGCCGCCAGTATGCCACAAAGACAGTTTGCTGCGCTTTGACTTTGCTGGCGGGAAAATCTTGGGCCTGTGAGCCGCAGAGCCATAATGAGTTCTAACTCCACAGGAATTCCTTTATATCGTTTTGCCGTCAAGTGCTTTCTGCCAACCATGTTTCCCTTGTCCAGATCATGCCACCTCACGGCACGCTTAGATTTCATTTTTTCTGATCATTCGGTTGTTGCCTCTACCACCCACAGCGTCATTTTCACGGCTTCAAGGCAGACCCTGTTTCCACAAGAGCGAAAAACATTTTTTATTTTGAACGTAAAGTAGCCAATGAGCATGACAGGCATATCCATGCTCTTTAGTAGTCTGCTTGTTTTTTGCCTTATTTCTCTCTTATGATTTTATTTTTTTGGCTTATACTTGGAGGCTCTAGGCACAGAGACAAGGAGGGCCACAGAAGCCATAATATGAAATTTGCTACCGGGCGAGATCAGATGCGGGAGCAGTGAGCAAGTGTTTGAAAACTTTGGAAGCTCCAGTTTCATTTGACAGAGCGTGGGCGGGGCGTCGTCGTTCTGACGTGTGAGTGTCATGTTGACTAAGTTCGCAGTGTTGCTTTTTTGGGTGCCTGCTGCAGCTCAGAAGCTGACAGCCTTTGACGCAGCTTCTGCTTCCAGCGTCTATTCCACAAAATCCTTTGGGGCAGACCTGGCAACGCTTGAATCATCTGGGCGCAGCTGTTGATGTGCTCAGTGCTGCAAAAGCCATGTGTTGGTGCATTTCTGTCTTGTGCCACGTATTGGTGCAGCGCTGGGTCCGGAGACTTGGGAAAGGCAGGTTTTGTAATCACATTGTATTGCGGATGAACGTTTGGCAGGAAGCATGGCCCGAGCGAAATTGTTTCTTGGACAGGATCATTCACGGCCAGACGGCACTTGCTCGGGGTGAATCTTCGTTGGAGCTACGCTCCAGCAGAGGTGAAGGTACTGACGAGTTTGGACGGGGGCAATTTTGAAGAAGCTGCGGGATGGCGCCAGATCGCCCGCAGCGAGCCAAGTTTCGAAGAGACAATCATGTTTGCTGCTCCCGTTGCAGCGAAAGCAGTCAAGGTTCTGATGCGGGGAGCCAAACCATGGGGTTACTTTGGCTTGTCAGCTGCTGCCGGTGTGAGCGCGCCTTACTCCTTCATGCTGGTCAGTGGCGGCCCGGCAGTTCGCGAGCAGTGTGTGGTGTCTTCTGGCCACGGCCTTAACGCAGAGCCGTGCTTGGATGCAATTGTTGCAGGAGATGGCCGTGATGTGTTCACATTTACCAGCGAAGGATCGTTGCAGACTGCGTCCGGGTATTGCGTGCGCCTGGCTGGCGACAAGCTTGAATTGGAAAAGTGTGACAGCAGCACAGGGGTGTGGGAAGTGAGCGCAGATGGGCAGGTCAAACAGGGGAACATGTGCTTGGCTGTGGATGGCTCTGCTGTGCATGCCTTGGACTGCGACGAAGCAGCATCTCTCGGCGCAAGCAATTTCTTTCAAGTGGCTGTGCCCGCCTATGACCCAAAGGCTGTGGTTGCTGTGCGTAGCTTGGGTGAGCTCTTGCGCGGCAGCCTCGCCAGGCAAGGCAAGCTGCTGAAGGAGTTGCAGGCTCTGCTGCCCAAGCTTGCCACCTGCAAAGCGAAAATCAGCTTGGCGAGCCTGCCGAACCGAGCTTCTGGATTGCAAGGAGCGGCAGGGATCATATCCCTTGCTTCGCGCAATGCCTTGAGTTCACACGCTGACAAGGAAAGTTTGGCAGGCAAAGTGGGGGAGCACTTTGGGGTGAGCCAGCATGAGCTCAGCTCAACGGCGGCCGCTTCCGCAGAAGCTTTGGCCGCCTTTCGCAAAGCTGCTCGCTGAATGCTTCTGATTCATTACTAGTTGTGACAGCTTGTTGTGAGCAGTTGCCCCAAGAGCGGCAAGCGCCTGGTTTGGTTTGTGGTTGAGCAAGGAATGCAAGATAAGGACTTGTTCTTGCTTAGTTTGCCAAAACAGTAAAACAGTTTCTTTCAGCTGGGCGATAGCAAATTTCGTTATTGCTCTGCTCTTGCTGGGGCACATGCGCTTGCAAACTTTTTTTGGTGGCAGAATAGTCATTACCAAGTGTTTGATACTTTCTACTGATTCTACTGGGAATAAAAAATTTAATTTGGCATTCCTGGAGAAAAAATTGACATTCTTCAAAAAGTGTGCGCCACTCAGGGGCTAACAAGTTTTGGCTGATATTGTTTTTTTTCACATGTGGCTTCAATAGCCGCTTTGCTGGGATAAAGTGCACCAAAGAGCGTTCAGTCAAGTTTGGGGGCAAAGACACTGTGCTCTTGTGCCTCAGGTATTGGGCCAGCCTGGCGTCAAGTTGCTTTGATTCAACTTCGCATTGGAATCTTTGGAATGACACCGTGTTGCCAGCCTGAGGGAACAATTCGCTGCCACGGCTGGAAGACAGACGCTTTTTGAGGTTTGCTCAGTTTGCTCTGGATTCCCGTCTCTAATGCTTTTTGCTTGATTTGCCTCCTGCGCATGAAAAAATGGCAGCCCGCGACCAGCACGAATTCTCTTCTCAACGTTTTTTTGGTCGAAGCATCTTTTTTTGTACAGCATCCAGCCGTTGAAACGTGGAAAAGAAAAGAACAGCACCGGAACCACTTTTCCAGGAATTCGGGCAATTTCAGCTATCTCAATCTCGTGCGCTTTCGTGCGCTGACTTTAGGTGACATTTGCTTCGAACAAAATTGCAAGAAAATGATCGGAAGGTGGCCATTCCTTGCTTTTCCAGGCTGGATTTTGAACACTTAGAATGGTTTCAGTAGAATGGATTCAGCAGCTTTTCCATCAGTTTTGTTCGAGGATTGTAGGAACCAATTTCGTGCGCTTCGTGCGCTCTATTTTTTCCACTCATTCGATGAACTTCAGGTGTGTAACCCAACATGTCCTGAAAATTCTTGAAATTTGGAGATAAATGATTGTTAAAAAAAGATTTGCGCCAAGTTTTCTGATAAACCTTGTGCAATTTCGCGGTTTTTCCGGGCTTCATTTTTTTTGGTAGTTCAAGGTTTCTGCCTTCACTGTCACGTGTTGCCCGGCTGCACAAGAAAGATAGACATTTGTTTGAGGACGCGTCTTTTCAAAATGGATGCGGAGCAAAATCGGTTTTTGCTTCGATCTATTTTGTGTGTTTCTTTCTTGGTTTTGTGATTCGCGCGGGGTGCACACGCTTGCCGCCAGTATGCCACAAAGACAGTTTGCTGCGCTTTGACTTTGCTGGCGGGAAAATCTTGGGCCTGTGAGCCGCAGAGCCATAATGAGTTCTAACTCCACAGGAATTCCTTTATATCGTTTTGCCGTCAAGTGCTTTCTGCCAACCATGTTTCCCTTGTCCAGATCATGCCACCTCACGGCACGCTTAGATTTCATTTTTTCTGATCATTCGGTTGTTGCCTCTACCACCCACAGCGTCATTTTCACGGCTTCAAGGCAGACCCTGTTTCCACAAGAGCGAAAAAATTTTTTTATTTTGAACGTAAAGTAGCCAATGAGCATGACAGGCATATCCATGCTCTTTAGTAGTCTGCTTGTTTTTTGCCTTATTTCTCTCTTATGATTTTATTTTTTTGGCTTATACTTGGAGGCTCTAGGCACAGAGACAAGGAGGGCCACAGAAGCCATATGAAATTTGCTACCGGGCGAGATCAGATGCGGGAGCAGTGAGCAAGTGTTTGAAAACTTTGGAAGCTCCAGTTTCATTTGACAGAGCGTGGGCGGGGCGTCGTCGTTCTGACGTGTGAGTGTCATGTTGACTAAGTTCGCAGTGTTGCTTTTTTGGGTGCCTGCTGCAGCTCAGAAGCTGACAGCCTTTGACGCAGCTTCTGCTTCCAGCATCTATTCCACAAAATCCTTTGGGGCAGACCTGGCAACGCTTGAATCATCTGGGCGCAGCTGTTGATGTGCTCAGTGCTGCAAAAGCCATGTGTTGGTGCATTTCTGTCTTGTGCCAGGTATTGGTGCAGCGCTGGGTCCGGAGACTTGGGAAAGGCAGGTTTTGTAATCACATTGCATTGCGGATGAACGTTTGGCAGGAAGCATGGCCCGAGCGAAATTGTTTCTTGGACAGGATCATTCACGGCCAGACGGCACTTGCTCGGGGTGAATCTCCATTGGAGCTACGCTCCAGCAGAGGTGAAGGTACTGACGAGTTTGGACGGGGGCAATTTTGAAGAAGCTGCGGGATGGCGCCAGATCGCCCGCAGCGAGCCAAGTTTCGAAGAGACAATCATGTTTGCTGCTCCCGTTGCAGCGAAAGCAGTCAAGGTTCTGATGCGGGGAGCCAAACCATGGGGTTACTTTGGCTTGTCAGCTGCTGCCGGTGTGAGCGCGCCTTACTCCTTCATGCTGGTCAGTGGCGGCCCGGCAGTTCGCGAGCAGTGTGTGGTGTCTTCTGGCCACGGCCTGACCGCAGAGCCGTGCTTGGATGCAATTGTGGCAGGAGATGGCCGTGATGTGTTCACATTTACCAGCGAAGGATCGTTGCAGACTGCGTCCGGGTATTGCGTGCGCCTGGCTGGCGACAAGCTTGAATTGGAAAAGTGTGACAGCAGCACAGGGGTGTGGGAAGTGAGCGCAGATGGGCAAGTCAAACAGGGGAACATGTGCTTGGCTGTGGATGGCTCTGCTGTGCATGCCTTGGACTGCGACGAAGCAGCATCTCTCGGCGCGAGCAATTTCTTTCAAGTGGCTGTGCCCGCCTATGACCCAAAGGCTGTGGTTGCTGTGCGTAGCTTGGGTGAGCTCTTGCGCGGCAGCCTCGCCAGGCAAGGCAAGCTGCTGAAGGAGTTGCAGGCTCTGCTGCCCAAGCTTGCCACCTGCAAAGCGAAAATCAGCTTGGCGAGCCTGCCGAACCGAGCTTCTGGATTGCAAGCAGCGGCAGGGATCATATCCCTTGCTTCGCGCAATGCCCTGAGTTCACACGCTGACAAGGAAAGTTTGGCAGGCAAAGTGGGGGAGCACTTTGGGGTGAGCCAGCATGAGCTCAGCTCAACGGCGGCCGCTTCCGCAGAAGCTTTGGCCGCCTTTCGCAAAGCTGCTCGCTGAATGCTTCTGATTCATTACTAGTTGTGACAGCTTGTTGTGAGCAGTTGCCCCAAGAGCGGCAAGCGCCTGGTTTGGTTTGTGGTTGAGCAAGGAATGCAAGATAAGGACTTGTTCTTGCTTAGTTTGCCAAAACAGTAAAACAGTTTCTTTCAGCTGGGCAATAGCAAGTTTCGTTATTGCTCTGCTCTTGCTGGGACAAATGCGCGCGCAACTTTTTAAAATGTTGCTGGCAGAGTAGTCATTACCAAGCGTCAGAGAAATGAGCAAATTGATACTTTCTACCAGGAATAAGAAATTAAAGTTGGAATTCCTGGGGCATGAAAATTTGTAATGTTTTGCGATGGTGTTTTTGGATCCGGGTGAAAAAATTGACATTCTTCAAAAAGTGTGCGCCACTCAGGGGCTAACAAAGTTTGGCTGATATGGTTTTTTTTTCACATGTGGCTTCAATAGCCGCAATGCTGGGATAAAGTGCACCAAAGAGCGTTCAGTCAAGTTTGGGGGCAAAGACACTGTGCTCTTGTGCCTCAGGTATTGGGCCAGCCTGGTGTCAAGTTGCTTTGATTCAACTTCGCATTGGAATCTTTGAAATGACACCGTGTTGCCAGCCTGAGGGAACAATTCGCTGCCACGGCTGGAAGACAGACGCTTTTTGAGGTTTGCTCAGTTTGCTCTGGATTCCCGTCTCTAATGCTTTTTGCTTGATTTGCCTCCTGCGCATGAAAAAATGGCAGCCCGCGACCAGCACGAATTCTCTTCTCAACGTTTTTTTGGTCGAAGCATCTTTTTTTGTACAGCATCCAGCCGTTGAAACTTGGAAAAGAAAAGAACAGCACCGGAACCACTTTTCCAGGAATTCGGGCAATTTCAGCTATCTCAATTTCGTGCGCTTTCGTGCGCTGACTTTAGGTGACATTTGCTTCGAACAAAATTGCAAGAAAATGATCGGAAGGTGGCCATTCCTTGCTTTTCCAGGCTGGATTTTGAACACTTAGAATGGTTTCAGTAGAATGGTTTCAGCAGCTTTTCCATCAGTTTTGTTCGAGGATTGTAGGAACCAATTTCGTGCGCTTCGTGCGCTTCGTGCGCTCTATTTTTTCCACTCATTCGATGAACTTCAGGTGTGTAACCCAACATGTCCTGAAAATTCTTGAAATTTGGAGATAAATGATTGTTAAAAAAAGATTTGCGCCAAGTTTTCTGATGTAACCTTGTGCAATTTCGCGGTTTTTTCCGGGCTTCATTTTTTTTGGTAGTTCAAGGTTTCTGCCTTCACTGTCACGTGTTGCCCGGCTGCACAAGAAAGATAGACATTTGTTTGAGGACGCGTCTTTTCAAAATGGATGCGGAGCAAAATCGGTTTTTGCTTCGATCTATTTTGTGTGTTTCTTTCTTGGTTTTGTGATTCGCGCGGGGTGCACACGCTTGCCGCCAGTATGCCACAAAGACAGTTTGCTGCGCTTTGACTTTGCTGGCGGGAAAATCTTGGGCCTGTGAGCCGCAGAGCCATAATGAGTTCTAACTCCACAGGAATTCCTTTATATCGTTTTGCCGTCAAGTGCTTTCTGCCAACCATGTTTCCCTTGTCCAGATCATGCCACCTCACGGCACGCTTAGATTTCATTTTTTCTGATCATTCGGTTGTTGCCTCTACCACCCACAGCGTCATTTTCACGTCTTCAAGGCAGACCCTGTTTCCACAAGAGCGAAAAACATTTTTTATTTTGAACGTAAAGTAGCCCATGGGCATGACAGGCATACCCATGCTCTTTAGTAGTCTGCTTGTTTTTTGCCTTATTTCTCTCTTATGATTTTATTTTTTTGGCTTATACTTGGAGGCTCTAGGCACAGAGACAAGGAGGGCCACAGAAGCCTATGAAATTTGCTACCGGGCGAGATCAGATGCGGGAGCAGTGAGCAAGTGTTTGAAAACTTTGGAAGCTCCAGTTTCATTTGACAGAGCGTGGGCGGGGCGTCGTCGTTCTGACGTGTGAGTGTCATGTTGACTAAGTTCGCAGTGTTGCTTTTTTGGGTGCCTGCTGCAGCTCAGAAGCTGACAGCCTTTGACGCAGCTTCTGCTTCCAGCGTCTATTCCACAAAATCCTTTGGGGCAGACCTGGCAACGCTTGAATCATCTGGGCGCAGCTGTTGATGTGCTCAGTGCTGCAAAAGCCATGTGTTGGTGCATTTCTGTCTTGTGACAGGTTATGGGCAGCGATGGTCCGGAAGACTTGGAAAAAGCAGGTTTTGTATCACATGCATTGAGGCATACTCATGAAACGTTGGCAGAAAGCATGGCCCGAGCGAAATTGTTTCTTGGACAGGATCATTCACGGCCAGACGGCACTTGCTCGGGGTGAATCTCCATTGGAGCTACGCTCCAGCAGAGGTGAAGGTACTGACGAGTTTGGACGGGGGCAATTTTGAAGAAGCTGCGGGATGGCGCCAGATCGCCCGCAGTGAGCCAAGTTTCGAAGAGACAATCATGTTTGCTGCTCCCGTTGCAGCGAAAGCAGTCAAGGTTCTGATGCGGGGAGCCAAACCATGGGGTTACTTTGGCTTGTCAGCTGCTGCCGGTGTGAGCGCGCCTTACTCCTTCATGCTGGTCAGTGGCGGCCCGGCAGTTCGCGAGCAGTGTGTGGTGTCTTCTGGCCACGGCCTTAACGCAGAGCCGTGCTTGGATGCAATTGTTGCAGGAGATGGCCGTGATGTGTTCACATTTACCAGCGAAGGATCGTTGCAGACTGCGTCCGGGTATTGCGTGCGCCTGGCTGGCGACAAGCTTGAATTGGAAAAGTGTGACAGCAGCACAGGGGTGTGGGAAGTGAGCGCAGATGGGCAGGTCAAACAGGGGAACATGTGCTTGGCTGTGGATGGCTCTGCTGTGCATGCCTTGGACTGCGACGAAGCAGCATCTCTCGGCGCAAGCAATTTCTTTCAAGTGGCTGTGCCCGCCTATGACCCAAAGGCTGTGGTTGCTGTGCGTAGCTTGGGTGAGCTCTTGCGCGGCAGCCTCGCCAGGCAAGGCAAGCTGCTGAAGGAGTTGCAGGCTCTGCTGCCCAAGCTTGCCACCTGCAAAGCGAAAATCAGCTTGGCGAGCCTGCCGAACCGAGCTTCTGGATTGCAAGCAGCGGCAGGGATCATATCCCTTGCTTCGCGCAATGCCTTGAGTTCACACGCTGACAAGGAAAGTTTGGCAGGCAAAGTGGGGGAGCACTTTGGGGTGAGCCAGCATGAGCTCAGCTCAACGGCGGCCGCTTCCGCAGAAGCTTTGGCCGCCTTTCGCAAAGCTGCTCGCTGAATGCTTCTGATTCATTACTAGTTGTGACAGCTTGTTGTGAGCAGTTGCCCCAAGAGCGGCAAGCGCCTGGTTTGGTTTGTGGTTGAGCAAGGAATGCAAGATAAGGACTTGTTCTTGCTTAGTTTGCCAAAACAGTAAAACAGTTTCTTTCAGCTGGGCGATAGCAAGTTTCGTTATTGCTCTGCTCTTGCTGGGACAAATGCGCGCGCAACTTTTTAAAATGTTGCTGGCAGAGTAGTCATTACCAAGTGTCAGAGAAATTAGCAAATTGATACTTTCTACCAGGAATAAGAAATTAAAGTTGGAATTCCTGGGGCATGAAAATTTGTAATGTTTTGCGATGGTGTTTTTGGATCCGGGTGAAAAAATTGACATTCTTCAAAAAGTGTGCGCCACTCAGGGGCTAACAAGTTTTGGCTGATATTGTTTTTTTTTTCACATGTGGCTTCAATAGCCGCAATGCTGGGATAAAGTGCACCAAAGAGCGTTCAGTCAAGTTTGGGGGCAAAGACACTGTGCTCTTGTGCCTCAGGTATTGGGCCAGCCTGGTGTCAAGTTGCTTTGATTCAACTTCGCATTGGAATCTTTGGAATGACACCGTGTTGCCAGCCTGAGGGAACAATTCGCTGCCACGGCTGGAAGACAGACGCTTTTTGAGGTTTGCTCAGTTTGCTCTGGATTCCCGTCTCTAATGCTTTTTGCTTGATTTGCCTCCTGCGCATGAAAAAATGGCAGCCCGCGACCAGCACGAATTCTCTTCTCAACGTTTTTTTGGTCGAAGCATCTTTTTTTGTACAGCATCCAGCCGTTGAAACTTGGAAAAGAAAAGAACAGCACCGGAACCACTTTTCCAGGAATTCGGGCAATTTCAGCTATCTCAATTTCGTGCGCTTTCGTGCGCTGACTTTAGGTGACATTTGCTTCGAACAAAATTGCAAGAAAATGATCGGAAGGTGGCCATTCCTTGCTTTTCCAGGCTGGATTTTGAACACTTAGAATGGTTTCAGTAGAATGGTTTCAGCAGCTTTTCCATCAGTTTTGTTCGAGGATTGTAGGAACCAATTTCGTGCGCTTCGTGCGCTTCGTGCGCTCTATTTTTTCCACTCATTCGATGAACTTCAGGTGTGTAACCCAACATGTCCTGAAAATTCTTGAAATTTGGAGATAAATGGTTGTTGAAAAAAGATTTGCGCCAAGTTTTCTGATTTCGTGCAACCTTGTGCAATTTCGCGTTTTTTTCCGGGCTTCATTTTTTGTGGTAGTTCAAGGTTTCTGCCTTCACTGTCGCGTGTTGCCCGGCTGCACAAGAAAGATAGACATTTGTTTGAGGACGCGTCTTTTCAAAATGGATGCGGAGCAAAATCGGTTTTTGCTTCGATCTATTTTTGTGTGTTTCTTTCTTGGTTTTGTGATTCGCGCGGGGTGCACACGCTTGCCGCCAGTATGCCACAAAGACAGTTTGCTGCGCTTTGACTTTGCTGGCGGGAAAAACTTGGGCCTGTGAGCCGCAGAGCCATAATGAGTTCTAACTCCCCAGGAATTCCTTTATATCGTTTTGCCGTCAAAGTGCTTTCTGCCAACCATGTTTCCCTTGTCCAGATCATGCCACCTCACGGCACGCTTAGATTTCATTTTTTCTGATCATTCGGTTGTTGCCTCTACCACCCACAGCGTCATTTTCACGGCTTCAAGGCAGACCCTGTTTCCACAAGAGCGAAAAACATTTTTTATTTTGAACGTAAAGTAGCCAATGAGCATGTGCGGCATATCCATGCTCTTTAGTAGTCTGCTTGTTTTTTGCCATATTTCTCTCTTATGATTTTTTTTTTTTGGCTTATACTTGGAGGCTCTAGGCACAGAGACAAGGAGGGCCACAGAAGCCAGAATATGAAATTTGCTACCGGGCGAGATCAGATGCAGGAGCAGTGAGCAAGTGTTTGAGAACTTTGGAAGCTCCAGTTTCATTTGACAGAGCGTGGGCGGGGCGTCGTCGTTCTGACGTGTGAGTGTCATGTTGACTAAGTTCGCAGTGTTGCTTTTTTGGGTGCCTGCTGCAGCTCAGAAGCTGACAGCCTTTGACGCAGCATCTGCTTCCAGCGTCTATTCCACAAAATCCTTTGGGGCGGATCTGGCAACGCTTGAATCATCTGGGCGCAGCTGTTGATGTGCTCAGTGCTGCAAAAGCCATGTGTTGGTGCATTTCTGTCTTGTGCCAGGTATTGGTGCATTAGGGAGCGGCGGAAAGGCAGAAGGGGGAAAGGATAGGCGGGGGGGAAGGAAAAGGAATGGGGTCCATCTAGTTTCACCCCCCCCTTCACCATAGAATCATGATGACGTTTGGCAGGAAGCATGGCCCGAGCGAAATTGTTTCTTGGACAGGAACATTCACGGCCAGACGGCACTTGCTCGGGGTGAATCTCCATTGGAGCTACGCTCCAGCAGAGGTGAAGGTACTGACGAGTTTGGACGGGGGCAATTTTGAAGAAGCTGCGGGATGGCGCCAGATCGCCCGCAGTGAGCCAAGTTTCGAAGAGACAATCATGTTTGCTGCTCCCGTTGCGGCGAAAGCAGTCAAGGTTCTGATGCGGGGAGCCAAACCATGGGGTTACTTTGGCTTGTCAGCTGCTGCCGGTGTGAGCGCGCCTTACTCCTTCATGCTGGTCAGTGGCGGCCCGGCAGTTCGCGAGCAGTGTGTGGTGTCTTCTGGCCACGGCCTTAACGCAGAGCCGTGCTTGGATGCAATTGTTGCAGGAGATGGCCGTGATGTGTTCACATTTACCAGCGAAGGATCGTTGCAGACTGCGTCCGGGTATTGCGTGCGCCTGGCTGGCGACAAGCTTGAATTGGAAAAGTGTGACAGCAGCACAGGGGTGTGGGAAGTGAGCGCAGATGGGCAGGTCAAACAGGGGAACATGTGCTTGGCTGTGGATGGCTCTGCTGTGCATGCCTTGGATTGCGACGAAGCAGCATCTCTCGGCGCGAGCAATTTCTTTCAAGTGGCTGTGCCCGCCTATGACCCAAAGGCTGTGGTTGCTGTGCGTAGCTTGGGTGAGCTCTTGCGCGGCAGCCTCGCCAGGCAAGGCAAGCTGCTGAAGGAGTTGCAGGCTCTGCTGCCCAAGCTTGCCACCTGCAAAGCGAAAATCAGCTTGGCGAGCCTGCCGAACCGAGCTTCTGGATTGCAAGCAGCGGCAGGGATCATATCCCTTGCTTCGCGCAATGCCTTGAGTTCACACGCTGACAAGGAAAGTTTGGCAGGCAAAGTGGGGGGCACTTTGGGGTGAGCCAGCATGAGCTCAGCTCAACGGCGGCCGCTTCCGCAGAAGCTTTGGCCGCCTTTCGCAAAGCTGCTCGCTGAATGCTTCTGATTCATTACTAGTTGTGACAGCTTGTTGTGAGCAGTTGCCCCAAGAGCGGCAAGCGCCTGGTTTGGTTTGTGGTTGAGCAAGGAATGCAAGATAAGGACTTGTTCTTGCTTAGTTTGTCAAAACAGTAAAACAGTTTCTTCAAGCTGGGTGATAGCAAATTTCGTTATTGCTCTGCTCTTGCTGGGGCAAATGCGCTTGCAAACTTTTTTTGGTGGCAGAATAGTCATTACCAAGTGTTTGATACTTTCTACTGGGAATAAGAAATTTAATTTGGCATTCCTGGGCATGAAATTTTGTAATGTTTTGCGATGGTGTTTTTGGATCCGGGTGAAAAAACTGACATTCTTCAAAATTCAAGGTGTGCAGCACTCTGGGGCTCATAAGTTTTGGCTGATATTGTTTTTTTTCACATGTGGCTTCAATAGCCGCAATGCTGGGATAAAGTGCACCAAAGAGCGTTCAGTCAAGTTTTGGGGGCAAAGACACTGTGCTCTTGTGCCTCAGGTATTGGGCCAGCCTGGTGTCAAGTTGCTTTGATTCAACTTCGCATTGGAATCTTTGGAATGACACCGTGTTGCCAGCCTGAGGGAACAATTCGCTGCCCCGGCTGGAAGACAGACGCTTTTTGAGGTTTGCTCAGTTTGCTCTGGATTCCCGTCTCTAATGCTTTTTGCTTGATTTGCCTCCTGCGCATGAAAAAATGGCAGCCCGCGACCAGCACGAATTCTCTTCTCAACGTTTTTTTGGTCGAAGCACCTTTTTTTGTACAGCATCCAGCCGTTGAAACTTGGAAAAGAAAATAACAGCACCGGAACCACTTTTCCAGGAATTCGGGCAATTTCAGCTATCTCAATTTCGTGCGCTTTCGTGCGCTGACTTTAGGTGACATTTGCTTCGAACAAAATTGCAAGAAAATGATCGGAAGGTGGCCATTCCTTGCTTTTCCAGGCTAGATTTTGAACATTTAGAATGGTTTCAGTAGAATGGTTTCAGCAGCTTTTCCATCAGTTTTGTTCGAGGATTGTAGGAACCAATTTCGTGCGCTTCGTGCGCTCTATTTTTTCCACTCATTCGATGAACTTCAGGTGTGTAACCCAACATGTCCTGAAAATTCTTGAAATTTGGAGATAAATGATTGTTAAAAAAAGATTTGCGCCAAGTTTTCTGATTTCGTGCAACCTTGTGCAATTTCGCGGTTTTTTCCGGGCTTCATTTTTTTTGGTAGTTCAAGGTTTCTGCCTTCACTGTCACGTGTTGCCCGGCTGCACAAGAAAGATAGACATTTGTTTGAGGACGCGTCTTTTCAAAATGGATGCGGAGCAAAATCGGTTTTTGCTTCGATCTATTTTGTGTGTTTCTTGGTTTTGTGATTCGCGCGGGGTGCACACGCTTGCCGCCAGTATGCCACAAAGACAGTTTGCTGCGCTTTGACTTTGCTGGCGGGAAAATCTTGGGCCTGTGAGCCGCAGAGCCATAATGAATTCTAACTCCACAGGAATTCCTTTATATCGTTTTGCCGTCAAAGTGCTTTCTGCCAACCATGTTTCCCTTGTCCAGATCATGCCACCTCACGGCACGCTTAGATTTCATTTTTTCTGATCATTCGGTTGTTGCCTCTACCACCCACAGCGTCATTTTCACGGCTTCAAGGCAGACCCTGTTTCCACAAGAGCGAAAAACATTTTTTATTTTGAACGTAAAGTAGCCAATGAGCATGACAGGCATATCCATGCTCTTTAGTAGTCTGCTTGTTTTTTGCCTTATTTCTCTCTTATGATTTTATTTTTTTGGCTTATACTTGGAGGCTCTAGGCACAGAGACAAGGAGGGCCACAGAAGCCATAATATGAAATTTGCTACCGGGCGAGATCAGATGCGGGAGCAGTGAGCAAGTGTTTGAAAACTTTGGAAGCTCCAGTTTCATTTGACAGCGTGGGCGGGGCGTCATCGTTCTGACGTGTGAGTGTCATGTTGACTAAGTTCGCAGTGTTGCTTTTTTGGGTGCCTGCTGCAGCTCAGAAGCTGACAGCCTTTGACGCAGCTTCTGCTTCCAGCATCTATTCCACAAAATCCTTTGGGGCAGACCTGGCAACGCTTGAATCATCTGGGCGCAGCTGTTGATGTGCTCAGTGCTGCAAAAGCCATGTGTTGGTGCATTTCTGTCTTGTGCCAGGTATTGGTGCAGTGCTGGGTCCGGAGACTTGGGAAAGGCAGGTTTTGTAATCACATTGCATTGCGGATGAAAGTTTGGCAGGAAGCATGGCCCGAGCGAAATTGTTTCTTGGACAGGAACATTCACGGCCAGACGGCACTTGCTCGGGGTGAATCTCCATTGGAGCTACGCTCCAGCAGAGGTGAAGGTACTGACGAGTTTGGACGGGGGCAATTTTGAAGAAGCTGCGGGATGGCGCCAGATCGCCCGCAGTGAGCCAAGTTTCGAAGAGACAATCATGTTTGCTGCTCCCGTTGCGGCGAAAGCAGTCAAGGTTCTGATGCGGGGAGCCAAACCATGGGGTTACTTTGGCTTGTCAGCTGCTGCCGGTGTGAGCGCGCCTTACTCCTTCATGCTGGTCAGTGGCGGCCCGGCAGTTCGCGAGCAGTGTGTGGTGTCTTCTGGCCACGGCCTTAACGCAGAGCCGTGCTTG
>CAMXCT020003511.1:19027-62557 GCA_947184155.2 Cladocopium goreaui
TTTGCCAAAACAGTAAAACAATTTCTTTCAGCTGGGCGATAGCAAGTTTCGTTATTGCTTTGCTCTTGCTGGGACAAATGCGCGCGCAACTTTTTAAAATGTTGCTGGCAGAGTAGTCATTACCAAGTGTCAGAGAAATGAGCAAATTGATACTTTCTACCAGGAATAAGAAATTAAAGTTGGAATTCCTGGGGCATGAAAATTTGTAATGTTTTGCGATTTTGCGATGGTGTTTTTGGATCCGGGTGAAAAAATTGACATTCTTCAAAAAGTGTGCGCCACTCAGGGGCTAACAAGTTTTGGCTGATATTGTTTTTTTTCACATGTGGCTTCAATAGCCGCAATGCTGGGATAAAGTGCACCAAAGAGCGTTCAGTCAAGTTTGGGGGCAAAGACACTGTGCTCTTGTGCCTCAGGTATTGGGCCAGCCTGGTGTCAAGTTGCTTTGATTCAACTTCGCATTGGAATCTTTGGAATGACACCGTGTTGCCAGCCTGAGGGAACAATTCGCTGCCACGGCTGGAAGACAGACGCTTTTTGAGGTTTGCTCAGTTTGCTCTGGATTCCCGTCTCTAATGCTTTTTGCTTGATTTGCCTCCTGCGCATGAAAAAATGGCAGCCCGCGACCAGCACGAATTCTCTTCTCAACGTTTTTTTGGTCGAAGCATCTTTTTTTGTACAGCATCCAGCCGTTGAAACTTGGAAAAGAAAAGAACAGCACCGGAACCACTTTTCCAGGAATTTGGGCAATTTCAGCTATCTCAATTTCGTGCGCTTTCGTGCGCTGACTTTAGGTGACATTTGCTTCGAACAAAATTGCAAGAAAATGATCGGAAGGTGGCCATTCCTTGCTTTTCCAGGCTGGATTTTGAACATTTAGAATGGTTTCAGTAGAATGGTTCAGCAGCTTTTCCATCAGTTTTGTTCGAGGATTGTAGGAACCAATTTCGTGCGCTTCGTGCGCTTCGTGCGCTCTATTTTTTCCACTCATTCGATGAACTTCAGGTGTGTAACCCAACATGTCCTGAAAATTCTTGAAATTTGGAGATAAATGGTTGTTGAAAAAAGATTTGCGCCAAGTTTTCTGATTTCGTGCAACCTTGTGCAATTTCGCGTTTTTTTCCGGGCTTCATTTTTTGTGGTAGTTCAAGGTTTCTGCCTTCACTGTCGCGTGTTGCCCGGCTGCACAAGAAAGATAGACATTTGTTTGAGGACGCGTCTTTTCAAAATGGATGCGGAGCAAAATCGGTTTTTGCTTCGATCTATTTTTGTGTGTTTCTTTCTTGGTTTTGTGATTCGCGCGGGGTGCACACGCTTGCCGCCAGTATGCCACAAAGACAGTTTGCTGCGCTTTGACTTTGCTGGCGGGAAAATCTTGGGCCTGTGAGCCGCAGAGCCATAATGAGTTCTAACTCCACAGGAATTCCTTTATATCGTTTTGCCGTCAAGTGCTTTCTGCCAACCATGTTTCCCTTGTCCAGATCATGCCACCTCACGGCACGCTTAGATTTCATTATTTCTGATCATTCGGTTGTTGCCTCTACCACCCACAGCGTCATTTTCACGGCTTCAAGGCAGACCCTGTTTCCACAAGAGCGAAAAACATTTTTTATTTTGAACGTAAAGTAGCCAATGAGCATGTGCGGCATATCCATGCTCTTTAGTAGTCTGCTTGTTTTTTTGCCTTATTTCTCTCTTATGATTTTATTTTTTTGGCTTATACTTGGAGGCTCTAGGCACAGAGACAAGGAGGGCCACAGAAGCCATAATATGAAATTTGCTACCGGGCGAGATCAGATGCGGGAGCAGTGAGCAAGTGTTTGAAAACTTTGGAAGCTCCAGTTTCATTTGACAGAGCGTGGGCGGGGCGTCGTCGTTCTGACGTGTGAGTGTCATGTTGACTAAGTTCGCAGTGTTGCTTTTTTGGGTGCCTGCTGCAGCTCAGAAGCTGACAGCCTTTGACGCAGCTTCTGCTTCCAGCATCTATTCCACAAAATCCTTTGGGGCAGACCTGGCAACGCTTGAATCATCTGGGCGCAGCTGTTGATGTGCTCAGTGCTGCAAAAGCCATGTGTTGGTGCATTTCTGTCTTGTGCCAGGTATTGGTGCAGTGCTGGGTCCGGAGACTTGGGAAAGGCAGGTTTTGTAATCACATTGCATTGCGGATGAACGTTTGGCAGGAAGCATGGCCCGAGCGAAATTGTTTCTTGGCTGGCGACAAGCTTGAATTGGAAAAGTGTGACAGCAGCACAGGGGTGTGGGAAGTGAGCGCAGATGGGCAGGTCAAACAGGGGAACATGTGCTTGGCTGTGGATGGCTCTGCTGTGCATGCCTTGGATTGCGACGAAGCAGCATCTCTCGGCGCGAGCAATTTCTTTCAAGTGGCTGTGCCCGCCTATGACCCAAAGGCTGTGGTTGCTGTGCGTAGCTTGGGTGAGCTCTTGCGCGGCAGCCTCGCCAGGCAAGGCAAGCTGCTGAAGGAGTTGCAGGCTCTGCTGCCCAAGCTTGCCACCTGCAAAGCGAAAATCAGCTTGGCGAGCTTGCCGAACCGAGCTTCTGGATTGCAAGGAGCGGCAGGGATCATATCCCTTGCTTCGCGCAATGCCCTGAGTTCACACGCTGACAAGGAAAGTTTGGCAGGCAAAGTGGGGGAGCACTTTGGGGTGAGCCAGCATGAGCTCAGCTCAACGGCGGCCGCTTCCGCAGAAGCTTTGGCCGCCTTTCGCAAAGCTGCTCGCTGAATGCTTCTGATTCATTACTAGTTGTGACAGCTTGTTGTTGACACCTGCACTTTTCAGTGCAAGAAACAACACTACAGCTGCACTTGCACAAGCCCTTTATGGAATGTGTGTTTCAGCTGCTGCCCTGTGGATGTTTGTTCAGCAGCTTGCAGTGGATGAATGCATCGGGCTTGATCATTTGTGAAACTGTTTCTTTTCTTTTTGCTGTTTTGATGCCGCTTGAAAGACCCAGGAGGCAGGTACGCCGGGCGCCCTATTTGCCCGTGGGTACGGGCTTGCCGCGGCCCCCTGCTAGATTGTGCTTGCCCAGCGTTCGTAAATCGGCTTTAGTTGGCACTACTGATTCTAAGGATGATCCAATTGAGGCTCGTGCGCGTGCTGACACACTGCCGGTGAGGCTGGCGTCTGGCAAGCTTGGGGTTCAACTGGTGGGAACAGCTCGCGCATCAGAGGATCAGGAGCGTGCGCGCCTGGCAGGCATCTGGGCAGGTTTTGCCAGGACATTGGCGTCTTCGAGCGCTTCTGCTTGTGATTTTTCATCGACATCAGCAATGAGCTTGCGGCAATTGTTTCTGGATCGTGCACCTTCCACTCTACGCCGCCACCTGAGTGGATGGCGCTTGTGGGTAGCATTTTGTTCTATACATGATTTGCAGCCTGTTGCTCCGCCAATATCAGCTTTGCTTGATTTTTTGGAAAGTTTAAGTGTTGGCGCGCTTGAAGACCGCGGTAATGCTCGACAGCGCAATGCTCTGGGGGTTTTGAGCGCCATGACTTTTGCCGCTGCAAAGTTAAGTTTGGAAAGTTTGCAGACATTGCTACGTGAGCCCATGATTCAGAGCTGGAAAAAAGGTGACAAGTGGAAGCGCAGCACAGTGAAGGAAGCGGTGCCGATTCCATTTTTTGCTTTAGAAAAACTTGAGCAGGTAGTCGCAGGTGTGGTGATGATCGAATTTTACTTTGCGCCATCTTACTTATGGCCTGGGGTAGTCTGAGATGGTCAGATCTTCAACGTTTAGATTTACAATCCATCACCTCGGATGCTACCTCTATCAGAGGGTGGTGTTGGCGAACCAAATCCTCGGTTCGGGGTATGCCTTGGGGTGTGTTACGCTGTGGCTGCGCTGCAAGCAATTGGGGTGATGTCCTCTTCAACGTGATTTCTGAAATTCGGGCACAACGTCCTACGCAGGATTTCTTCATAGGGTGGAATGGCAAACCCATGCTTTATACCATCATGCTGGCGCAGTTTCGGCGATGCCTGGTCTTAGTTGCAGGGCTTGAACGCGAAGTTGCGTGGACCTTTTCGCTACATTCTCTCAAATGTACTTTGTTGTCTTGGGGATTGGAATGCAAAGTTGACCCAGTGGAGCGTGCAGCGCAGGGTCATCAAAGGCATCATGGGTTTTCTCAGTGTGTGCAGCGATATAGTCGGGATGATGTCACCCCGCAACTTAACTGCCAGCGGGCACTGCTTAAGGTTTTGGATTCGGGTTGGCGGCTTCCGCTGCAGCGTGGTGTTGGTTGCTTGGTGCATGAGCGCGCAGGGCAAGAATCGGATACAGAAAGTGATTCAAGTGGGAGTAGCTCTTCAAGCGCTGCGCTGGGTGATTTGGATAATCAATCAGATGGTGGCAGCGAAAATTCCTTGTCAGATGCGGTGGAATTGGAAGGGCCTTGGTTGCTGAACGCATTATCAGGTGTGGCGCATAAAGCAATTCATGTGGATGGCGATGAGGATACTGTGTTCCTGGCTTGTCGCCCGAGTGCTACATTGCACGCGGCTTTTGGAAAGCGATTGGAAAATCCTTGGTTTGAAGGTTTTCGTTCATGCAGACATCGTGGATGTTGTTAATGTGCCCCATGCGGCGTGTTGCTGACTGCGTTTGGTCAGCGTGCTGGAAAATGGAACGCCGGGACCAACTGAGAGCGGTTGGCGGTGTTGGGCCGGGACTACCTGGGAGTGGGTAGCGGTCCGCGGCCGGGACTACCTGAGAGTGGGTAGCGGCCAGTTGTGTGGGGCTGGGACTACCTGAGAGTGGGTAGCGGCCAAGGTGTGGGGCCGGGACTGCCTGAGAGTGGGCAGCGGCCAGTAAGAAGGACCAAGTTCCTGATTGGTTATGGGCCGGGGCTTTTTGATAATGGATAGCGACGAGTGGGGATACCGCTTCGTTGCAGTTGGATTTTGATTTATGTTTTGTACCTGAGTGCGGGTATTAGTGTTTGGGGTCCGTGGTCGGGACTGCCTGAGAGCGGGCAGCGGCCTTTGCCTAGCTTAACCTAGATAGGTTTTGCTAGTTTACTGTTCCATGGGATTGCCTAGTTAGGCTTGGCTCATTCGAGGCGGAGATGCCTTTGGGTCCTGGTGAAAAGTTGCTGCTCGCCAGTCGTCCAGTATAACAGCTAAGTTTGCAACAGTACATTGCTGCGATTGTGTTCCTTCGTCCTTGTGTGTCTTCCTGTTTTGTATGTGTGCAATGGAAAATACGTGGAAGGCAACCTTGTTAGAGGCTGGAGTGATTTCGGCAGTTGCGGAGAAAGTGATGGAGACATATGCCAATGAATCTGTCTTCCAAAGCTGTTTCCGCACCGAAAATGACTTGGACAAGTTCGCGAAGTCAGTGCTTCTGGGCATGACTCCCCCTATTGCCTCTGAAGAAGATTGGAGTTTCCATCCAGTGACTGGTGCCTAGCGTCGCGTGCCGAGTCATTGTTAGCTCCCAGCCCGCACGGTTGCTGCGCCGTTATTGCCTTTGTTGCCCCTCTCGCAGCCGGCAGTTGGCATCAGCCATCGCTTGTCTGAAGCAGACAGGGAAGGTATGATCAAAAAATTCGGGGACAATTACTGTATCCAGGTGTTAATCTTCATCCAGGTGTGCCGCCTGCTTTGCCATATAATATCTTTAGATGATTCAGCAGCAGTGTAAAACAAAGTCTTGGGCGTGGACTCCCTGGAGGAAGGTTCTTTCGGAGGAAGCTATGCATGACGTGCAGTCTCGCCGCGGCGTGCGCAAGCGTGATATGGCTGAGCTTGTGGCTGAAGCGGCTGGCTTGTGTGAGGATGAGTGGGATCTGGAATTGTTCAGCGCGCCGTTGAAAATCTTTCATCTTTTGTGTGTTCGCGCTCATGCGTATTCAATGTGCTCGGAGGGACACCTGCATTCCTGGATGAAATATGTTAACCACTTTCTTTTCCACTACACCAAGCGGCCGGGAACTGCTTTTCGTTTGATTTCCCCCACCGAGGCAGAAGAGGCGGACAAGGAAGTCATGGGCGAGGTCTTTCGCATGGTGTACCATGATGATGTCACGTTTGAAGATGCTTTGGATAGCGTTGTGCGTGAAGACTTATTGCGGCACAAGCTGTTGCATTTGCCCAAGGGGCCCACTAAGACCCCAGCTGCTGGCAAGCGAGTGCAGGACAAAGAAAAGGGAGACAGGGTGCCATTGAAGCGCCGAAAAGCAGATCCGGCCGTTAAGCGCAGCAAGTGCCATGCATGGCAAAAGGATGGCAAGTGTCGGTTTGGTGATGAGTGCAAGTTTGCACATGAGGACCGGGAATGACTAGGGCCAGGGTCAGGTGATGAAGCAGCTGCGGTCAGTATGCCATTGCTGGCGTCGGATTTTTGTGCGGATCATGGAACTGTTGTTGCCCAAGATGCTGTGGTGTGCTCTGCTGCGTCTTCCGGTTCTGTTTTGGCAACTCAGGTACAATATGGCACTGGCAGCCAAAGGGATGCCCGCCCAGAAGCAAATTTTGACCAACATTGTTGCGCAGATTTGGCTCCTGCGAAAAGTTCCTCGTTGGCTTCTTTTTGTTCCATCCCCATCACAGATGGTGGTGGTCGCATATCTACAGCATGCTGGGTTCACCCTCAGGAACCTGTAGATAGGTTGAAATATTTGCGCGGAAAGTTTTGCATTGGATGCGGTCTTGGGGTGTTGTGCCCCGGCTTTTGAGGCATATTAGCGAAGGCTCAGAACAGCATTTGTTCTCTGAATCTGAGCAGGGGCAGCTTCAAGGTAGTCTTGCACAAGCTTTAGACACACTAGGTTTTCCTTGCAGCTGTGAGATTCCAATTCACCAACCCTTTTTGCTGGACATTTGGCGGGCTTTGACACGTGCAACTTTTGACATGGACAAAGACTTGCCAAAGTTGTTGACAGAGGGCGTTCCCACTGGCATTCTTTCCAGCATACCTACATCCGGTGTTTGGGATGCAGTAGAAGATTGTGATACTGAGCTCGAGAATGAATTGTTCGTTCACCTTGTTCCCTGGAAAAGTGCTGCTGACAATGTTGAGCTCGCGCGTGAATTGTTCATGAAAGATGTTTCTGCTGGTTTTGCTTACATTCTTCCTGGTGGTGCTGCTGAAGCAGTGCAGAAGTGGGGTTCGAATGTTGCTGCCGGTCGCCTTGGCGTTGTACAAGCTCCGGGCCGTAAACCTCGGCTGATTGGAGATGGAAGTATCAGCGGAGCAAATCGAGCTTGCATTATTCCTGAGAAAGCGCGTCTTCCTGGCTTGAGCAGCGTGCAAAGATTTTTGTCAGAGTCCGGGAGTGGTTCGGCCTGGGTTGCTCTGAGCTTCACAAGCTGATTCGTGTCAAGCCTGAAGAACAGGGGCTCGGTTGTTTCGCGCTGGGTAACGATTTTTTCGTTTACCGTTCGTGCTATTTCGGTGCCTGGCTAGTGAGGATGTTGCACAGATTTCTCTGGATTTCTCACGCCTGCTTCCTTTACGTGGATGGCGGCCTGGTGTTGGTTCCTAAGGATGTTGCTCCACTTCTTGCTTCGGCCTGCTTGGCCTTTCTGACTGCTTTGGGTGTCCCTTTGAGCTGGAAGCAGGTTAAATTGGGGGACGAGCTAGTTTGGATCGGATGGCGTTTTTGCTTTTGATCTGGTTACATACAGTTGCCGGATGACAAGTCGCAGAAAATTCTGGAAGCGTTGAGCCCTTTTTGCACCATTGGACAGAAGGTGGACCGCAAAGCTGTTGAACGTCTTATTGGTCTTTTGCTATGGTACTCGGGTGGTGCTGTGCATCTGCGGCCTTGGCTACAAGCTCTGTATCATCTGCTGTATAAACCACGCTGCGTATTCAGATGAGTTACCCCCCATCAGTTTGAGGTGCTGCGTCAACTGATGGACACGAAGTTAGCTTTGACAGGTCACATGGAATGTTGCGATCTACAGCAAGGATGGGTGTTGCATGCTGTCGCCAACTGCGCCGTGTCTTCATTGGGTGCGGATGCCTTAGTGTCTCCACGTTTGAAGCGAGGACAGGTAGATTGTGTTTTCTACAACTACAGCAGTGTTTCTGTCCGTACAAATTTGGCATCCATGTGGGCATGCAAGCTTTTTTATAATGCTGTGGCTAAGCATCAGTCTATCCCCTTAAGACGTATTGAAGAGTCGTTCATACCTTGCGCAGCAGATGCATTTGCAACCACATCAGTTGCTGGTGTGGGTGGCTGGTGGGCGCCTACTGCAGAGAGTGCGCGCCAAGATCAAGTTTTTTGGTTCAGCATTTCTTTGGGCAAGTGGAACTTGCCGGAATGGCTCATTTGTGAGAAGCTTCAATCCTACATAGCTTCATTCGAAGCTCTGGGGCAGCTTTTGCTCTTGCTAGGGCGTGTGCGTGGGATCAAGTCTCCGGCTCATCATGTGTTGCTTATGAGGCAGTTGTGCGACCCTCGTGGCCGCATCGACGCAGAAGATGCTATCATTGAAGGCACCTCTTGCTTTTGTGTTACAGGCCATCAGTTATCATACAGTGGCACACGGTGTGCAGCTCACCTCTGCACATTGCGCGGGAGAGCGCAATGGCTGGGCGGATGACCTCAGCCGTGGAAAGGTGTCAGGTTTTAACCCTTTGCTTCGGGTAGAATTTGATCTTGTGGAGATTTTGGCTGAGCCTTGGGCCTCTTTGGGGCACTCTTGAGTGGGGATTGCTATTGGTGCCCCTTTTTTCCAGCAGGCTGCCACCTTGCAGTTAGGGGCTATGATGTGCTGGTCTCTGCTGGGGTTGTCCAGCAGAGCCAGCATGTGGCAGCTATCCATTTGAAAAAAAGGGGGCGTGCATTGCAGCTTAGTGTTTGACACCTGCACTTTTCAGTGCAAGAAACAACACTACAGCTGCACTTGCACAAGCCCTTTATGGAATGTGTGTTTCAGCTGCTGCCCTGTGGATGTTTGTTCAGCAGCTTGCAGTGGATGAATGCATCGGGCTTGATCATTTGTGAAACTGTTTCTTTTCTTTTTGCTGTTTTGATGCCGCTTGAAAGACCCAGGAGGCAGGTACGCCGGGCGCCCTATTTGCCCGTGGGTACGGGCTTGCCGCGGCCCCCTGCTAGATTGTGCTTGCCCAGCGTTCGTAAATCGGCTTTAGTTGGCACTACTGATTCTAAGGATGATCCAATTGAGGCTCGTGCGCGTGCTGACACACTGCCGGTGAGGCTGGCGTCTGGCAAGCTTGGGGTTCAACTGGTGGGAACAGCTCGCGCATCAGAGGATCAGGAGCGTGCGCGCCTGGCAGGCATCTGGGCAGGTTTTGCCAGGACATTGGCGTCTTCGAGCGCTTCTGCTTGTGATTTTTCATCGACATCTGCAATGAGCTTGCGGCAATTGTTTCTGGATCGTGCACCTTCCACTCTACGCCGCCACCTGAGTGGATGGCGCTTGTGGGTAGCATTTTGTTCTATACATGATTTGCAGCCTGGTGCTCCGCCAATATCAGCTTTGCTTGATTTTTTGGAAAGATTAAGTGTTGGCGCGCTTGAAGACCGCGGTAATGCTCGACAGCGCAATGCTCTGGGGGTTTTGAGCGCCATGACTTTTGCCGCTGCAAAGTTAAGTTTGGAAAGTTTGCAGACATTGCTACGTGAGCCCATGATTCAGAGCTGGAAAAGAGGTGACAAGTGGAAGCGCAGCAGAGTGAAGGAAGCGGTGCCGATTCCATTTTTTGCTTTAAAAAAACTTGAGCAGGTAGTCGCAGGTGCAAAAGGTGATGATCGAATTTTACTTTGCGCCATCTTACTTATGGCCTGGGGTAGTCTGAGATGGTCAGATCTTCAACGTTTAGATTTACAATCCATCACCTCGGATGCTACCTCTATCAGAGGGTGGTGTTGGCGAACCAAATCCTCGGTTCGGGGTATGCCTTGGGGTGTGTTACGCTGTGGCTGCGCTGCAAGCAATTGGGGTGATGTCCTCTTCAAAGTGATTTCTGAAATTCGGGCACAACGTCCTACGCAGGATTTCTTCATAGGGTGGAATGGCAAACCCATGCTTTATACCATCATGCTGGCGCAGTTTCGGCGATGCCTGGTCTTAGTTGCAGGGCTTGAACGCGAAGTTGCGTGGACCTTTTCGCTACATTCTCTCAAATGTACTTTGTTGTCTTGGGGATTGGAATGCAAAGTTGACCCAGTGGAGCGTGCAGCGCAGGGTCATCATAGGCATCATGGGTTTTCTCAGTGTGTGCAGCGATATAGTCGGGATGATGTCACCCCGCAACTTAACTGCCAGCGGGCACTGCTTAAGGTTTTGGATTCGGGTTGGCGGCCTGGGGTTCCGCTGCAGCGTGGTGTTGGTTGCTTGGTGCATGAGCGCGCAGGGCAAGAATCGGATACAGAAAGTGATTCAAGTGGGAGTAGCTCTTCAAGCGCTGCGCTGAGTGATTTGGATAATCAATCAGATGGTGGCAGCGAAAACGGCGGAATTGGAAGGGCCTTGGTTGCTGAACACATTATCAGGTGTGGCGCATAAAGCAATTCATGTGGATGGCGATGAGGATACTGTGTTCCTGGCTTGTCGCCCGAGTGCTACATTGCACGCGGCTTTTGAAAAGCGATTGGAAAATCCTTGGTTTGAAGGTTTTCGTTCATGCAGACATCGTGGATGTTGTTAATGTGCCCCATGCGGCGTGTTGCTGACTGCGTTTGGTCAGCGTGCTGGAAAATGGAACGCCGGGACCAACTGAGAGCGGTTGGCGGTGTTGGGCCGGGACTACCTGGGAGTGGGTAGCGGTCCGCGGCCGGGACTACCTGAGAGTGGGTAGGGGCCAGTTGTGTGGGGCTGGGACTACCTGAAAGTGGGTAGCGGCCAAGGTGTGGGGCCGGGACTGCCTGAGAGTGGGCAGCGGCCAGTAAGAAGGACCAAGTTCCTGATTGGTTATGGGCCGGGGCTTTTTGATAATGGATAGCGACGAGTGGGGATACCGCTTCGTTGCAGTTGGATTTTGATTTATGTTTTGTACCTGAGTGCGGGTATTAGTGTTTGGGGTCCGTGGTCGGGACTGCCTGAGAGCGGGCAGCGGCCTTTGCCTAGCTTAACCTAGATAGGTTTTGCTAGTTTACTGTTCCATGGGATTGCCTAGTTAGGCTTGGCTCATTCGAGGCGGAGATGCCTTTGAGTCCTGGTGAAAAGTTGCTGCTCGCCAGTCGTCCAGTAACAGCTAAGTTTGCAACAGTACATTGCTGCGATTGTGTTCCTTCGTCCTTGTGTGTCTTCCTTTTTTGTATGTGTGCAATGGAAAATACGTGGAAGGCAACCTTGTTAGCGGCTGGAGTGATTTCGGCAGTTGCGGAGAAAGTGGTGGAGACATATGCCAATGAATCTGTTTTCCAAAGCTGTTTCCGCACCGAAAATGACTTGGACAAGTTCGCGAAGTCAGTGCTTCTGGGTATGACTCCCCCTATTGCCTCTGAGGAAGATTGGAGTTTCCATCCAGTGACTGCAGGTGCCTTGCGTCGCGTGCGCGAGTCATTGTTAGCTCCCAGCACGGTTGCTGCGCCGTTATTGCCTTTGCTGCCCCTCTCGCAGCCGGCAGTTGGCATCAGCCATCGCTTGTCTGAAGCAGACAGGAAGGTATGATCAAAAAATTCGGGGACAATTATCCAGGTGTTAATCTTCATCCAGGTGTGCTGCCTGCTTTGCCATATAATATCTTCAGATGATTCAGCAGCAGTGTAAAACAAAGTCTTGGGCGTGGACTCCCTGGAGAAAGGTTCTTCAGAGGAAGCTATGCATGACGTGCAGTCTCGCCGCGGCGTGCGCAAGCGTGATATGGCTGAGCTTGTGGCTGAAGCGGCTGGCTTGTGTGAGGATGAGTGGGATCTGGAATTGTTCAGCGCGCCGTTGAAAATCTTTCATCTTTTGTGTGTTCGCGCTCATGCGTATTCAATGTGCTCGGTGGGACACCTGCATTCCTGGATGAAATATGTTAACCGCTTTCTTTTCCACTACACCAAGCGGCCGGGAACTGCTTTTCGTTTGATTTCCCCCACCGAGGCAGAAGAGGCGGACAAGGAAGTCATGGGCGAGGTCTTTCGCATGGTGTACCATGATGATGTCACGTTTGAAGATGCTTTGGATAGCGTTGTGCGTGAAGACTTATTGCGGCACAAGCTGTTGCATTTGCCCAAGGGGCCCACTAAGACCCCAGCTGCTGGCAAGCGAGTGCAGGACAAAGAAAAGGGAGACAGGGTGCCATTGAAGCGCCGGAAGGCAGATCCGGCCGTTAAGCGCAGCAAGTGCCATGCATGGCAAAAGGATGGCAAGTGTCGGTTTGGTGATGAGTGCAAGTTTGCACATGAGGACCGGGAATGACTAGGGCCAGGGTCAGGTGATGAAGCAGCTGCGGTCAGTATGCCATTGCTGGCGTCGGATTTTTGTGCGGATCATGGAACTGTTGTTGCCCAAGATGCTGTGGTGTGCTCTGCTGCGTCTTCCGGTTCTGTTTTGGCAACTCAGGTACAATATGGCACTGGCAGCCAAAGGGATGCCCGCCCAGAAGCAAATTTTGACCAACATTGTTGCGCAGATTTGGCTCCTGCGAAAAGTTCCTCGTTGGCTTCCTTTTGTTCCATCCCCATCACAGATGGTGGTGGTCGCATATCTACAGCATGCTGGGTTCACCCTCAGGAACCTGTAGATAGGTTGAAATATTTGCGCGGAAAGTTTTTGCATTGGATGCGGTCTTGGGGTGTTGTGCCCCGGCTTTTGAGGCATATTAGCGAAGGCTCAGAACAGCATTTGTTCTCTGAATCTGAGCAGGGGCAGCTTCAAGGTAGTCTTGCACAAGCTTTAGACACACTAGGTTTTCCTTGCAGCTGTGAGATTCCAATTCACCAACCCTTTTTGCTGGACATTTGGCGGGCTTTGACACGTGCAACTTTTGACATGGACAAAGACTTGCCAAAGTTGTTGACAGAGGGCGTTCCCACTGGCATTCTTTCCAGCATACCTACATCCGGTGTTTGGGATGCAGTAGAAGATTGTGATACTGAGCTCGAGAATGAATTGTTCGTTCACCTTGTTCCCTGGAAAAGTGCTGCTGACAATGTTGAGCTCGCGCGTGAATTGTTCATGAAAGATGTTTCTGCTGGTTTTGCTTACATTCTTCCTGGTGGTGCTGCTGAAGCAGTGCAGAAGTGGGGTTCGAATGTTGCTGCCGGTCGCCTTGGCGTTGTACAAGCTCCGGGCCGTAAACCTCGGCTGATTGGAGATGGAAGTATCAGCGGAGCAAATCGAGCTTGCATTATTCCTGAGAAAGCGCGTCTTCCTGGCTTGAGCAGCGTGCAAAGATTTTTGTCAGAGTCCGGGAGTGGTTCGGCCTGGGTTGCTCTGAGCTTTGATGTTGCTTCGGCCCACAAGCTGATTCTTGTCAAGCCTGAAGAACAAGGGCTCGGTTGTTTCGCGCTGGGCAACGATTTTTTCGTTTACCGTTCGTGCTATTTCGGTGCAAAGTATTCGGCATACTGGTGGTCTCGCGTGGGGGCCTGGCTAGTGAGGATGTTGCACAGATTTCTCTGGATTTCTCACGCCTGCTTCCTTTACGTGGATGACGGCCTGGTGTTGGTTCCTAAGGATGTTGCTCCACTTCTTGCTTCGGCCTGCTTGGCCTTTCTGACTGCTTTGGGTGGAAGCAGGTTAAATTGGGGGACGAGCTAGTTTGGATCGGATGGCGTTTTTGCTTGTCATCTGGTTACATACAGTTGCCGGATGACAAGTCGCAGAAAATTCTGGAAGCGTTGAGCCCTTTTTGCACCATTGGACAGAAGGTGGACCGCAAAGCTGTTGAACGTCTTATTGGTCTTTTGCTATGGTACTCGGGTGGTGCTGTGCATCTGCGGCCTTGGCTACAAGCTCTGTATCATCTGCTGTACAAACCACGCTGCGTATTCAGATCAGTTACCCCCCATCAGTTTGAGGTGCTTGCTGCGTCATCTGATGGACACGAAGTTAGCTTTGACAGGTCACATGGAATGTTGCGATCTACAGCAAGGATGGGTGTTGCATGCTGTCGCCAACTGCGCCGTGTCTTCATTGGGTGCGGATGCCTTAGTGTCTCCACGTTTGAAGCGAGGACAGGTAGATTGTGTTTTCTACAACTACAGCAGTGTTTCTGTCCGTACAAATTTGGCATCCATGTGGGCATGCAAGCTTTTTTATAATGCTGTGGCGAAGCATCAGTCTATCCCCTTAAGACGTATTGAAGAGTCGTTCATACCTTGCGCAGCAGATGCATTTGCAACCACATCAGTTGCTGGTGTGGGTAGCTGGTAGGCGCCTACTGCAGAGAGTGCGCGCCAAGATCAAGTTTTTTGGTTCAGCATTTCTTTGGGCAAGTGGAACTTGCCGGAATGGCTCATTTGTGAGAAGCTTCAATCCTATATAGCTTCATTCGAAGCTCTGGGGCAGCGTTTGCTCTTGCTAGGGCGTGTGCGTGGGATCAAGTCTCCGGCTCATCATGTGTTGCTTATGAGGCAGTTGTGCGACAATCGTGGCCGCATCGACGCAGAAGATGCTATCATTGAAGGCACCTCTTGCTTTTGTGTTACAGGCCATCAGTTATCATGCAGTGGCACACGGTGTGCAGCTCACCTCTGCACATTGCGCGGGAGAGCGCAATGGCTGGGCGGATGACCTCAGCCGTGGAAAGGTGTCAGGTTTTAACCCTTTGCTTCGGGTAGAATTTGATCTTATGGAGATTTTGGCTGAGCCTTGGGCCTCTTTGGGGCACTCTTGAGTGGGGATTGCTATTGGTGCCCCTTTTTTCCAGCAGGCTGCCACCTTGCAGTTAGGGGCTATGATGTGCTGGTCCCTGCTGGGGTTGTCCAGCAGAGCCAGCATGTGGCAGCTATCCATTTGAAAAAAGGGGGCGTGCATTGCAGCTTAGTGTTTGACACCTGCACTTTTCAGTGCAAGAAGCAACACTACAGCTGCACTTGCACAAGCCCTTTATGGTATGTGTGTTTCAGCTGCTGCCCTGTGGATGTTTGTTCAGCAGCTTGCAGTGGATGAATGCATCGGGCTTGATCATTTGTGAAACTCCACCCTCCCAACCCCTTGTGTTGCCCAAGTGCAACTGGCTCCTTGGGGGGGCTATGATTTGCTGGTCTCTGCTGGGGTTGTCCAGCAGAGCCAGCATGTGGCAGCTATCCATTTGAAAAAAAGGGGGCGTGCATTGCAGCTTAGTGTTGAGCAGTTGCCCCAAGAGCGGCAAGCGCCTGGTTTGGTTTGTGGTTGAGCAAGGAATGCAAGATAAGAACTTGTTCTTGCTTAGTTAGCCAAAACAGTAAAACAGTTTCTTTCAGCTGGGCGATAGCAAGTTTCGTTTTTGCTCTGCTCTTGCTGGGACAAATGCGCGTGCAACTTTTTAAAATGTTGCTGGCAGAGTAGTCATTACCAAGTGTCAGAGAAATGAGCAAATTGATACTTCCTACCAGGAATAAGAAATTAAGGTTGGAATTCCTGGGGCATGAAAATTTGTAATGTTTTGCGATGGTGTTTTTGGATCCGGGTGAAAAAATTGACATTCTTCAAGAGTGTGCGCCACTCAGGGGCTAACAAGTTTTGGCTGATATTGTTTTTTTCCAACATGTGGCTTCAATAGCCGCAATGCTGGGATAAAGTGGTTCAAAGAGCGTTCAGTCAAGTTTGGGGGCAAAGACACTGTGCTCTTGTGCCTCAGGTATTGGGCCAGCCTGGTGTCAAGTTGCTTTGATTCAATAACTTCATTGGAATCTTTGGAATGACATTGTGTTGCCAGCCTGAGGGAACAATTCGCTGCCACGGCTGGAAGACAGAGGCTTTTTGAGGTTTGCTCAGTTTGCTCTGGATTCCCGTCTCTAATGCTTTTTGCTTGATTTGCCTCCTGCGCATGAAAAAATGGCAGCACGCAGCACGCGACCAGCACGAATTCTCTTCTCAACGCTGTTTTGGTTGAAGCATCTTTTTTTGTACAGCATCCAGCCGTTGAAACTTGGAAAAGAAAAGAACAGCACCGGAGCCACTTTTCCAGGAATTCGGGCAATTTCAGCTATCTCAATTTCGTGCGCTTTCGTGCGCTGACTTTAGGTGACATTTGCTTCGAACAAAATTGCAAGAAAATGATCGGAAGGTGGCCATTGTTGCCTTTGCAGGCTAGATTTTGAACATTTAGAATGGTTTCAGTAGAATGGTTTCAGCAGCTTTTCCATCAGTTTTGTTCGAGGATTGTAGGAACCAATTTCGTGCGCTTTCGCGCGCTCTATCTTTTCCACTCATTCGATGAACTTCAGGTGTGTAATCCAACATTACCTGAAAATTCTTGAGATTTGGAGATAAATGATTGTTAAAAAAAGATTTGCGCCAAGTTTACTGATTTTGTGCAACCTTGTGCAATTTCGCGGTTTTTCCGGGCCTCATTTTTTTGGTAGTTCAAGGTTTCTGCCTTCACTGTCAAGTGTTGCCCGGCTGCACAAGAAAGATAGACATTTGTTTGAGGACGTGTTTTTTCAAAATGGATGCGGAGCAAAATCGGTTTTTGCTTCGATCTATTTTGTGTGTTTCTTTCTTGGTTTTGTGATTCGGGGTGCACACGCTTGCTGCCAGTATGCCACAAAGACAGTTTGCTGCGCTTTGCCTTTGCTGGCGGGAAAATCTTGGGCCTGTGAGCCGCAGAGCCATAATGAGTTCTAACTCCACAGGAATTCCTTTATATCGTTTTGCCGTCAAGTGCTTTCTGCCAACCATGTTTCCCTTGTCCAGATCATGCCACCTCACGGCACGCTTAGATTTCATTTTTTCTGATCATTCGGTTGTTGCCTCTACTGCCCACAGCGTCATTTTTTCATTTTTTTCAAAGCCTTCACGGCTTCAAGGCAGACCCTGTTTCCACAAGAGTGAAAAACATTTTTTATTTTGAACGTAAAGTAGCCCATGAGCATGACAGGCATACCCATGCTCTTTAGTAGCCTGCTTGTTTTTTGCCTTATTTCTCTCTTATGATTTTATTTTTTTGGCTTATACTTGGAGGCTCTAGGCACAGAGACAAGGAGGGCCACAGAAGCCATAATATGAAATTTGCTACCGGGCGAGATCAGATGCGGGAGCAGTGAGCAAGTGTTTGAAAACTTTGGAAGCTCCAGTTTCATTTGACAGAGCGTGGGCGGGGCGTCGTCGTTCTGACGTGTGAGTGTCATGTTGACTAAGTTCGCAGTGTTGCTTTTTTGGGTGCCTGCTGCAGCTCAGAAGCTGACAGCCTTTGACGCAGCTTCTGCTTCCAGCGTCTATTCCACAAAATCCTTTGGGGCGGATCTGGCAACGCTTGAATCATCTGGGCGCAGCTGTTGATGTGCTCATTGCTGCAAAAGCCATGTGTTGGTGCATTTCTGTCTTGTGCCAGGTATTGGTGCAGCGCTGGGTCCGGAGACTTGGGAAAGGCAGGTTTTGTAATCACATTGTATTGCGGATGAACGTTTGGCAGGAAGCATGGCCCGAGCGAAGTTGTTTCTTGGACAGGATCATTCACGGCCAGACGGCACTTGCTCGGGGTGAATCTTCGTTGGAGCTATACGCTCCAGAAGAGGTGAAGGTACTGACGAGTTTGGACGGGGGCAATTTTGAAGAAGCTGCGGGATGGCGCCAGATCGCCCGCAGTGAGCCAAGTTTCGAAGAGACAATCATGTTTGCTGCTCCGGTTGCAGCGAAAGCAGTCAAGGTTCTGATGCGGGGAGCCAAACCATGGGGTTACTTTGGCTTGTCAGCCGCTGCCGGTGTGAGCGCGCCTTACTCCTTCATGCTGGTCAGTGGCGGCCCGGCAGTTCGCGAGCAGTGTGTGGTGTCTTCTGGCCACGGCCTGACCGCAGAGCCGTGCTTGGATGCGATTGTGGCAGGAGATGGCCGTGATGTGTTCACATTTACCAGCGAAGGATCGTTGCAGACTGCATCCGGGTATTGCGTGCGCCTGGCTGGCGACAAGCTTGAATTGGAAAAGTGTGACAGCAGCACAGGGGTGTGGGAAGCGAGCGCAGATGGGCAAGTCAAACAGGGGAACATGTGCTTGGCTGTGGATGGCTCTGCTGTGCATGCCTTGGACTGCGACGAAGCAGCATCTCTCGGCGCGAGCAATTTCTTTCAAGTGGCTGTGCCCGCCTATGACCCAAAGGCCGTGGTTGCTGTGCGTAGCTTGGGTGAACTCTTGCGCGGCAGCCTTGCCAGGCAAGGCAAGCTGCTGAAGGAGTTGCAGGCTCTGCTGCCCAAGCTTGCCACCTGCAAAGCGAAAATCAGCTTGGCGAGCCTGCCGAACCGAGCTTCTGGATTGCAAGGAGCGGCAGGGATCATATCCCTTGCTTCGCGCAATGCCTTGAGTTCACACGCTGACAAGGAAAGTTTGGCAGGCAAAGTGGGGGAGCACTTTGGGGTGAGCTAGCATGAGCTCAGCTCAACGGCGGCCGCTTCCGCAGAAGCTTTGGCCGCCTTTCGCAAAGCTGCTCGCTGAATGCTTCTGATTCATTACTAGTTGTGACAGCTTGTTGTGAGCAGTTGCCCCAAGAGCGGCAAGCGCCTGGTTTGGTTTGTGGTTGAGCAAGGAATGCAAGATAAGGACTTGTTCTTGCTTAGTTTGTCAAAACAGTAAAACAGTTTCTTCAAGCTGGGTGATAGCAAATTTTGTTATTGCTCTGCTCTTGCTGGGGCACATGCACTTGCAACTTTTTAAAATGTTGCTGGCAGAGTAGTCATTACCAAGTGTCAGAGAAATGAGCAAATTGAATTTTTCTACCAGGAAAAAGAAATTGGAATTCCTGGGGCATGAAAATTTGTAATGTTTTGCGATGGTGTTTTTGGATCCGGGTGAAAAAATTGACATTCTTCAACAAGTGTGCGCCACTCAGGGGCTAACAAGTTTTGGCTGATATTGTTTTTTTTTTCACATGTGGCTTCAATAGCCGCAATGCTGGGATAAAGTGGTTCAAAGAGCGTTCAGTCAAGTTTGGGGGCAAAGACACTGTGCTCTTGTGCCTCAAGTATTGGGCCAGCCTGGTGTCAGGTTGCTTTGATTCAACTTCGCATTGGAATCTTTAGAATGACATTGTGTTGCCAGCCTGAGGGAACAATTCGCTGCCACGGCTGGAAGACAGAGGCTTTTTGCGGTTTGCTCAGTTTGCTCTGGATTACCGTCTCTAATGCTTTTTGCTTGATTTGCCTCCTGCGCATGAAAAAATGGCAGCACGCAGCACGCGACTAGCACGAATTCTCTTCTCAAGGTTTTCCTGGTCGAAACATCGTCTTTTTGTACAGCATCGGATAAGACAAGAACAGCACCGAAACGCTTTTCCAGGAATTCGGGCAATTTCAGCTATCTTAATTTCGTGCGCTTTCGTGCGCTGACTTTAGGTGACATTTGCTTCGAACAAAATTGCAAGAAAGTGCAGGATTTGGTTGATGAATTGTGTGATTTTGAAGCTTCAAAATGATCGGAAGGTGGCCATTGTTGCCTTTGCAGGCTAGATTTTGAACATTTAGAATGGTTTCAGTAGAATGGTTTCAGCAGCTTTTCCATCAGTTTTGTTCGAGGATTGTAGGAACCAATTTCGTGCGCTTTCGCGCGCTCTATCTTTTCCACTCATTCGATGAACTTCAGGTGTGTAATCCAACATTTCCTGAAAATTCTTGAAATTTGGAGATACATGATTGTTTAAAAAAGATTTGCGCCAAGTTTACTGATTTCGTGCAACCTTGTGCAATTTCGCGGTTTTTCCGGGCCTCATTTTTTTGGTAGTTCAAGGTTTCTGCCTTCACTGTCATGTGTTGCCCGGCTGCACAAGAAAGATAGACATTTGTTTGACGACGCGTCTTTTCAAAATGGATGCGGAGCAAAATCGGTTTTTGCTTCGATCCATGTTTCCCTTGTCCAGATCATGCCACCTCACGGCACGTTTAGATTTCATTTTTTCTGATGATTCGGTTGTTGCCTCTACCACCCACAGCGTCATTTTTTCATTTTTTCAAAGCCTTCACGGCTTCAAGGCAGACCCTGTTTCCACAAGAGTGAAAAACATTTTTTTATTTTGAACGTAAAGTAGCCCATGAGCATGACAGGCATATCCATGCTCTTTAGTAGTCTGCTTGTTTTTTGCCTTATTTCTCTCTTATGATTTTATTTTTTTGGCTTATACTTGGAGGCTCTAGGCACAGAGACAAGGAGGGCCACAGAAGCCATCATATGAAATTTGCTACCGGGCGAGATCAGATGCGGGAGCAGTGAGCAAGTGTTTGAAAACTTTGGAAGCTCCAGTTTCATTTGACAGAGCGTGGGCGGGGCGTCGTCGTTCTGACGTGTGAGTGTCATGTTGACTAAGTTCGCAGTGTTGCTTTTTTGGGTGCCTGCTGCAGCTCAGAAGCTGACAGCCTTTGACGCAGCTTCTGCTTCCAGCGTCTATTCCACAAAATCCTTTGGGGCAGACCTGGCAACGCTTGAATCATCTGGGCGCAGCTGTTGATGTGCTCAGTGCTGCAAAAGCCATGTGTTGGTGCATTTCTGTCTTGTGCCAGGTATTGGTGCAGCGCTGGGTCCGGAGACTTGGGAAAGGCAGGTTTTGTAATCACATTGTATTGCGGATGAACGTTTGGCAGGAAGCATGGCCCGAGCGAAATTGTTTCTTGGACAGGATCATTCACGGCCAGACGGCACTTGCTCGGGGTGAATCTTCGTTGGAGCTACGCTCCAGCAGAGGTGAAGGTACTGACGAGTTTGGACGGGGGAAATTTTGAAGAAGCTGCGGGATGGCGCCAGATCGCCCGCAGCGAGCCAAGTTTCGAAGAGACAATCATGTTTGCTGCTCCCGTTGCAGCGAAAGCAGTCAAGGTTCTGATGCGGGGAGCCAAACCATAGGGTTACTTTGGCTTGTCAGCTGCTGCCGGTATGAGCGCGCCTTATTCCTTTATGCTGGTCAGTGGTGGCCCGGCAGTTCGCGAGCAGTGTGTGGTGTCTTCTGGCCACGGCCTGACCGCAGAGCCGTGCTTGGATGCAATTGTGGCAGGAGATGGCCGTGATGTGTTCACATTTACCAGCGAAGGATCGTTGCAGACTGCATCCGGGTATTGCGTGCGCCTGGCTGGCGACAAGCTTGAATTGGAAAAGTGTGACAGCAGCACAGGGGTGTGGGAAGCGAGCGCAGATGAGCAAGTCAAAGAGGGGAACATGTGCTTGGCTGTGGATGGCTCTGCTGTGCATGCCTTGGACTGCGACGAAGCAGCATCTCTCGGCGCGAGCAATTTCTTTCAAGTGGCTGTGCCCGCCTATGACCCAAAGGCCGTGGTTGCTGTGCGTAGCTTGGGTGAACTCTTGCGCGGCAGCCTTGCCAGGCAAGGCAAGCTGCTGAAGGAGTTGCAGGCTCTGCTGCCCAAGCTTGCCACCTGCAAAGCGAAAATCAGCTTGGCGAGCCTGCCGAACCGAGCTTCTGGATTGCAAGGAGCGGCAGGGATCATATCCCTTGCTTCGCGCAATGCCCTGAGTTCACACGCTGACAAGGAAAGTTTGGCAGGCAAAGCGGGGGAGCACTTTGGGGTGAGCCAGCATGAGCTCAGCTCAACGGCGGCCGCTTCCGCAGAAGCTTTGGCCGCCTTTCGCAAAGCTGCTCGCTGAATGCTTCTGATTCATTACTAGTTGTGACAGCTTGTTGTGAGCAGTTGCCCCAAGAGCGGCAAGCGCCTGGTTTGGTTTGTGGTTGAGCAAGGAATGCAAGATAAGAACTTGTTCTTGCTTAGTTTGCCAAAACAGTAAAACAGTTTCTTTCAGCTGGGCGATAGCAAATTTCGTTATTGCTCTGCTCTTGCTGGGACAAATGCGCTTGCAAACTTTTTTATTTTGTTGGCAGAATAGTCATTACCAAGTGTTTGATACTTTCTACCGAGAATAAGAAATTTAAGTTGGCATTCCTGGAGCATGAAATTTTGTAATGTTTTTGCGATGGTGTTTTTGGATCCGGGTGAAAAAACTGACATTCTTCAAAATTCAAGGTGTGCAGCACTCTGGGGCTCATAAGTTTTGGCTGATATTGTTTTTTTTTCACATGTGGCTTCAATAGCCGCAATGCTGGCATAAAGTGGTTCAAAGAGCATTCAGTCAAGTTGGGGGGCAAAGACACTGTGCTCTTGTGCCTCAAGTCTTGGGCCAGCCTGGTGTCAGGTTGCTTTGATTCAACTTCGCATTGGAATCTTTGGAATGACATTGTGTTGCCAGCCTGAGGGAACAATTCGCTGCCACGGCTGGAAGACAGACGCTTTTTGAGGTTTGCTCAGTTTGCTCTGGATTCCCGTCTCTAATGCTTTTTGCTTGGTTTGCCTCCTGCGCATGAAAAAATGGCAGCACGCAGCACGCGACCAGCACGAATTCTCTTCTCAAGGTTTTGTTTTGTCGAAACATCGTTTTTTTGTACAGCATCCAGCCGTTGGGACTTGGATAAGAAAAGAACAGCACCGGAACCACTTTTCCAAGGAATTCGGGCAATTTCAGCTATCTCAATTTCGTGCGCTTTCGTGCGCTGACTTTAGGTGACATTTGCTTCGAACAAAATTGCAAGAAAGTGCAGGATTTGGTTGATGAATTGTGTGATTTTGAAGCTTCAAAATGATCGGAAGGTGGCCATTCCTTGCTTTTCCAGGATGGATTTTGAACATTTAGAATGGTTTCAGTAGAATGGTTTCAGCAGCTTTTCCATCAGTTTTGTTCGAGGATTGTAGGAACCAATTTCGTGCGCTTTCGCGCGCTCTATCTTTTCCACTCATTCGATGAACTTCAGGTGTGTAATCCAACATTTCCTGAAAATTCTTGAAATTTGGAGATAAATGATTGTTTAAAAAAGATTTGCGCCAAGTTTACTGATTTCGTGCAACCTTGTGCAATTTCGCGGTTTTTCCGGGCCTCATTTTTTTTGGTAGTTCAAGGTTTCTGCCTTCACTGTCATGTGTTGCCCGGCTGCACAAGAAAGATAGACATTTGTTTGACGACGCGTCTTTTCAAAATGGATGCGGAGCAAAATCGGTTTTTGCTTCGATCCATGTTTCCCTTGTCCAGATCATGCCACCTCACGGCACGTTTAGATTTCATTTTTTCTGATGATTCGGTTGTTGCCTCTACCACCCACAGCGTCATTTTTTCATTTTTTCAAAGCCTTCACGGCTTCAAGGCAGACCCTGTTTCCACAAGAGCGAAAAACATTGTTTTATTTTGAACGTAAAGTAGCCCATGAGCATGACAGGCATATCCATGCTCTTTAGTAGTCTGCTTGTTTTTTGCCTTATTTCTCTCTTATGATTTTATTTTTTTGGCTTATACCTGGAGGCTCTAGGCACAGAGACAAGGAGGGCCACAGATCTACGGATTTTTCAGGAGCTTAAAAATGAGGATCTGAGGGTATGCCCTTCCTACCCCAAAAAGTTGCTTCTTACATAATGTTGTGATTTTTACTCTTCAACCCGTATTAGTTTGAATTCTTGTGCCAGAAGTGAACGACAATGGTTGTTCCCAAAAAGGGTGATTCTTACATAGGGGGGTGTCATTGAACATGGTTGGGGTCACGGTGGAGCCATTTTTTTTTGTGGTGGAGGATGATGGCATATACAAATAAACATTACTTAGCCGCCATTTCTTGGGTCTTTACACAGGCGTTACTGCTTACATATTGCCCATCTGTATGTAAGCAATACATAGCCCTTACATAGCCCTTACATGCTGCCTTACATACTGCCTTACATACTGCTACCTGGGAGCAGTATGTAAGCAATACATAGCCCTTACATAGCCCTTACATACTGCTTACATACTGCTTACATACTGCTTACATACTGCTACCTGGGAGCAGTATGTAAGCAATACATAGCCCTTACACAGCCCTTACATACTGCTGACATACTGCTTACATACTGCTTACATACTGCTCCCAGGGCCAAAACACTAGAGTTTTTCCACATTTTGGAGCTGTGTGGGAATCCCCCAAATTGGCTCAATTTTTCCAAAGCAAAATGCTGTCTTTTTTGGTCACACTTTGAAACTTTAGGCTTGGTGGCCCATAATAAAGTGGGCAACTGCGTGATGAGTACCATAATTTCAATTCAAAATAGATAAGATCCAAACATTACTGTTCTCGACAATTTGATTTGTTGAACATAGGCTTGCCAGGGACCTACAGTGCTTATATAAGTTATATAAGTTAAAGGTTGGTCAAACTTACAAAATGAACAAAACATATATTCGAATACATGGGCCGTACATATGCCTTACAAATAGGAGTATATAAGGCTTATGTAAGGGATATATACCGCTAGCCAAGGGCTATATAGCTGAGAACCTCCTTTTGCAGTTCCTGAAAAATCCCCTGAACAGAAGCCATAATATGAAATTTGCTACCGGGCGAGATCAGATGCGGGAGCAGTGAGCAAGTGTTTGAAAACTTTGGAAGCTCCAGTTTCATTTGACAGAGCGTTGGCGGGGCGTCGTCGTTCTGACGTGTGAGTGTCATGTTGACTAAGTTCGCAGTGTTGCTTTTTTGGGTGCCTGCTGCAGCTCAGAAGCTGACAGCCTTTGACGCAGCTTCTGCTTCCAGCGTCTATTCCACAAAATCCTTTGGGGCGGATCTGGCAACGCTTGAATCATCTGGGCGCAGCTGTTGATGTGCTCAGTGCTGCAAAAGCCATGTGTTGGTGCATTTCTGTCTTGTGCCAGGTATTGGTGCAGCGCTGGGTCCGGAGACTTGGGAAAGGCAGGCTTTGTAATCACATTGTATTGCGGATGAACGTTTGGCAGGAAGCATGGCCCGAGCGAAATTGTTTCTTGGACAGGATCATTCACGGCCAGACGGCGCTTGCTCGGGGTGAATCTTCGTTGGAGCTACGCTCCAGCAGAGGTGAAGGTACTGACGAGTTTGGACGGGGGCAATTTTGAAGAAGCTGCGGGATGGCGCCAGATCGCCCGCAGCGAGCCAAGTTTCGAAGAGACAATCATGTTTGCTGCTCCCGTTGCAGCGAAAGCAGTCAAGGTTCTGATGCGGGGAGCCAAACCATGGGGTTACTTTGGCTTGTCAGCTGCTGCCGGTGTGAGCGCGCCTCACTCCTTCATGCTGGTCAGTGGCGGCCCGGCAGTTCGCGAGCAGTGTGTGGTGTCTTCTGGCCACGGCCTGACCGCAGAGCCGTGCTTGGATGCAATTGTGGCAGGAGATGGCCGTGATGTGTTCACATTTACCAGCGAAGGATCGTTGCAGACTGCGTCCGGGTATTGCGTGCGCCTGGCTGGCGACAAGCTTGAATTGGAAAAGTGTGACAGCAGCACAGGGGTGTGGGAAGTGAGCCCAGATGGGCAAGTCAAACAGGGGAACATGTGCTTGGCTGTGGATGGCTCTGCTGTGCATGCCTTGGACTGCGACGAAGCAGCATCTCTCGGCGCAAGCAATTTCTTTCAAGTGGCTGTGCCCGCCTATGACCCAAAGGCCGTGGTTGCTGTGCGTAGCTTGGGTGAACTCTTGCGCGGCAGCCTCGCCAGGCAAGGCAAGCTGCTGAAGGAGTTGCAGGCTCTGCTGCCCAAGCTTGCCACCTGCAAAGCGAAAATCAGCTTGGCGAGCCTGCCGAACCGAGCTTCTGGATTGCAAGGAGCGGCAGGGATCATATCCCTTGCTTCGCGCAATGCCCTGAGTTCACACGCTGACAAGGAAAGTTTGGCAGGCAAAGTGGGGGAGCACTTTGGGGTGAGCCAGCATGAGCTCAGCTCAACGGCGGCCGCTTCCGCAGAAGCTTTGGCCGCCTTTCGCAAAGCTGCTCGCTGAATGCTTCGCTAGTTGTGACAGCTTGTTGTGAGCAGTTGCCCCAAGAGCGGCAAGCGCCTGGTTATTGGTCTGCTCTTGCTGGGACAAATGCGCTTGCAAACTTTTTTATTTTGTTGGCAGAATAGTCATTACCAAGTGTTTGATACTTTCTACCGGAATAAGAAATTTAAGTTGGCATTCCTGGAGCATGAAATTTTGTAATGTTTTTGCGATGGTGTTTTTGGATCCGGGTGAAAAAACTGACATTCTTCAAAATTCAAGGTGTGCAGCACTCTGGGGCTCATAAGTTTTGGCTGATATTGTTTTTTTTTCACATGTGGCTTCAATAGCCGCAATGCTGGCATAAAGTGGTTCAAAGAGCATTCAGTCAAGTTTGGGGGCAAAGACACTGTGCTCTTGTGCCTCAGGTATTGGGCCAGCCTGGTGTCAGGTTGCTTTGATTCAACTTCGCATTGGAATCTTTGGAATGACATTGTGTTGCCAGCCTGAGGGAACAATTCGCTGCCACGGCTGGAAGACAGACGCTTTTTGAGGTTTGCTCAGTTTGCTCTGGATTCCCGTCTCTAATGCTTTTTGCTTGATTTGCCTCCTGCGCATGACAAAATGGCAGCACGCAGCACGCGACCAGCACGAATTCTCTTCTCAAGGTTTTTTTTGTCGAAGCATCGTTTTTTTGTACAGCATCCAGCCGTTGGGACTTGGATAAGAAAAGAACAGCACCGGAACCACTTTTCCAGGAATTCGGGCAATTTCAGCTATCTTAATTTCGTGCGCTTTCGTGCGCTGACTTTAGGTGACATTTGCTTCGAACAAAATTGCAAGAAAGTGCAGGATTTGGTTGATGAATTGTGTGATTTTGAAGCTTCAAAATGATCGGAAGGTGGCCATTCCTTGCTTTTCCAGGATGGATTTTGAACATTTAGAATGGTTTCTGTAGAATGGTTTCAGCAGCTTTTCCATCAGTTTTGTTCGAGGATTGTAGGAACCAATTTCGTGCGCTTTCGCGCGCTCTATCTTTTCCACTCATTCGATGAACTTCAGGTGTGTAATCCAACATTTCCTGAAAATTCTTGAAATTTGGAGATAAATGATTGTTTAAAAAAGATTTGCGCCAAGTTTACTGATTTCGTGCAACCTTGTGCAATTTCGCGGTTTTTCCGGGCCTCATTTTTTTGGTAGTTCAAGGTTTCTGCCTTCACTGTCATGTGTTGCCCGGCTGCACAAGAAAGATAGACATTTGTTTGACGACGCGTCTTTTCAAAATGGATGCGGAGCAAAATCGGTTTTTGCTTCGATCCATGTTTCCCTTGTCCAGATCATGCCACCTCACGGCACGTTTAGATTTCATTTTTTCTGATGATTCGGTTGTTGCCTCTACCACCCACAGCGTCATTTTTTCATTTTTTCAAAGCCTTCACGGCTTCAAGGCAGACCCTGTTTCCACAAGAGTGAAAAACATTGTTTTATTTTGAACGTAAAGTAGCCCATGAGCATGACAGGCATATCCATGCTCTTTAGTAGTCTGCTTGTTTTTTGCCTTATTTCTCTCTTATGATTTTATTTTTTTGGCTTATACCTGGAGGCTCTAGGCACAGAGACAAGGAGGGCCACAGAAGCCATAATATGAAATTTGCTACCGGGCGAGATCAGATGCGGGAGCAGTGAGCAAGTGTTTGAAAACTTTGGAAGCTCCAGTTTCATTTGACAGAGCATGGGCGGGGCGTCGTCGTTCTGACGTGTGAGTGTCATGTTGACTAAGTTCGCAGTGTTGCTTTTTTGGGTGCCTGCTGCAGCTCAGAAGCTGACAGCCTTTGACGCAGCTTCTGCTTCCAGCGTCTATTCCACAAAATCCTTTGGGGCGGATCTGGCAACGCTTGAATCATCTGGGCGCAGCTGTTGATGTGCTCAGTGCTGCAAAAGCCATGTGTTGGTGCATTTCTGTCTTGTGCCAGGTATTGGTGCAGCGCTGGGTCCGGAGACTTGGGAAAGGCAGGTTTTGTAATCACATTGTATTGCGGATGAACGTTTGGCAGGAAGCATGGCCCGAGCGAAATTGTTTCTTGGACAGGATCATTCACGGCCAGACGGCACTTGCTCGGGGTGAATCTTCGTTGGAGCTACGCTCCAGCAGAGGTGAAGGTACTGACGAGTTTGGACGGGGGCAATTTTGAAGAAGCTGCGGGATGGCGCCAGATCGCCCGCAGCGAGCCAAGTTTCGAAGAGACAATCATGTTTGCTGCTCCCGTTGCAGCGAAAGCAGTCAAGGTTCTGATGCGGGGAGCCAAACCATGGGGTTACTTTGGCTTGTCAGCTGCTGCCGGTATGAGCGCGCCTTATTCCTTCATGCTGGTCAGTGGCGGCCCGGCAGTTCGCGAGCAGTGTGTGGTGTCTTCTGGCCACGGCCTGACCGCAGAGCCGTGCTTGGATGCAATTGTGGCAGGAGATGGCCGTGATGTGTTCACATTTACCAGCGAAGGATCGTTGCAGACTGCATCCGGGTATTGCGTGCGCCTGGCTGGCGACAAGCTTGAATTGGAAAAGTGTGACAGCAGCACAGGGGTGTGGGAAGCGAGCGCAGATGGGCAAGTCAAAGAGGGGAACATGTGCTTGGCTGTGGATGGCTCTGCTGTGCATGCCTTGGACTGCGACGAAGCAGCATCTCTCGGCGCGAGCAATTTCTTTCAAGTGGCTGTGCCCGCCTATGACCCAAAGGCCGTGGTTGCTGTGCGTAGCTTGGGTGAACTCTTGCGCGGCAGCCTCGCCAGGCAAGGCAAGCTGCTGAAGGAGTTGCAGGCTCTGCTGCCCAAGCTTGCCACCTGCAAAGCGAAAATCAGCTTGGCGAGCCTGCCGAACCGAGCTTCTGGATTGCAAGGAGCGGCAGGGATCATATCCCTTGCTTCGCGCAATGCCCTGAGTTCACACGCTGACAAGGAAAGTTTGGCAGGCAAAGTGGGGGAGCACTTTGGGGTGAGCCAGCATGAGCTCAGCTCAACGGCGGCCGCTTCCGCAGAAGCTTTGGCCGCCTTTCGCAAAGCTGCTCGCTGAATGCTTCTGATTCATTACTAGTTGTGACAGCTTGTTGTGAGCAGTTGCCCCAAGAGCGGCAAGCGCCTGGTTATTGCTCTGCTCTTGCTGGGACAAATGCGCTTGCAAACTTTTTTTATTTTGTTGGCAGAATAGTCATTACCAAGTGTTTGATACTTTCTACCGAGAATAAGAAATTTAAGTTGGCATTCCTGGAGCATGAAATTTTGTAATGTTTTTGCGATGGTGTTTTTGGATCCGGGTGAAAAAACTGACATTCTTCAAAATTCAAGGTGTGCAGCACTCTGGGGCTCATAAGTTTTGGCTGATATTGTTTTTTTTTCACATGTGGCTTCAATAGCCGCAATGCTGGCATAAAGTGGTTCAAAGAGCATTCAGTCAAGTTTGGGGGCAAAGACACTGTGCTCTTGTGCCTCAGGTATTGGGCCAGCCTGGTGTCAGGTTGCTTTGATTCAACTTCGCATTGGAATCTTTGGAATTGACATTGTGTTGCCAGCCTGAGGGAACAATTCGCTGCCACGGCTGGAAGACAGACGCTTTTTGAGGTTTGCTCAGTTTGCTCTGGATTCCCGTCTCTAATGCTTTTTGCTTGATTTGCCTCCTGCGCATGACAAAATGGCAGCACGCAGCACGCGACCAGCACGAATTCTCTTCTCAAGGTTTTTTTGTCGAAGCATCGTTTTTTTGTACAGCATCCAGCCGTTGGGACTTGGATAAGAAAAGAACAGCACCGGAACCACTTTTCCAGGAATTCGGGCAATTTCAGCTATCTTAATTTCGTGCGCTTTCGTGCGCTGACTTTAGGTGACATTTGCTTCGAACAAAATTGCAAGAAAGTGCAGGATTTGGTTGATGAATTGTGTGATTTTGAAGGTTCAAAATGATCGGAAGGTGGCCATTCCTTGCTTTTCCAGGATGGATTTTGAACATTTAGAATGGTTTCTGTAGAATGGTTTCAGCAGCTTTTCCATCAGTTTTGTTCGAGGATTGTAGGAACCAATTTCGTGCGCTTTCGCGCGCTCTATCTTTTCCACTCATTCGATGAACTTCAGGTGTGTAATCCAACATTTCCTGAAAATTCTTGAAATTTGGAGATAAATGATTGTTTAAAAAAGATTTGCGCCAAGTTTTCTGATTTCGTGCAACCTTGTGCAATTTCGCGATTTTTCCGGGCCGCATTTTTTTGGTAGTTCAAGGTTTCTGCCTTCACTGTCACGTGTTGCCCGGCTGCACAAGAAAGATAGACATTTGTTTGACGACGCGTCTTTTCAAAATGGATGCGGAGCAAAATCGGTTTTTGCTTCGATCCATGTTTCCCTTGTCCAGATCATGCCACCTCACGGCACGTTTAGATTTCATTTTTTCTGATGATTCGGTTGTTGCCTCTACCACCCACAGCGTCATTTTTTCATTTTTTCAAAGCCTTCACGGCTTCAAGGCAGACCCTGTTTCCACAAGAGCGAAAAACATTGTTTTATTTTGAACGTAAAGTAGCCCATGAGCATGACAGGCATATCCATGCTCTTTAGTAGTCTGCTTGTTTTTTGCCTTATTTCTCTCTTATGATTTTATTTTTTTGGCTTATACTGGAGGCTCTAGGCACAGAGACAAGGAGGGCCACATAAGCCATAATATGAAATTTGCTACCGGGCGAGATCAGATGCGGGAGCAGTGAGCAAGTGTTTGAAAACTTTGGAAGCTCCAGTTTCATTTGACAGAGCGTGGGCGGGGCGTCGTCGTTCTGACGTGTGAGTGTCATGTTGACTAAGTTCGCAGTGTTGCTTTTTTGGGTGCCTGCTGCAGCTCAGAAGCTGACAGCCTTTGACGCAGCTTCTGCTTCCAGCGTCTATTCCACAAAATCCTTTGGGGCGGATCTGGCAACGCTTGAATCATCTGGGCGCAGCTGTTGATGTGCTCAGTGCTGCAAAAGCCATGTGTTGGTGCATTTCTGTCTTGTGCCACGTATTGGTGCAGCGCTGGGTCCGGAGACTTGGGAAAGGCAGGTTTTGTAATCACATTGTATTGCGGATGAACGTTTGGCAGGAAGCATGGCCCGAGCGAAATTGTTTCTTGGACAGGATCATTCACGGCCAGACGGCACTTGCTCGGGGTGAATCTTCGTTGGAGCTACGCTCCAGCAGAGGTGAAGGTACTGACGAGTTTGGACGGGGGCAATTTTGAAGAAGCTGCGGGATGGCGCCAGATCGCCCGCAGCGAGCCAAGTTTCGAAGAGACAATCATGTTTGCTGCTCCTGTTGCAGCGAAAGCAGTCAAGGTTCTGATGCGGGGAGCCAAACCATGGGGTTACTTTGGCTTGTCAGCTGTTGCCGGTGTGAGCGCGCCTTACTCCTTCATGCTGGTCAGTGGCGGCCCGGCAGTTCGCGAGCAGTGTGTGGTGCTTGGATGCAATTGTGGCAGGAGATGGCCGTGATGTGTTCACATTTACCAGCGAAGGATCGTTGCAGACTGCGTCCGGGTATTGCGTGCGCCTGGCTGGCGACAAGCTTGAATTGGAAAAGTGTGACAGCAGCACAGGGGTGTGGGAAGTGAGCGCAGATGGGCAGGTCAAACAGGGGAACATGTGCTTGGGTGTGGATGGCTCTGCTGTGCATGCCTTGGATTGCGACGAAGCAGCATCTCTCGGCGCGAGCAATTTCTTTCAAGTGGCTGTGCCCGCCTATGACCCAAAGGCTGTGGTTGCTGTGCGTAGCTTGGGTGAGCTCTTGCGCGGCAGCCTCGCCAGGCAAGGCAAGCTGCTGAAGGAGTTGCAGGCTCTGCTGCCCAAGCTTGCCACCTGCAAAGCGAAAATCAGCTTGGCGAGCCTGCCGAACCGAGCTTCTGGATTGCAAGCAGCGGCAGGGATCATATCCCTTGCTTCGCGCAATGCCCTGAGTTCACACGCTGCCAAGGAAAGTTTGGCAGGCAAAGTGGGAGCACTTTGGGGTGAGCCAGCATGAGCTCAGCTCAACGGCGGCCGCTTCCGCAGAAGCTTTGGCCGCCTTTCGCAAAGCTGCTCGCTGAATGCTTCTGATTCATTACTAGTTGTGACAGCTTGTTGTGAGCAGTTGCCCCAAGAGCGGCAAGCGCCTGGTTTGGTTTGTGGTTGAGCAAGGCATCTGCCTAATGAACAGATGTTCATTGCTACATAACAATTTGATTTCTTCTTTTGGCGTTGTTGTGTGAAATTCAGTGAGGTTGGGTTTCATATTTGTCACGAAACGGATAAAGGTTTTATTGTTTAGTTACCTTGGCAAACCTGGTGTGATCCAATCATGATTGTTTTGATGCCTTGCTTTTCTTGATATTGCTGAGTAAAGCCCGTTCTTGTCTTTGGGAAAAGCATGTCGTTGGCTGTTGCAAGCAACAAAGTGGAAGTTGAAAACGGCGCAGCTGGCGGCATGGACATTTTTGGCGCAAAGGAGTCTCTTCACAGAAATGCTTGCGTCGAAGGGCTTTGTTGCGCCCAGGGATCTTGTGTGTGTAACGGGGCCTGCGTTTGGAGCATCCAGCGGTGGAAGCATGACGTATTCTCTTGTGTTTCGTTTGGTGCTAGTGCTGACCTTGGCTTCCCCTATGAGCTGTTTGAAGCTGTTGCCACCAGGCTGGTCCTGCCCCTGCACAGCGCAGTTTGAGATTCAGAAGCGTATGGAGCCACCTCTGCCCAGGTATCAAATCGGCTTTGCTAGGTGCTGCTGCTGACCAAGCAGATTTCACTGTAAACATAGTGCCGCCCCAAGAAAACCCGCGTGACACAGAACGGGTTTCTGTGGAAAAGCGCTTGGGGTGCGTGTCCTTTTCTGTGTTTTTCAAAAGGAGTTGGAGGCATTGCTGCAGGACGGTTTCTAGTTGTAGATGGGGTCTCAGGCATCGTTCTTGCTTGTCAGAATGAGAAAAAGTTAGCGGCCGCGGATGTCGAACACCTTTCCATGTTGCAGCAGAAGATGCTGCGAGCAGAAGAGCTGCAGATTGATGAGATGGTGTCGCAAGCTTTTCTGGGGAAAAAGGCGCTTCTATGAAGTAATGCCTTGTCACTTCTTGTCCCATCCGCAAGCAACATTGCGCCGAGTGCCTCAGCATCACCTTAGACATAGAATGTGATGGTATTGCTACTTTTGCTTAAGTAAGTTTCCTGATGCTTGTGTAGGGAGGAACAAAATGATCGCTTGCAAAGAAGCGCGATTTGACGGGAAACGCCGTCTTGGGGCTGTCCTTGGAATGGAAGATGCGGATCTGTGTGGTTGCTCTAAACTAGATACACGGTGAATAGGTGTAGATTGTTTGCGGTTGCATTCCTCCAGGACAGCCTTGTGCGATTTGAGGAATGGGACGGGGAGATCAGGGGTTCTGCGTTGAAAGTCCAGCAGCTGCTAGAACACATGCTCATGCTTATGTTATGGTAGGGGCGGGACACTTGCATTCCTGGACAGTTTATGCAAAAGTCTTTATCAGCTACTACAGCAAGCGTCCAACAGACCAGTTTCGTGGTCCCAATGTTGTGGAAGCAGAGGAGGCAGACAAGGTGGCAATGGAGGAGATCTTTTCTTTGTGCTTCTCTGGGCACGGGACGGTTGCACCTGTAGGGGCATTAGGCGATCACTCATAGCCTCACACTTCCTCACACCCCCCTGCTTGGATTTTGAATAGGTGTGGTGCCGTAGTGTGCAGGAAAGGATTTCCAATAGAAAAAGGAAGGGCAGTGGAAGGGAGCTGCAAAGTTTGTTGCACCCTGCCCGCCCGCCCCAGTTTGGGGAATGCGCTGAGGGCTTGAGAGTTGAGCAGCATTTGTCTCCCCCAGCGAAGGGTGATTCAGCCAGGTGCCAGGCCCAGGGTGCCCTGTGGCCTGGCACCTGAGCCAACATAACTTTTGTCGCCAATGCCGCGTGGCTTAAGTTTTTAGGTTTTGGGGGAAGTTTGTTGGGGTTCAGATGGAAGCTGTGGGGTGTTTGAGTGATATGGAGTGGTAGAAAGGGATTTGCTCCGGCACCATGGAGTTTTTAGTTGGAGCGTGCACCAGCATTGGGTGAACTACATGCTGAATTTGCTGAGCAGGCCGGTCAATCCAGGCTTCCAGCAGGTCAAGCTTTATCAGCTGGTCAGAGCTGACAGGGAGCTTTGGACATTGCTTGCCCAAGAAATTACAGGTAGCTTGAAGATGGATGGCAATGAGGTGCCGCTGGACAAGCACGTCACAAGGCTGTCAATTGCCCCACGGGTCACCATGCTACTGCTGCCGCTGCCAGCGAACCAAAACGTTGTTGAGGTGCCCGACAAGCCGAAGCCAGCTCCAAAGGCAGCTCCTGTGAGACCAGCACCAAAGGGCTCGACCAAGCACAAAACGCGTGCAGAGAGGAGTTGCCCGGAAGAGTGATTTATTGCGCGTAGCACCATTTCCTTTTGGGGTAGAGTAGCGTAATGTATGGAGCGCCAAACGAAAAAAAAAACTGTTGACCAAACCCGAACCAAATAAAATCTGACAAAGAATACCAAATGGGTAAAACATTACTATAGTCAAATGACATGTCTTTGGTTAAGTGAACACAATGAACAACATCAGTTGGATGAAACGTTGATGAAATCAACTGACATGTCTTTGGTGAAGTAATGTTCTCGGGATCTATTTATATCTGGTTGCTATTTTGGATTCAAGGTGTGGATGGGGAATACAAAGGGGTACATTCCCCAACCGTAGCCATTTTGCCTCAAGGTGTGGATGGGGAATACAAAAGGGTACATTCCCCAATATCAAGAACTCTTAAGAAGTTCATGGGCTCCCCTCGACGCCGGGGGCGCATTGTTTTTCAGGACATCGGTGGTGGTCCTGTCATTTGCCATGGTTTCACTGGGACGCAATTTTGCTTTCTGGTGATTGCATTTACCTTGGGTTGGGTTGCCTGTTTCCTTTGGCTTCTGTTTGGAAGTGGGGAGTGAGAGTTTTTGGAATGGGCACCCCAACAGATGACGCTATAGCTGCACATGTTGCGTTTTGCAGATCCAGAGTTTGGGGATCAATTTACAGGCCTATTTACGAAACAAACCTTCCAATGCCACAGGTTGCAGCCTTCAGGAGTCCAACAGTGCCATCAGGTATTTTGCTTGTTGACACTCCGGTGGCAGAACAAGTGGATGAAGATGTTGGTCCACTTGCAGGTCTAATAAAATTTAGGCAGAAGCGTAGCTCAGGCGAGCTCAGTTGGGAGCAGCAACTGAATTCTCAGAGAATTGCAGCTATTCGCAAGTGGGTACGCATCATACTTACTGCTGCTGTTGCTTTTGACTTGGGCTGCAGACTGGAGAAAGGAGCACCACTTGGGGGGTCAATTGCAGCAGGCTTGAAACACGTTTTTTCTGGCAAAGCTACTGGGACACTTCACAACAGAGCTGGGCCCATTTTGAGATACATCCAGTGGTGCAACAACAACGCTGTCATTCCATTTCCTGTGTTTGAACGCAATGTGTACAATTTCATGGTTGAAGTTGGCAACAGTGCAGCACCTACGTTTTTGCGGTCATTTCTGGTGTCTTTGACTTTTTGCAATTTCGTCTTGGGTTTGACGGGTTCAGATGATGCCATTGCAAGTCAGCGAGTTCAAGGTTGTGCTCGTGAATCCTACTTGATGAAGAGGAAGTTGCAGCAGAGACCGCCCTTGAGTGTTGCTCAGGTGAAGGCGCTCGAGCAATATGTCAGCAGCATGATGGGCACGCCACGGGATGTCTATGCTGCGGGATGCTTCTTGCTGTGTATTTACATGCGAGCAAGGTTTAGTGACATGCAGCACATGACTGACATTGTGGTTGACGAGGTTGTCAATGAAGGCAACGTTGCTGGGTACATTGAGGCAAAGGTTACAAGAAGCAAGAGTGCCTACACTACAGAGCGCAAGACAATGTTCCTCCCGATGGCCGCTCCGCTGATTGGGGTCGGGGGGAAGGACTGGTTCAGGCAATGGCAACAGGCGCGAATGTTGAGTTCCGTGCCGAGAGGAGAAGAGCTTCCATTGCTCCCTCAGCCCGCTGGCAACGGATGGCTTAGAGTTCCCATGACTGCTTCCATGGGTGGTGACTGGCTCAGGAAAATACTTGTGGCACTGGGCTTTGACCACAATCAAGTCAAGGACATTGGCACACATAGCTGTAAGGCTACTTGCCTCAGTTGGATGTCGAAGGCTGGAATTGACATTGCCAGTCGTAGACTCCTGGGTTACCATGTGGATCCATCAACAAAGACTTGTTTGGTCTACAGCAGGGATGCAGCATCAGGCCCACTTAGGGAGCTTGACAAGGTCATTGGATGGATTCGCGAATTGAGGTTTGATCCTGACAGCACGAGATCTGGTTATTTTAATGTGCCAGTGGACACAGCAGAACCTGAGACTGTGGACGTTGGAGAAGAAGACGATTCAGCTTCTGACACGGAAGACTCTGCAGATGAAGAGCCTAGCGAAGAGCAGCAACGAGATCTTGAGCGGGCCACAGACGATGTTGTTGGAGAATGGAATGAACACTCAACTGTCGAAGGCTTGCAACTCGAGACTGAGCCCACTTTGTTCCAAAATCGAAACACAAGGTACTATCATGTTTGCGCGGATGAGAGTGAAATGCATTTCAGGTGTGGCCGTGAGATCTCAGCCAGTTACAACCGAGTCCAATGTAGACCAAGGTTCTTCTCGCCTCAATGCAGCATTTGTTTCAAACAACAGTAAACGCCGGAAAAATTGTACTGCCTTTTTGAGTTGTGAAAGCATGACAAACAAAAACGTTGAGACCTGTTTATTTTTTCATGATGGAAGATTTTTTTTCGGTTATGCAATGAGCGTGAGACTTGACAAAACCACTGAGTCCTGGAGAGTTTCTCAATTTTCTTTTCATGTGCGTATGTTCATGTCATTTGGGCATGATTTGGGATTCATTTGGAATCCATGGGTCCATGGACCATATGACAGTGGTGTTGTGCCGCTGAGAAACTGTGCTCCAGCTTGGGCTGAAGGGCCCGTGTTTTTGGTGTATGGACTTGCATCTCATCATGCGATCGGCATGTTGAAGCCCAGTTCCATAATTTGGAAAGTGGTGTCAAGCTCAATGATGCTAGGTAACACAATGACAAGTGAACACTTCTTATTTCACTTAACTATGAGAAGGTTTGACACCCACATGGTATAAAACAGTTATCGACTCCAATAGTGCCGCCATGTCCCTGACAGACAGTGAGCCAAACTTCAGGTCAAGATGTGCAGCACTTGGACTCGAAGAGGACGTGGTCACCCAGCTTGTTGCGAGTGGCATCAATACCATAGCGAAATATGCTTTCTCATCCAGTTATGTGCCAGGCATGCAAGATGAGGCACCGTTCACAAATGCAATACAGGAAGCGTTGGGTAGGGCACCGACAGTCGGGGAACTGGCTAGCCTGAGAAGATTGTTTCATGAGTGTTATGCCTTGACTGCTTCTGAACTGAAGGCTGAAGGCTCATGCGGAACGTGTCGAAGATGCGCCTGTTCGAAAACTGGCCCAACCTGAGAGAGCGGACCGTCTGGAGAGACAACAGAAACGATTGATTGGTCTCAAGATCACAGGAAAATTTGAGCCTTCTGATAGGTTGGTGGACAGATGTCAGAACCTCTATGATGAGAATAGACTGCACCATATAGAGCTTAGCAAGTGCACCAGCAAAGAACAGGAGATCCTTAACGTCTCTCAAAGGGAAGATCGTCATATCACAGTTGATGGAACTGGATCTGTGAAAATCAAGGACAAGGAAATGAAACTGGAGGCCGACCTGTCCAATGACATGCTCCTCAGGTTGTGCTTGATGAGGCGTGGGTTAGCTTTGGATCAGTGCAATGTCCTTGATTATGCCAAACATGATGCATGGGTTGAAAAAATCCTGGATATCAGACTGGAAAGTCCGCCGGATGGGTATCAACGTGTAACTCTCCAGCAAATAGTGAATGCTGACCGAAAGCTTTTCCTGAAGTTGGCTGAATTGACACGGAGTGGGATTCAAATCACAGCCAAAGGCCGGCCAGTTGACCTGGTTTTTGAACAAGCGGTCAACCATCCTGATGTACTTCATTTGCTTCAGCCAATGCCCACTGCAAAGGGTTCTTCAAGCGCCAGTGGACCCAACCAGAATGCAGCAGCTAGCAATGCGCCAACTCCACCAGGGCCTTACACGCGACCCTTGAAAGGCAAGGGCAAAGTAGGGAAAACTCAAGGTTCTCTCACCATCAAGATGCCTCAAGGGTTGGAGAATGGAGTTCCTGGGACACGCAGTGGAAATGCAATTTGCTTTGACCACAATTTGAATAAGTGCAATTTGCCAGTCAAAAGTGGACGTTGTCGCAAGGGATTACATATCTGTTGTTTCCGTGGGTGTTTCAAGCAGGATCACACATACCAGAACTGCCCAATGCGTAAAACGACTTCCTGACTTGGCGTTACAAGTGTTGCAGATGATGACGAATTCAATGACAAGTTTTGCGCGACTCCTAAAACAGAAGTTGCAGAACAATGCACTGAGCTACCAGAGGTTAAGCCTGTCGGTCAGCCAACACCAGAACCTCGATCGATGTCGAAGCCATTGGTCATTGAAATTTGTGCAGGAACAGCCATGCTTAGCCGGTGCTTCCAAGAAGTTGGTTTTGATGTAATGGCAGTTGATCATACCCACAATCGTTTTCACCCTTTGGCACATATTTGCAACTTGGATTTAACCCTGAAGTCTTCATGGGAGTTTCTTCATTATGTCGTCAGAAACTTCGATGTGTGTTTTGTTCATGCAGCGCCGCCATGCGGAACATGTAGCCGAGCTCGAGAAATCCACCTTGGGGGCTCAAAGCAGCCAAGACCGTTGAGATCTTCAGAGTTCCCCCATGGGCTACCACAATTAAGTGCTGATGAACAAACCAGAGTTGATGCGGCCAATTCAATTTACAGCCAACTGTCCGAATTTCTTTTGTTTTGCAGCCGATGTAAAATTCCATGGGTCATCGAAAACCCCGCAAGAAGTTACTTGTGGGAAACTGAATGGATGTTACAATTATTTAGCGTGGCAAAATTCTTTTACTTCACTGCTTGCGCATGTGGGTCGAGTCGACCGACCAAGAAAGCGTTTTTGAGCACACTTGCAGAAATGTCACGCATAGAGGCTGAATGTCCTGGGAACCATCAACATGAGCCGTATGGTCGCAAACGAGATGAGCATGGCAAACTCATTTATGCAACTGCGGAAGAAGCAGCATATCCGCGTGCCTTATGTGTGCAGATACGACGTATCGTTCAAGAGGCTCTTAACATTTTTCCAGAACATACACATGCAGTGCCAGGTTTTGTTACCGCCAACGTCGCTGGATCTACAGCCCTAAACGTGCAGCCCCGTGGCAAAAGAATGCCGCCACTCATTTCTGAGTTCGTAGCCTTCCAGACCATCATAACAAGCGATCCACCGCCTGTGGATTCCAAGTCATGCCTGACAAAGCCGTGGCACCACTTGCCAGCTCATGCCAAAATGCTGTCTTTAGAGATTCTAAGTGGGGAAAATAAGAAAGACAGCGGTAAACGGGTTAGGTATAAGTTTGGTATATTTAGGGGGCCTAAGCAATGGATTGACGATGCCATCCAACTGAAACATCCCTTCGATTTATACCATGCAGTGCCAGATGAGTTGCTGAGAGTAATTTTCGAAATACTTTCTCTTGGACCTGTTGAGATAGCAACCAGAAGAGCAGCCAGGTTGAAACACTGGGTAAGTGTAGCAAGGAGCCTGGAAGCGGAGGAATTGAACTTGAAGAGAAACATGGAGCCTGGAGTGGAGGCCATCTTGAGACCAAAACGAATTCTGTTATGGAAGGCGATAGCTGAGAAAATGGAATGGCCTGACCTCCACCTTTTCACCGAGGTTACAGAAGGTTTCAGAATCGTAGGTTTGCAAGAGCCGTCAGGGGTTTTCGAGCTGGAACCCCGGCCTCCATCCTTTTCACCGGAGTCCCTGCATGATGCCATCAAGTTCCTAAGGCCTGCGATCTTGGGAAAGGTGAAATCAAGTGATGTCGACGATGATGCACTGAAACTCTGGAACATCACGCTTGAAGAAGCCTCCAACCTACACTGGTTACGTGGACCCCTGAGTGAGGATTCCACGTTTAAGGAACTTGGGCAACACTGGTTGCCGGTACGCAGATTCGGAGTATGGCAGAGTTCAGGCGATAAGATGAAGCTTAGGCCCATTGACGATTACGCGGAAAACAAGGTGAATGGGGCTTTCGGTTACGCCGATAAGCTTGATTTGAGGACACTTGACCAGATCGTTTGGATCGGCGCTGCGATCACGCGGGCTTTGAAGCACAAGCGTGTGACCTTTCACTTGAAAGATGGCACGACTCTTGATGCGCCTGTGCATAGTGCATACCTCGATGGATCGCATGGCCAACCTTTGATCAGTGTCCTTGACCTGTCTAATGCCTACAAACAATTTGCGCTGCATCCGGAGTGCAGAAAGTATTCCGTTATTGCCCTTAGGAGCCCTGTTGACAAGTCATTGCAGTGCTTCGAAGGTCGCGTCCTGCCCTTTGGAGCCACGGCCTCTGTTGTCCACTTCAACAGATGCTCTAGGTTGCTGCAGCACATAGGCTACCAACTGTATTTGCCTTGGAGTAGTTACTTTGACGACTTTCCAGTTGTTACGCCAAGTGTGCTTGCCGCCTCCACCATGGGTACCATGACAGCCATGCTTGACCTCTTGGGGTTCGAATATGCCAAACATAAACTGCAGCCGTTTGCACCCAAAGCCAATGTCTTGGGAGTTACAGTGGATTTCGAGAAAGTTTGTGAAGACAAAGTGCTGGTTGGTAACAAAGCAGGTAGGATAGACGAAGTTAGGGCGTCTATCACCAAAGCGCTTGAAAGTGGGACCATGTCGTCAAGAGAGTGTAGCCGGCTTCTGGGTAGGCTCCAATACATCAACTCCTTTGTGATGGGTAGAGACGGGAAGTTGGCAATGACTGAACTCAGGGGCAACATTAGGAATGACTCCAGACTCGTTCACTTGTCCAACGAGGCCAAAGGGTCCCTCCAGCTGATGATGAATAGGATAGAAAGTGGCAGACCCAGAGAGCTACCGTGTTCGCATGAGCATAGGCCAGTCCTAGTTTTCACCGACGGCGCCAGCGAGGGAAATTTGAACACCATAGGTGGCCTTTTGTTCGTGGATGGGCAGTTTAGGTACTTCTCCTGCCATGTGCCTCAATGCCTCGTGGACACGTGGATGTCTAGCTCTAAACATGTCATCGCAATGGTTGAACTATATGCAGTAGTTGTTGCGCGTTTTGTCTGGAGCAAGTTTCTTGGTGGTAGGAAGGCCATAGCGTTTGTAGACAACGAGTCAGCAAAGGAAGCTCTTGTGAAAGGGTCGTCCTTCAATGCCCACTTCCGTGCCCTCCTGCTTCAGCTAGAAGTTGCCGAAAAAGACCTCAGGTCTTGGTTGTGGGTTTCTCGTGTGCCAAGCCATTCGAACCCGAGCGATGGACCCTCTAGGGGTGATAGCTCGCTTATGGAAGCCTTGGCCGCTATCCGTGATGGATGCAGTTGCCCAATTCTTGGATGTGCCCTCCGAGACATTTGAAGCGAAAGGAAAAGACTTGGTGTTTAGCGCTTCTGACATCTCTAGGGTTTGAAAGGAACTGAATCCTTGTGTGAAATACCCACACCACAAAAATTGATGTGTTTCTAAGTGGGGAAGATGAGACATCAAATTTTTGTGTGACACTGTGACCATCAAGGTCTTCTGGATTCTGATGAATCATTTGGATTTGCAGATTTCTCATGGGTCCGTGATGCAGTTGGCATGTGAACATGCTTGACATATGATTTGTTTTGCACCCCACGTGAAAAAAAGACGCGATCTCATTCAGACAGTGGTGTCGATGTGACTCATGTTTGTGGCGAGTTGTGATTTCCGTTGTGATGTTTTAAGTTTTGGGTTTTGGTCGTTTGCCGTATGAATACATGTTATATATACACTTGGTATATATAATTATTTGTATAACCCAAACTGTATATCCCCCCATAAGCCATACTGTGTTATGGCCTGGTGTCAATGGACCTTTTTATGTTTGGGATTTGTTGTGTAAACCCAATGGGGTTTGAGTTTGGCTCGCCCCAAAAGATTTATTGTGCGTAGCACCATTTCCTTTTGGGGTAGAGTAGCGTAATGTATGGAGCGCCAAACGAAAAAAACAAAACTGTTGACCAAACCCGAACCAAATAAAATCTGACAAAGAATACCAAATGGGTAAAACATTACTATAGTCAAATGACATGTCTTTGGTTAAGTGAACACAATGAACAACATCAGTTGGATGAAACGTTGATGAAATCAACTGACATGTCTTTGGTGAAGTAATGTTCTCGGGATCTATTTATATCTGGTTGCTATTTTGGATTCAAGGTGTGGATGGGGAATACAAAGGGGTACATTCCCCAATATCAAGAACTCTTACCCGCCCCCCCACACCATTTCAGTCCATGGACTGCGGCATTTGGCCTTTGAGCATTTGGCTCTTGACGATCCCGAACCGTTTTGTCCACTTGGGACCCCGGTCACTTGGACCATTTCGTTTTTCCATTCAAGATGCAATCCGATTTAACCGTGATCGCCACAGGAATCTCCATCCTGCTCCAGTACCTCAACCACACCCTGGAGCCCAATGAAGGTGACACGTGGACCATTTCGGCCACGCGATGCGAGAACGTGGAGGAGATCTTGAAGGGTTGTTGTATCATACTACAATGCTGCGGAAACACAGCTTATTTGAGCAGTGTTTACAGGATGTGGCAGATCGCAAGCAACTCGTTGTTCCTTTTTGAACAACGTTGGTGGCCAGAGCAGAGAGCAGAGACAGCCTTACATATCGACACCCCACCAGTGGCTCTGAAGTTATCGGCGTTGTTACGCCCGGGATGGCGCGAACAGGCCCGCCTTATTAGGTTGGCAATGGCTTCCCTCGTGACCCTGAGGGACTGGATTATGGACTTTTTCGACACTGAATTGCATCGCGAGCCATTCAGCATCGTCACAGATGCTGTTCTCGTCTTTCAGACTGCGTGCGATTTATTTGACCTCCACGATGCAATTCCAGCCGAAAATCCAGCCCCACGAGATCCTGCGGACGCGCCACCCTCTGGATCAATGCCTTCTGCTGGTACTTGACCTTTGTGCCTTGCGTCACCAACTGGGGAGATGAGACATCAAATTTTTGTGTGACACTGTGACCATCAAGGTCTTCTGGATTCTGATGAATCATTTGGATTTGCAGATTTCTCATGGGTCCGTGATGCAGTTGGCATGTGAACATGCTTGACATATGATTTGTTTTGCACCCCACGTGAAAAAAAGACGCGATCTCATTCAGACAGTGGTGTCGATGTGACTCATGTTTGTGGCGAGTTGTGATTTCCGTTGTGATGTTTTAAGTTTTGGGTTTTGGTCGTTTGCCGTATGAATACATGTTATATATACACTTGGTATATATAATTATTTGTATAACCCAAACTGTATATCCCCCCATAAGCCATACTGTGTTATGGCCTGGTGTCAATGGACCTTTTTATGTTTGGGATTTGTTGTGTAAACCCAATGGGGTTTGAGTTTGGCTCGCCCCAAAA
>CAMXCT020003512.1:0-56503 GCA_947184155.2 Cladocopium goreaui
ACGCATCGAAACCAAACCAAACATTAATTTCGCGTCTTTCATTGATGATACGAAACTGTGGGCTAGAATTTCTGATTTCCAAGCCTTAGCAGAAGCTGCCATCGACTTGTCCTTTTTTGATTCTGCAGTCGGACAAAAACAGAACGACAAGAAAAGCCTAATTTTGACCAAGACAGAAAAGAATGCTCAACGGTTCATCCTGCAAGTTGGACGGCAAATGCCTAAGGCCAAGGAGGCAAAGTCACTAGGATTCTCACACAAGGTCACTAGGCGTGGTGGCGCGAAACTGCAGGATGCGCGAGTGCACCGTGCAATCAAGATAGTAGCAAAGATCAGTAAGTTACCCTTACCTACTTCGGACAAAGGGTTCTATATCAAAAGCAATGCTCATAGTGTTTGGGTTTACGGCTCAGAAATTCAAGGCCCCTCCAAAAGTTCCCTGAAGAAATTGCGTACTGCTGTGGTTAATTGCATTTTCCCCCGAAAAAATAAGATGCGATGTCCTTACTTGGCAGTATCAACTCATTCCGATATTTGGGTAGATCCCTGGGCAAAATGGGTCCATCATGTTCTTTCCACCTACAGAAAGTTGGCAAGGTCTGACCCAGAATTAGCCCACAAAATTTTAGCCCAAGCACGCAAGTACAATGTTCGCGACAATGACACCCGCAATGGCGCTCCTGTTGTCTTAGCCCGAATCTTCAAAGAACTTCATTGGGAGCCCGTGGGTGACACCTTGGTCTTTCAGAGACAGAACGACGTCGATTTCAATTTGAATTACGGAAGCCAGCAATTCTTCTCCTCAGAACTCGAACGATCAATCAGACACCGGCTGTTTTTGCACTCCGCTCAGCGGCATGAAAACTTGTGGGACGTTCGCGACAGGCCTCTTGATATTCCTTTGATGAGATTTCTCGTCGACAATGACATGACAGATTATGATCTATCGGGGGTGGTTGCAAGCAAACTACGGTCTCTTCCGGATAGCATGCAGCATGCTAGACGCATTTTGCAATTTCTGTTCACCGGGTCAATGTTTGATGGTCCACGAAAGTTCAAAGCTGGGCTAGCAACAAGTGATTGCTGCCAGCACTGCTTTGAGACAGCCACGCGCTTGCATATTTTCCAACAATGCCCTTACTTGCAGAAACCAGATATCCCTGATTCCGTTCCCAATACTAGTTGGACCACCGGGATTATTTTTGAAGACGATTCCGTTCTCGTAGAAGGAAGAAGCTTTTCCACCAACATGACCATGTTCCGCATGGTAGGCCTTACCTTCTACACCATAATCTAGATATCTTTATAGATGGGAACTGCTTCTACTCCAAATGTCGACGGTTTGCAAGGGCTGCTGTGGGTATATACTCACCAGAGGTGGGGTCCTTTTCCTTTCCCGTAGGAGGCGCCGATCATTCTTCCCCCAGAGAGCTGAAATTTTTGCACTGGCAATCGCCCTAAGGCTTTTCAGTGGTAATGTTACCGTCTATTCCGACTGCGCCACCGTTGTCAAAGGTTATGAACTTTTGCAGAACAATGATTTTGAATTGAGCGTGTTGAAAGGATGGGACAACCTCGACGCTTAGAAATCAGTGTGTAAGGCTGAGACCCGCCGACTTGGGACAGCAACTGTCTTAAAAGTGGCCGCTCACGGTCGATGTAAGAACCAGAACCCTGATCTAAGTGAAGGAAACCGTAAAGCTGATGAATTGGCCAAGGCCTGTGCTGATCAGTTGTTCAAAGACCAGTTGGATGATTTGACCTGTAAAATTGCTTGGGTTCTGGATCTTCAGAGCCATTTGATACGTCAATTTTGTCAGAACACTTCTAGCGCCATGTTGCAAGAATATTGATTGGACGCTGAATTCATTGAATCTTCTGATGTTAAAGTTAGTCCAGCCCAGAATTGCACATGTGCGCCCTTGAAACGGATTCGTAAGAAGAGCCATGTCTTGTGTCTGTGCCGTGGTGCATGCGCCCGATCACTGCAGACTGCTACTGTTGAACGTGCTTTTTTTAATCTGTTGGATCCACGGGCAGAAATTCCGAATTCCATGTGGGCTTTGCTTGGGGATAGGTATCCTGTTCTCAAAAGCTGGATTTCTGCTCGTTCTGACCGTGCTATGCCTGCTGATGTGAGTCATGTTGTGTTCCCTAGACAGCGTAAACTTCCTCACAGATTGAAAAACATCATTGTCTCATCAATACATGATTCACAATGGGCATTCTTCATGATCGACGTCATCAGTGAGCATGGCTTTGTTCCTGTGGTGTTTGACGTAGGTCAGAGCTTTGGGCTGTTAATTGAAAGGTTCAAGTGCTACTGGAAACATTTCTTGCGACCAGCTTTCCCAACACTTGAAGTTGACTACAACGCGGCCAAGCACTGCACGTGCTTTGGCCTATCTACCTTGTCAGCCTTTCCTTTGCACTGGAAACTGCGACACCCCAAAGCACTTTGGTCAATTTTGATTCAGGCTTCTCTTTATTGTAATAAGGAATCCACTGGCTTCCGGAATTGTAGATCCCATTGGGTCCCTGATTGGAATCTGGTTTGATATCCTGCGATATGTTCTGCCATCAAATGCATGTCTCTTAGAGTTCGTTATTGCCATCGGCTTCGAGATGCTTGCCTGCAAGGTATACAAGAGAGGGAAAAAAAGGTGTTACTCGATTTTTACATGGTTTTGCTCAATTTTTCTAGGGTTTTGCTCGATTTTTCCGTGGTGTTTACTCCATCTTCCCATAATTTTACTCCATTTTTCCATGGTTTACCCAATTTTCAGATGGTTTCGCTCGATTTTTCCATTGTTTTTCCATGGTTTTACTCGACTTCTCCATAATTTTACCCTTCCATTCCAGTCTCCCCAAATGCACCTCGGAGGACGGACCAGGGGGGAATCGATACCCCACCGTCACCCAATTGCCACCTGGTACATGACCATCAAAAAGTTCCAATTCACACGCGTCCCACTGCACCTAATTCCGTGATTTTGTATCCTCCTGGCGCGCTCTACCCCCAGACCCCCCTATAACTCACTTTGTTCGCAAAAGGAACTTCGCCTAGCCTAGCGGCTGGCTTTCGTGAAATTAAGCAAAGCGTGGAGTTTTGTAATATTTTCAACTACGCCCACCACTACACCACACTACACTCCAATACACAACACTACAACTACACCTTCACTACATTCCACTACACTACACTACACTCCAGTACACTACACTCAATTACAGTCAATTACACTGCACTACACTACACTCCACTACACTACACTACACTACATTCCACTACACTACACTATTTTACACTACACTACCTTACAATACAATACACTACATTCCACTACACTACACTACATCACACTGCATTACACTCCACTACACTACACTACAACTACAACTACAGCTACAACTACAACTACAACTACAATACATTACGTAACACTACACTACACTAACTACAGCTACAACTACAACAATACTAACATTTTCACTGTGCTGCACTACATTACACTTATTACACTACACTACACTACACTCCGCTACACTACACTGAATGACGCTGCACTACACTGCAGTACACCTACAACTACAACTACAACTGCAACTGCAACTACAGTACATTACATTACACTACACTAATGACATTACAGTACACTACACTACACTGCATTACACTACATCACACTAAGTGCAACTACAACTATATAAGACTATACTACCCTACACCAATTACATTACACTACACTGCACTACGCTACGCTACGCCCCACTCCACTACACTACACTACACCTCACTACACTACACTCCGCTACACTACAGTACACTACACTCAATTACATTACACTACACTACACCACGCGACACTACACTACACTACACTACGCTACGCTACGCCACGCTACGCTACACTACACTACACTACACGACACTACACTAAACTAACTACAACTACAGCTACAATTACAACTACAATACGTTACAAAACGCTACAACTACAACTACAACTATAACTCCAACTACAACTACAACTACACTACACTACTTGCATTACACCACACTACACTACACTACACGACACTACACTGCACTACGCTGCACTACACTACGCGCTACACACTACACACTACACACTACACACTACACACGACACACGACACACGACACACTACACTACACACGACACACTACACTACACACGACACACTACACTACACTACACTGCGCTGCACTGCACTGTACTGCACTGCACTGCACTGCACTACACTACACTACACTACACGACACGACACGACACGACACCACACACTACACACTACACACTACACACTACATACTACACACTACGCACTACACACTACGCACTACGCACTACACACTACACACTACACACTACACACTACACACTACACACGACACACGACACACGACACACGACACACGACACACTACACTACACTACACACAACACGACACAACACAACACAACACACAACACACAACACACAACACACAGCACACAGCACACAGCACACACCACACAACACACAACACACAACACACTACACACTACACACTACACACTACACACAACACACAACACGCTACACGCTACACGCTACACGCTACACTCTACACACTACACACTACACTCTACACACTACACACTACACACTACACGCTACACACTACACACTACACACTACACACTACACACTCACTCTACACTCTACACTCTACACTCTACACTCTACACTCTACACTCTGCACTCTGCACTCTACACTCTACACTCTACACTCTACACTCTACACTCTACACTCTACACTCTACACTCTACACTCTACACTCTACACTCTACACTCTACACTCTACACTCTACACTACACGCTACACACTACACACTACACACTACACACTACACACTACACACTACGCTACGCTACGGTACACTACGCTACACCACTGGACTGCACTAATTGCATTACACTACAGTACACTACAGCACACTACACGACACCACACCACACTACACTCAATTACACTACACTACACTACCTACCAAAAGCTGCTTCCCAAAGCGATTTCCCAAAGCTACGCCCCGAAAGCTGTTCCGAAAAGGCTCCCCAAAGCTGCTCCTCAAAGCTGCTACTGAAAACTGCTCCCCGAAGTTCCTTGTAAATGTGTGCCCAAAAGCTGCTGTTCTTCAAAGCTGTTCCTCAAAGCTGTTCCGGAAAGCTGTCCAAAGTTGCTCCCCAAAGTTGCTCCCAAAAGCTGTTCCTCCCCAAAGCTGTTCCCCAAAGCTGCTAAGCCGTTGCCCCAAAGCTGCGATTCTTCAAACCCTATTCCCCAAAACGGCTCCCCAAAGCTATTCTGCAAAGCGGCTCCCCAAAGCTGCGCCCCAAAGTTGCTACCGAAAGCTGCTCTCCGAAGTTGTCTGTAAAGCTGCCCCCAAAAGCTGCTCCCCAAAGCTGCTGCTCTTCAAAGCAATTGTTCCTCAAAGTTGTTCCGGAAAGCTTGCCAAAGAGCTGCTCCCCAAAGCGGTTCCCCGAAGCTGCTTCCCAAAGTTGTTCCCCCTTAAGCGTCTCTGCAAAGCGGTTGCCCGAAAGCGGCTATGCTTCAAACCTGTTCCCCAAAGCGGCTCCCCAAAGCTATTCTCCAAAGCGGCTCCCGAAAGATGCCTCCCAAAGTTGCTACTGAAAGCTGTTCCACAAAGTTGCGTTCTAAAGCTAGTCCATGGAACTGCTACCCAAACCAAAGCTGCGGTTCTTCAAAGCTGCCGTGCAAAGCTGCCGTGCAAAGATGCTCCTCAAAGCTGCTCCTGATCCATAAAGCTGCTCCTCCCCAGACCTGCTCCACAAAGTTCCCAAAGCTGCTCCCCAAAGCACCGCCGCAAAGCGGTTGCCCCAAAGCGGTTGCCCCAAAGCTGCTACTTCAAACCTGTTCCCCAAAGCGGCTTCCCAAAGCTATTCTCCAAAGCGGCTCCCGAAAGCTGCTCCCCAAAGTTGCTACCGAAAGCTGCTCCCCAAAGTTGCGTTCTAAAGCTAGTCCCCAAAGCTGCTGTTCAAAGCTGCCGCGCAAGCTGCTCCTCAAAGCTGCTCCCCAAAGCGGTTCCCCGCAGCTGCTTCGCTTTGGGGACCGCCGCAAAGCGGTTGCCCCAAAGCTGCCTTCAAACCTGTTTGTTCCCAAAGCGGCTCCCCAAAGCTATTCTCCAAAGCGGCTCCCGAAAGCTGCTCCGCAAAGTTGCTACCGAAAGCTGCCCCCCAAAGTTGCGTTCTAAAGCTAGTCCCCAAAACTGCTCCCCAAAGCTGCGGTTTTTCAAAGCTTCTGTTCGAAGCTGCCGCGCAAGCTGCTCCTCCAAGCTGCTCCTGCTTCCCAAAGCTGCTCCCCAAAGCTGCTCCACAAAGCTGTTCCCCAGCTGCTCCGCACAGCTGCTCCCCAAAGCTGCTAAATCTCCCGCTTAAAGTTGTTGCCGAAAGCTGCTTCCCAAAGTTGCTTTGCTTAAAGCTACTCCCCAAAGCTGTCGTTCTTCAAAAACTGTTCGTCAATGATGCTGCAAAGCTGCAAAGTTGCTCCCCAAAGTTGTTCCCCAAAGCTGCTCTCCAAAGTTGCTACAGAAAGCCGCGTCCCAAAGAAGCTCCCCAAAACAGCGCGCACAAGGAAGCAAGCACAGTGTGTGCGGTAGAAGGCGGGTGCAGCAAGCGGGCAGTCTCGCAGAGGTGCGTATTAGAAAGAGCACAGAGAAAATAGCGCACAAGCTCGGCAAGCAAAGGCAATAGCAATAGCTCGCAGCGGCTTGGGACGGACCTAGGGGGAATCGAACCAGGGGAGAAGCGAGGGACCAGGACTGGGACCGTAAAATGAAAATCGCAAAAAAAACGCTCCGATTCTGGAATGTCCCATTTTTCCAAATTAAAAATAATCGGATTATTTCGGTGCCATTGGGGAGGTCGGTCCTGAAAAGGTCGAGCAAAAGAGTATTCGCTATGTCTTCGTGCAGACTAAAGATGTATTCGGCCAAAACGCCAAAATAATTGTCATTTTTTGGATTTTCGGATCAGCCGATTTGCGCGCGCGCGGTGCCACCCTTAACGTAATATTAGTAGTAATAATAAGAAAGCAACATGCCCTGGGTGGCCAAAGAATCCAAATGAAGGCTACCAATATATCAGCCTTCGCAAAGTGTCAACAGTCACTTTTTCGTGCGAGTCTGCGCATCAGTTTTTTGTGCGTTTTTTTTGGCAAAATCGAATTCTCGCTAAGCAATTTAATGTATTTTTTCCCAAATCGAGGCCCGCACCTGCGGAAATTTTACTTATATAATAATTTAACCAGTTTTTTCCAACAAGGTATCATTTGACATATATATATATATTCTACATATTTTATTTTCTTTAAATAACAAGAAACACAATATTCAAGCATGTAATATACTTATACTTATACAGTAATCAATGACAATATAACATGACATTACATACCATACCACACCGTATCATATCATACCATACGGTACCATACCATACCATTACATTGCATCCCAGTACATTACATTACATTACCTGACCTTACGTTACAGTACTTAACCTTACCTTACGTTACAGTACTTCACATTACATTACCTTACCTTACGTTACAGTATTTCACATTATATTACACTACAGTACATTCCATTCCATTCTATACATACACACCTAATTGGTTGCACTTTTTTCAACCTGCATTTTCGAAACATTCGACCGCGTCGCCACGGGGGGCCGAGGGGAGCCTCCCAGAGTCTGAATCAGTTGCGGGTGGCACCCCCCAACAAACAACTCTGACATGCAAATTCAATGACAACTGCAGACTTACAGACAAACATATTTCGCCCCAAAAGATCGGATCAGAGACACTTAGGTGATGCTAGGTGCATTCGGTTCAAACGTGTTTTTCATATCCGGGTACCTGCCCCAAGGTCTAAAAGAAGAAAAACAATCCATGATCATGGAAACGACAGCTAGCAGGAGCCAAATTGGGCCGTCAACAAAGCGAAGAACATTTGCAAATACTTGGATCAATGGATGATCTTTGGTGATGATTTCCAGTAGTTGAATTTAGCCGGATGAAACCAAGTTGAAGTTCTGAAAGTCTGCAGTCAGTCCAGTGCCAAAAAACTAACGAAGCAGTTCTGCCCATCATCTTTGATCTGCTTCAGCAGTCGCGTGGAGCCATGAAACATCTTATCATCCCTTCCATGGAAATGTAGACGGAAACCGTGTCATATGCCCAACCATCAACCCCTCTCTGGGGTATGGTTTCAACATGTTTCAGCACATCTTAATGCTCCCAAGCAGTAACCTTGGACAAATGAGGTTTGGATATGTATGGATGGGTACCAGTATGGACGATTGTCAGGTTCACTACATTACTACTTTACTACCAAAATCTTGAATTGTTGGCAGCAGGTGCGGGCAAATGTGTGAATTGGGGCAACTACGTTTGAACCGTGCTTCATGTGAATTACACAAATATATATATATATATAGAGTGATCCTAAAGTAGATAGAATATTTTTTTTGGAGGGTGCGGGATTTATGATGGAATTATGTTGGATGTCGGCCACTTAAAAAAAAATAGGTAGTTGGAATATTTCGACCCCCCCCCGCAAAGGTCGAAAACTGGTAGTTGGAATATGGTTTGGAGGGTCTCAAGCTGCTGTGGGGCCTGCGCGTGGTTCACAATTCCCTCAAAATATTCTATCTACCTGGTTTGAAACAATATTCTATCTATTTTTTGGTGTTGTTTGATTTTTGCATTTTTCAAAATTTCTCCAGACACGTGTCCAAAACTGGCTAAAAATGACTTAACAAAGACGAAAAACGTGTAAAAACTGAGGGTTTTGAACATATTCCAACTATATATTTATGTTTTTGAAAATCCTTTTTGAAAATGTCCGATATTCTATCTACTCCAGGATATGTATGTATATATTACTATATACAATATTATATGTACTAGTATGATACTTACAGAGCTTCAGCAGCCCCAACCGTCAATGCCAAGGCAAGACCCAAAGGACAGCCACGATGCGTCAAAAACCCTGGAGCAGAGCTGCAAATTTGGCATCCGCGTGACCGGATGGCTAAGAAAATAAAATGGGTCCTAAATGTGACTAGCATTCAAGGCCACTTGTCCGCCGCGCAAGTCCTTAATACCAAACATGAAACGAACCCGCCACGCTCGACGCTGATAAGGGACTCTAGCGGAAGCGGTTCATCTTCCTGGTCATCACCTTTTGCTCACTCCAAGACCTCTCAACCTCAGTGAGAAAAGACTGTTCAACAAGGCCAATCTAGAGTTCTGGTGGGAATGTGTAGAGCTTGTTTTCTTATCCCCCAAAAATATTACAAACCCATGGCCCCGTCATCCTCTCAGCCCTTGGAATCACATCCATCACCTGTCACGAGTTACGAGTCCCAAAAAACACTCGTCAACTTAGGTTGATCATTCTAACATGCTTTGATCAACTAGGGATAGAACATGACAAAGAGCTGCAACCGGACATCCCCAATTTGTTGATTAATTCCCAATTTTAAGTCCCGTTTTTTTTTTGAATATTTTTTCATGGTTAAATATCCATTTTGGATCTGTGTTGCTCCTTGCATCATCACCTCTCATCCTTTGCCGATCCCTAGGGCCATCTGACGCGGGGTCTCAGCTCCAACTCATTCGGCCTCGAGAGGGCGAAGGCATCATCATCATCAACAACACCATCAATATCAATAATCACAAACTTGCTAATCATTGACACGATAAAATTATGCAATCATAATATTCACAACACCTAGTCATCTGGTATCAACCACAATCATCATCACCACCACCAGCAGCAGCAACACCACCACCACCATGACCATCATCTTGATCGCCAACAGAATGTCTGAGATCCCCACGTGCTTCTTGCAGCTCTCCAGCTAGTTCCTCCCGCTCTACCTGGAAACTTAGTCCATGCCGCACACATCTGATCTGCATGATCTGCATGATCGCATGTGTTTTGTTCCATGTTCTTTTTCTGAGGATCTTTCATGAAGTCTCAGCATTTTCGACAACCCTGGATTTCGCGTGGAACCAACTGTGCCAGCTTCAAAGTCGGGGAACAAAATATGGCGCCTTCATGAGTTCACGATCCAACTCCAAAAGCCTCATCTTCTTTTCCTTAGCGGGGTCACCAAAACTGCAGGACCATTGGTTTGGTTTGATGAGGTATAGCATACCGGAAAACACACCCAAATTGCCGTTTTAATGAGAACTTCGTGATGGAATAAATTTTGATCAACCAACATATATGTTGGATGATTTATGGGTAGCTTGTGCTCAGACAAAAACATACAAAGACGAATTGGACGAATGCAGCCAATGCATCCAATCGTGAAAGAGGCCAGTCCCAATAGCTTTGAAAGAGCTCGTGGCCATATGCCTGGAAGATTTTGGCGATCTGAGAGATGTCAGTTGCTCATATTTTTTGCAGCCCTTAGCCCTGATAACAAGTCGATACTAATCCCAATGCTACAAGTGGTGCACCAAATCCATTTCTTCTCCAACTCATCACAGCCAAAGACATGTGGGTTTGTCTGAAAATGGGTTACCCCAAAATCTCGTGGTCAAAAAACCTAATTTTCCCCATTTTTCATTTCGTGGCGTGAAAAGCCGTCCCTTGCTGCCAATGCAATGTACACTAGTAATGTATATACACGAATTAGGAAAATTCACCTGCCTTGATAGTGTGGCAGCCAAGTTGCTGCTTTGCATACTTGACCGCGCTGTACGGCGGCTTCGCAGAGCCATTCAGACAGGTCAGGATCCAGAGCAAAACTGTCTTTACAAAGCCTACGTCGCTGACAGTGCTGGATGTGGTCAACCAGCGTCCCTGCCAGCGCATCACAAAATTGCATCGGGTACTCCTTGTGAGCAGCCGTTTTGAATCGACCGTCGTGGCCAATGCCGATCGCAACCTCTGTGGGTGCTTTCGCACCCTGTTGCTGGCGGCTGTACATGGATGCAGCAAAAATAGGCAGCATCACTGCAAGTAGGCCCGTCGACTTGCTCACCGTGCATCCCCAACGGCACTGCGCGACAACATGAAGAGCCACTTCCGGATGTGCACAAAGAAGGCGAACCCATGGAGTGTTCCAAATACTTGCAGCTTCTGGATCTACTGGGAGAGCAGGGTGCTCGCTCAAATACACCCCCCCCGTCCTCAGTGTCCACGCAACCGTGATCAGCATTTGCATGAAGAAGAAAGATCCTTGCCTCGGCTGACGCAGTTCACGGAAAGTAAGGTAAAGTTTGCCAAACAAGCGACTCCAATCACGCAATGGGCGTGGATGGCGTTTGGTATCGTCACCCTCAGCTGTAGGAATCTTACAATTAGTGCCTTGCCGCCGGCCATGTCTCACACGGAGCCCCGGGCGATCGTAGCTGCAATCCTCCCTCCACTGTAGAGGCGGAGCAGATTGCGCAGGCCGTGGACTCATGGTGAAAGTCCCCAAATGTGGCCGAGTTAGCCGTGTCAAGGGATAAGACCAGGATTTGCAGCCCTGCACGCTGCGCTCAAAAGTGGAATCTTTCATGTACATCACGAACCCGCCTCCTCCCACTGAAAAGGTGTGCGATCACGAAGACCCTTTCCTCCTTCGCTTGGCGCAAGAGAGGCAGATTCCGGAAGGTCAAGCCAGCAGGCTTTACTGATCTGTGCAAAGAAACCTTCTTGGGCTTCAAAAACACTTGGGACTTTCGCCGAATGCGCAGCTTTTTCTGTCGCGTTGGCTGTTCCTAACTTCGGTTGCCTATGTGGAAAGGGCATTTGACTGTCCACTTGGAGAATCTTCTGCTTGGCTTCCAAATGTGCAATCTGGCGAAAGGTTTGTTGGCGGGGGAAGTCTTCAATCATCTTGGCATATTTATCATCGATTAAGCGCTCGGCAACACCGTCAACAAAGGTGTCCAAGATGTCAGGCAAACAATGCTGTCCCCTTGCTAAAATCTCTGCTTCCACCATCTTCCACCCAACCATCCATGCCCTGCTCAAATTGAAATAGTACAGCCATCGGTCAGGCAGCTGCTCAGCCAGTTCTTCTTCATATCCTTCTTGGCAGGAAGGTCTGGAACCAGTCATCAGCCGTTTCAGCGAGGAAACTACGCAACTGTGTTCTTGCTCCGTCAAGATCATCAGGTTGACGTTGGATCAGAAGGTCCTCGTAGAGTGCATTGAGATCTGCTTGAATGCGATCCTTATCAAGCTGTCCCCTCACCGGGACTGGGACAACGGTCCAAGTGCTTGTTGGGCCTCAACTCTCCCCAGCCCACGCACTTCTTTGGGCATCTGTTGATCTCTGAGTGCGCATGGAATCCACGTTGTCTCAAAGCTTGGGAACATGGGTTGGTGCAAGTTCGCCCCGATGCATAAGCTAGGTGTTGATAAAGGCGCTGTATGGTCCAAAAATGTCGGAGGCATTCCGGGCATGCTGTACCTTCAAGCAGGTCATGTTCCAAGGAGAACTCTTTGTGTGCCTGTCGCTTGTGAGTAGCCAGTCCCTGGGCTGTGGTAAACTGTCGACCGCAGTTACATGCAAATGTTCCAGTCAGAGCATCTGATTGGCCGTAAGGTGATGGCTCGAATGTGGCTTCAGCACCCTCCAAAATCTTGAAAAATGCCTTGTGCATTGTCATGAGATCGTTCATCATCGTCTCTTGTTGGATAAAACGTTTCCAAGCTCTCTTCACACACACACACACACACACCTTCCAAGCATCTGCGCCGGATTGCCAGAAGTCAAAAATCTCAATGAGATCCATGTGTGCTGGGTCAGAAACTTCTCGGATGTTCTGGAATGGTACAGCCCCATCCGTTTCCAATTCACAAGCCCAAGACAAATCATACTTGAGGCCTAGTAACCACGAATCAGGTGTGAGGGCCTCTTCTCGATGTAAGCAATGTTGCTAAGGATCTTTGCCGTAGCTTCTTGCCGAAAAAGGTCAATTTCTGCAAGGGAAGCGCCTGAATGGAGTGCATGAGAAGCAACAATCACACATTTCAATGCCTGGGATCTGACCTGCAAAATGAGAAGTCTGGGTTGGGCCACAAGGACCAAATAGTTTTGGTCTCCAAACAATACAGGGACATCATCCCGCCATCCATGCGGATGTATTTTGGACAAACCAATCATCATCCCGAAGTGGCCATGAGGAGTGGCAGCACTGCGGATCAGATGGTACCGTGAGTCGTGATGACGCCGGACTGTTTTGGCTCTGGTCTCTTGCAATGCAAAAATGGAGATCTCATGTTCCGCAAGCATGCTGAGAGTCCATTCTTGGCGTGATGGGCCTGCAGCCCCTGCCTGTCTGGGACCTACCACCCATCTGCAAGGTCAGCACATTACAAGTGGCAATCTTAATGGAAACGTGGACATGGACCTCTTCACTCTGCATGACAGCTAATGGTGGCATGACCTCAGCTGTTGGAGTGGTTAATGGCTTAGCTGGAAATATGGACTTATCATTCTCAACGTCGACCCCTGGCAAGTTAGCAAACAGCATCCACGCCCACTCCATTGCACGAATGAAACGCACATTTTGCATTTCTTGCAGAAATGATATCCAATCTTGTAAGGGCTTACCAGAAGCTGCCCCATATGCCAACTTGTCAACAAGTTCGTTGCCTGGTTCTCCCTTGTGACTTGGGCGAAAAAGATGGTCAATATGAACACCAAACCGTTGCTCACAAAGGCGCATGATACTCCTGATGAGATGACAAGCTTCAATGTCCTTTGCAGCTTTCCATCTCCCTTCTGACTGACGTCCAATCGTCAGGGAGTCAAAAACAAGTTCACGTCGCGGTCTGCAATGGAAAGCTTCAACCTCAATCTTGCAAATGTCATATATACGAAAATTTGGCTGCAACTGTGGATGCCAAGATTTCTGCCTCGTACGACCCTTGCGCCGTATCACTGTCTTTCATCCCTGGGACTGCACCTGCGAAAAGCCATTCATGCGCAGCTTGGACACATGCTGCGGCAGCAAACCCAATTTTCTGCATCTTGGGCAAGAATGATCCATCATAGTAAATGCGAATGGCTTCAGTTGAGACATCGCAGGCAAACCAATCAGATCGAAACCAGGCAAGTGAATCTGGCATCCATGTCACCTGGTCTCGCAACTGTGCCTCCAAATCAACAGTGGGCAAAGTGAAGTGTATCGAACCATGTCAGGGCCTTCTGCACTTTATCCATCGCTAAAGTAACCACAGTTTTGTCGGAATCCATATCAACTACACTTTGCATGATCCTCGCAGCTGTCTGCAGAAATTGGACTCCTTCCATCCCTGGGGCCGCTGGTAGACATGGAGGTGTCCAAGTTTCATCGAACTGGCTTCTCTGAATGTGCACGACAAGGTTGTCTCCATCACGCCCAGGCACGTAGCGTTCAATTATTGGCAGACTAAAAGAAGCATGTTGGAGCGTGCATCGGATTTGTCCTTCATGTTTCAAAAGTCCCTCAGTGTAGCCAATGCGTTCAATAACTTCAGCCTAGGAGATATGTTCATGCGTGACACTCGCAATCCGAAAGGGATGTCCTTGGCGCAAGGAATTGTCAAAAATCGTGACAAGGCTAGTGACTTGATCGTCCACTGGTTCCTGAACCAGCAAAACGTGAGCGGCAATGTCATGTTCAAGCGCAACTGGTGTTGGCTGGACAACGAAGAAAAATAGTGGGCGATCTGGGATGAGTTCATCACTCCAAGCCTGCCTCATCAAATGTTCCCATTGAAAAAAAAATCGTACAGATGTACCTTTCTGGAATATCCACATTTGAAGCTATGGGTCCCAGGACTGGGGTACCATGTTTGGACACTAGATTTACGCGCCCTCCTCCCAAGCAAAGGCATGGCAGTCAGAGGGTGCAAATGTCCTGCAAGCGTTCAGGTAAGGCCGACGTAGGTGGCCTTCCTGGAATAAACTCAGCAGCATCTACGTTGAAGCAAAAGGGCATGGAATCAGTCTGACCCACGCTAGGGTGTTCAGAACTAGTGGTGGCTCCAGCGGGTGCAATCGGCTGTGCAGGGCTGGAGACCTCGGCCTCTCTTTGCATAAGCTCAATCCTATCTTCAACTTCATCCTCTGGATCCCATGAAGGCATGAAAGTCCGGTAGATATGCGCCTGGATACTATCCCCATGATTGAAGGCCCGTGCCCCAAGTTCAACCTCAAAACGCTCAAACCAAACTCGCCATCGACCCCCCGGTGCACTGCAGTCAGCGGCTTTGCCAATGACATCCACAACATGCGTGCTGTCAGCAGGATCCTTGCAAACAGCTGCGGCAGAAAAAGGGGCTCCCTGTCTAACAGCATTGTCAGAAGTGGAGATGACTACTCCTACCTGTCCAGACTCGATCTGTTGGTGAAGCAGGACATGAATGGAATTCAGTGGGCTACATGGCGGGACTGGATGTGCTAAAGCAAAGTCCATATCCAGGCTGGCATCCTCCAAATCATGCCAAACACACCGCAAGGGCCCCTGTCCGTCGGAGCGACTCCGGGTGCTGCGGGAGGAAGGCCCAGCACACGGTCGGAATAGCAAAACAGGATCTTGAAGAAGCGCTTCTCGCCCTTCAGGTTGGATCTGCAGGGTGGCCTTGGAGTCATAGATGGAGGAGTTCACGTTGTGGATGAAGTCGCTGGACACCAACTCCTCATCGGTGAAGGACAAGAAGCCCTTCATGTACGTCTGAGTGGCCTTCTTCATCGATCTCATCAGGTGGGCACCCTGAAGGCCATATCAGTCAACTTGCCCTTGGTGGTCGGCAACACCTCGCCCACAGCCTTTGCAGCTCTGGTGGAGCTCCGCATAATGTTACAACACACCGACCGTCCTTCACGCCATTGGCAGAGACGCCACCCACGGTCTTCTGAGTGGCGGCGTAGGACTGGATGGTGGTCATCATGCCCTTCTCAATTCCTATGCCTTCCTTCAAGAGCACGTGGACGATGGCGCGGCAGCAGGCGTTAAGGGGATCTGGACGTCCGGGTGGTGGTGCTGTCGGTCTGCGGCAGCGTTTTGGGGCGGATCTGGATGTGTGGGGGCTCCCTGTCGGCCGGCTCCCTGTCCGTCGTCTGCAGGAGCGACCCCGGGTGCGGCCGGAGCGACTGCATGTGCGACAGCGGGCGGCTGTTGCAACTTCTCCCACTCCGCCCGCATGCGCCCCGCCGCCGCAGCCTCGTTGAGGTGGCGGGTGTTCCCTGCCGTCCAACCAGCTACCATTTGGCCGTCAAAGGCTCGGGCCAAGATGTGCGTGGCAACGAGGAACAGCCGGCAAAGGCCCAGTCATAGTGCAGCTGACGCGCAAGCTAACGCTTGAGCCAAAATGGCTACGGAGCTCATTTTTCCCGCTCAAAAAAAAAGATGGACCTGCCGAAATTGCCATATCTTATATCACAAATAATACGTTTAAATACAATCAACCATCAAAGGGTAAGGTTTTCAGGTTTCTCCCAACTTGCCAACATGTCAGGACAAGGGCCAACCATGAAAATTTGTGAATTTCATTCCTAACATGTTGAAGCAAACCCAGATAGGGAGTTTCTCAAAATGGTTGATCCCCAAGTCAGCATGGATTTCCATCCCCAAAAATAATCTATATAAACTTGGATGAATTGCGGGTAACCCCCATGGCTTAGGACACCTCCGACACCTCCAGATGGAAAATGAATGAAAATGATGGAAAGCCCAGGGAAAACCATGGAAGAGTCACCAGATGACCCGCCTCGGCCACCTGTGATGGGAGTTGAGGCATTTCCTGCGCTGGCGGCGCTGCCGACGCCGGCTCGACGACTGTCACTGGCATCGGGGGAGCGCTAAGTCGTACCTGGCTGATGTGGATGGTTTATGGATGATTCATGGATGATTTGTTGATGATTTGTGGATGATTCATGGATTCGGGCTGAATTTAAAGAATTCACAGCCCTGAAACTAGCTGAAATAAGGCCATTTGGGGATGATGCCCCTTGCCAACCATCATTCTAGTGACGTCACATTGAGGTCATTATAGTCCATCCAAATGAATGATTCATTGATGATTTATGGACGATTAATGGCCGATGTTCCTTTTCAAAATGATTTCCCATTGCCGGGCTTGCCGAAGGGTATTCTAGGGCAGCCACAGCAAGTTAGATGGGAAGCAGTGATAGAACTTGCTGATATTTGACTTACCAAACTGGGGTATTGCCAGAAAGAACCTGATAATTGCGAGTAGTCTACAGAGACAGTCATGAACTCTCAATCTGACTCAAAGGTCAGGGCATAAGCATCTATATCAACAAATCCGTGGGAACATGACCAACTCTAGTGGCACCACATGAGTGAAAGAGAAAAAATAAAGCACAAAAGGATGGAACATTACCAACGACGCATCCGGCAGATGGGACCCGGAGATGGGACGGTGATGATATGGCGAAACATCGCGACTTGTTGCGGTTCACATGGCGATTGGCCCCATTTGTTCTTTAGGTCCCTTCCCGCATGCCTAGGTTTGTTTTTTTCCCAGTTTCCAGCTTTAGCCTTGATCAATCAAACCGTTCCCTTTGCAGCTTATGCAGATGCAGAACGAGTATTGTATATGTCTTCTTGATTTGTTTCCCTTGTACCCATATTTTGGTTGACCGATCCTCATATAGTATACTATGTTTAAAACTTATTAAAACTTATCGAATTTCAAGAGTAATGCTCTGTGGGGGGGTATACGGTCCTCAAAAATGATGGTACGGTGAAGGGTGCGGTACGTTGGGTACGGTGGTACGGTACGGTGGGTACAGTGGGTACGGTACGGTGGGTACGGTACGGTGGGTACGGTGGGTACGGTACGGTGGGTACGGTGGGTACGGTATACAGTGGGTACGGTACAGTGGGTACAGTGGGTACGGTACGGTGGGTGGTACGGTACGGTGGGTACGGTGGGTACGGTACGGTGGGTGCAGGTACGCACCCACCGTACCCACCGTATACCGTACCCACCGTACCATCGTACCGTACCCACCGTACCTCCCGCACCGTACCCAGCGTACCCACCGTACCGTACCCACCGTACCCACCGTACCGTACCCACTGTACCCACCGTACCGTACCCATAGAAAGTGTCATATGTACCTACCCGTGCTGAATCATCAGAAAACATGCTTTTCATTCCTCTTGAAATTAAATAAATTAAAACCATCGCTTTCCCTGTTCAAATGGCCATATCTTCCAACCCGCACATGGCAGTTTTCAATAATGTTTTTCTCAGTCTCCAAGCTCAGGACTAAGGACCACCCATTTGATTGATTAACTATTCATACAATCAAATGGGGGTTAACTATCACCTATGATAGATAGCTAATTCATTATCAATTCTCAATTCTCATGATAAGTGTTTATTACCATTGATCACAATCACGTACTAAAACTAATAACTGACAACGACACTACATCTTGCCATGTTTTTGTCATATGTTTACTACCTAACAACATCTTTAAAAGCCAGATTCGATGGGCTTCGCGCCTTCAGTGGCGCCTTGGCCAGCGACAAGGAGCGGCAGCGCCGACTCCGACGACGAGAGTGCCAGGTGCGGCGTTGGCGCCGTGCCTGGCGAAAGCCTAGTGAGAAACCACATCCCTCAACGGGCGCAGGATTTCGCCATCAAAACTGTATCTTGATGAGGCCTAACCAACCAAAAAATGATCAACGTGTTGATTTTAACATATTTTAACTGATTTTAATGAGCCAAAATGCTAATTCAAAGTCATAAATGATGGGGGTGAACTGACCAAACATGGAGATTAATGGGGGTCATATGGGGATCTTAAGATTACATGGAAATGGCACCAATGGAAACGGTGACCAAGTAGTCGGACTGCATGGAATGGTACAGTAACCCGCTTTCTTGCTAGAGTTTCCGAGACAGCTTTACTTTCGCCACTACCGTCGCGGAATTTTCACGGAAAATCTGTCTGAAAATTCCATCTCGCAGAGCCAGAAATGATTTGTTTTGCCATTTCTTCAGCCGAAAAAACACTTTATGCAATCTCATATTTCAATCCCTCCAAGGACACACAATTGATCAACTCCCAAATAGAGATACTGTGAGTTTTTTTTAAATATGATTCCGACTTTTTGACAATCACCATGGTGATTTACCCAGTGAGGTCCCTCTAATTTATCCAGATAGAGACAATCACTCACCAAGAGTTGGGGGAGTCCATGGGAATCCCAAAACCATCAGAGCTACGCCGCCAAGAATGTGGGGGCATCGACCAACAAAGGGTTTGAAACAAACAAGACCGATGGATTGGACATGATTTTTCACGAAGAAATCGAGGAAAAAGTGGAGATACGTGGAGATGATAAACAGCAACTTGGGGGGTGTGTCTGCAAGCGACGTCAATCGACGTCAGCGATCAATTCACAAAGATGGTCACATGGAAAATGCAGCCAAACCTAGCCAAATATAGCTACGCCATGCGGGAGATTGGCTACAAATGATCAACACTGAGCTACACCTTATATGCCAAATCACCTTGAAAACAGAACTGCCTAAACAAGGACGCCATGCCAAGGGGGTCCAAACAATCCAGCTAAACGTAGATAAACTGCATGAAGTTGCGTTGAATTTCACCCTGCTTACACAAATCAGAGCGCCAAACTATGTCATCTTTCCCCAGGATCAAACCGTAACACCCGCTAAGCCCGCTTCTGGCCACAGTAATGGATGGCTTTGGACAAACCACCAGTGTTGGACCACTAAGTCCAATATCATACACATGTTAAAAAGACTATTTATTATAGTTTACAAATATTCCTCTAACTAACTTTTCGCTACATGTTCCTACCCTTCCTGGGTGACCCACCATTTCTTACCATTCCTGCCTGTGAACATCGCTTCTCATGGTGCTCCTGCGACATGGATCCATGATGTTTCGTCTCATGAAACAAAAAAATAATCGACCAACATATAAACGCAGCAAACATACAGATATTTTTTGTGTTCGTTTTACCCAAGAAAAAATGAACGGCCACGCAATCCCATCCCGTTCCAGCCCCAAAATCACCTTGGATTCCACAGCTAACAACGCTTTGGAGGCAACCTCTCCACGTGAATCTCGCGGCGACGCAAATTGGTCGACCAACTGGTCACCGCTGTCCACACGCAGCAAGGTGGCCTCCCACGGGCGATGGGCGGGGCCAAGTTTGTGCTGATGTCTGTGTAAATGACATGTGTTCATAATAATCAAGACAACGCTTTCACGGGGAAACTGGGTGGTACTGGAACGAAACATTCTGCGAAGTGGCAATTTTTTCAAGAAACAAATTTGGATTTTTGATGTTACTGTTACCATGAAATCTTAGGCATGGCATGTGCAGCATTTGCTACAAACGCTCATGTGTGTCGAAGGCCTCATTATCCAGCTCTTGCCACCGACCTTTGGACAGAATGGTTGGTCCCATATTTGATGAAACATGGTTCCAAATTAGACCCTTTCCCCTTCCATTAAATATTCTCCCCCAGAAACTCTGGTTGACTATTGGTTGTATTCATTTTAGGGGCCGCATGGGGAGTATATTTAAGGGTAAGACTCCTCAAAATTACTGGCCACCGAAAAAATGGTGCAACGACCGGGTCCATTGGTGCAATGTGCGCAGTTTCATTTTGTTGGTTTTTGTGTTCATTGTCTTGGATGTGTCAAAACCAAATGAACTCAATAGTCTCCTTGTAGGCTATTCCAACATTGTCAGTGAACCCATGAAAAAACTGACGATCAAAATCTAACCTGCGGCAAAATACTTTGCTGTTAGGTTGATCACATAGCCGCCCCCGCAGCTGTCACAATAAAACATCTGCAACCTCGCCACCGAAGCAAGATGGCTCCCCTCTACTGGACTTTTGCCATGCCATCTTATAGACCCAAACCAAGTTCCGGACGCGACATTGCAACCAGCGGAAGGAACTCTTTAGGCGCTTCTTCACGCCTTGGGTGCTCATCCAACGCATGGACAACAAGATGCCGCTGAGGCCCCCTTTCGTCCTCAATTCCGCAACCCAATGGCACAGCTGACAGCGCTTCACCAAAACAAACCGTGGAAGTGGAGCGAAAATTTAATTGCGCGTCGAAACATGCAATTCAAGCGTGTTGTGGAACCTCACAGGCAACTGCAGCAGTAGAGCCGTCTGGGTTACACTGTCCGTCCTTGCGCAACAATGCTGACCCATTCGGCAAGAACATCCTAGGCCCCAGGGCCGGCTTCGTGCCGCAGCTGGTCGGCTTCTGAGGCCTCTCGGCTGGCGTCGCGTCAGGCCGTTGCGTGCTTTATGGTCGAACGAGGAAGTTGCGTTTTGGCAGCGGGTGGGCGCCTCAGCGCCTTGATGGCTTCAGTATGGAGGGCGGCGGCTGAGCTTTGTCAGTGAATGGCCAGGCACCAAGTAGAACTTAGCCACACCTAGCTCCTCCACAGATTGCGGCCCCAAAGTCTTGATGCTGTTGAAGCCAGGTTGTTGACGTACGCGGAAAAAAATTGTGAGGTCACCACTGACCAGCTCACCCAGACTGCAACTATGTAGTATGTTTCATCGATGATGTATTAACAAGAAAGTCTAGGTACTCATGTCTACGTAGTAAAGGATGAGGTAATGATGATTGCCCATATCTGAAAGCAACTTCTGCTGGCTATATGGAAATTACTGCACAGCTGTAAGCCACTGTAAGCCAGGTGAGATAATAAGGTTAAATTCAATGGGGTCAGGTATGTGTTCCTTGTTAGCGCCGCCCTTTAACTGTCAACGGCTTTTCTCCGTTTGCGACAGCCAGAGCTTACAAGAGGGAAAACCATTCATCTGATCTCGTCTCACTTCATCTCCAACAAACAACATCTCGGTTCATCTCAGCTCGCCCCACCTCACTTCACTTCATATCACCTCAGCTTGCTTCATCTTACTTTACGTCAGCTCATTTCACTTCGTATCAGTCCATGTCACCTCATCTATATCATCCATCTTCATCTCATCTCATTTCATCTCACCTCATCTACCTTCGACTCTTCTAACACCTCATTTGAGCTCATATGACTCATATGTCATATCACCTCATCTCACTTCGTCTCAACTCATCCCAACTCATCTCAGTTCAATTCACCTCATCTTAGTTGATCACTCCTCATCTCAGCCCATCTCACCTCATTTTACTTTATATCGCCTAATCTTAATTCATCTCAGCTCATTTACTGTAATCTGATCTCGCTTCATCTCACCTCACGGATTTTCTGGGCAACATGCAGCAACAATGTAACAATGATTGCCAAAGACCCTTAAACTCACCGGATCCAGATCTAATCAACTTATTTTTTTAATATGGGTTCGAGTGAGTTGCTATGCATCATTTAGATGAATATGTGTTTCTTCTTGGCATTTACGTTGAAGTGATCAACGGTTAGACTGGTTCAACATGGCTAAAAAGACATTTTCACTTACTGACAGGCAATGCTTTCACAGCTCCTACTGAAAATCAAATAACATATTTTCGGTCTGCAGGAGCTTTAAGTCTCATGGGGCTTACCTCAGGTCTCCTGCGAAAAAAGGGGCCTTACGCGTCGATAGGACGAGCCAACATGGATCACAAGAAACACCGTCGAAGAAATGGAATCTATCTGAATCTATCTCACCTAATCTTTATGCTCATCTCATTTCATCTCACCTCATCAAACAATCTAAGGCAGAGCCTTGGAACTGCAAACTGCAAAGCAAACATTGTCTACAGTAACAAAGTATGCCACTATTTTTTTGTTTGACCCTTTATAAAATACCAATCATCTCTATCACTCTGCAGCACCAAAAAATATGGCCTCAATCCCAGGAACTGCCATGGGAAGTTTATGTGCCCTGCCTAGCCAACACCCAGGTGTTGTCAATTTCAAACGGATATTTATTGCGGGGGATGTAATTTGGTGTGGTGCAAGGAACACTGGCTTTTGTGGCTCTTAAGTCACTCATAACAGGATGGGAGTTGTTGATTGATGATACATATAAATCCTTATTCATGGACTGATGACCAGCCTCTGATATTGGCGATTTGCCCAAGTCTTGACCATGGCAGGCAGTTACTGGCTGTCTAGAAATCATGCAAACTTTGAGAAACCTGATGCTGGGAGGAGGGTGGCACGTTGTGGAGGCCCACATTCCCACATTTTGCAGTCTTGTTTGAACATGGCAACTCTTTGTTATCCTTTGTTTCTGTTTGGCTTTCCTTTACGCTACTGTACTTGGATGCAAATAAGGTCTTGATCCCCTTTCTCTCAGTTCTTTGAACACTGCAACACACATCCATACCCAACATCAAGCAAAATTTACAGACACATGTCTGGTTATGCTAGACACGTATATATCGATGTATCTTCAATGATTTTGTGAAACTACGGAACTGGGGCGAAATCGCAACACCCCAGGACCTCAGGATATCCCAGGAGCATGGTCAAGTTCTGGGCATCAAGTAATTTCTCGAGGCTCACTGGCGACAAAAAATCCTGAAGAGTTATTGAAAGAGAATGACTCTGAACATTTTTTGGCAATTTGAGCAGTGCTAAACCTCTGTTGCTTCGTGATTAGTTCGGGGGTCGCACATGGTCGTGTGCGACCCTTGACATATTAGGCATTATCATCTACTAGGAATCGCGTGTTTCACCAGTACAATTTCATTAAATCCATGGGATAAAGTCCCTATTTTTCATGGCGTGCCATCACCATCGAAACCACCCCAACGCCTGATGGAGGCGAAGCTCGTGCCCTGGGGCATGCCCAAGTTTTTAGTACAATAAATCGATGAAATATCATGTCTATCATATATACATCATTATACAGTAATTTCATGATAAAACCATTAAACATCCGGTATAAAACCCAAGCGTTTCTACACCATGATATACACATGTGTATGTATATATAGCGTATGTATATATAGCGTATGTGTTTATATATATATATAATGATATATATATATATATCTATCTAATATGATATATATATATATATACACACACTGTCTATTGTATATGTATACAAACATATATACCCGCTGGGTATAAAACTTCAACATGACATCCTTCGTGAAAACTTCGCGGATTTCTCGTCGTTCGCGGTTGCGCCGAGTGCCCTACGAGACGCCCAGCAAGTCCTCCGGTGACTCGGCCTGAAAGGCGAAGGAATGACATGGAAAAAATCTTTGGGATAATAATAACTATTAAATTATCCCATTATGATTATAAATATTTAATGGATTTTAATGGGATATAATTTATAATCAGATATTTTCATAATGGGATAATTATATGATTAATATCACATATTGATAATTCATCAATATTAATATCCCGTGATAATATACGTACAACGTATGATAATCATTGTCCCATTGGATTCTTTACGCCTGATATTTTGTGATTTTACGAAAAATAGCTGCATCTTTTTTTGGGTGCTATTCATGTAAAACATGTTGCGACCTTTCTTTTTAACCAAGTGAAACAAACATATCAAGATCATTTCCTGAGTTTTTCATAAACAATGGGACATGGATGAGAGAACAATTGAGTACCTAAGTTCTGTGTGTACAAACACCTGCTTGACCGTTGCAGCTGCTTAGCAGTTGGGCCCCTTCCAGAATGATTTCCAACCAGTTTCGGAGTGTTATGAAGTTATGATGTGTCAGTGATAGAATAACAATATCCATGGTGATGTTCATCCTTATTTCAGTGTGAAATTTACCAATGCTAGAACTTTGCGCTGTTTCAGCCCTCATATCCCTTCCTCAAAGTGATATCTTGGAGACGATCCTGTCACTTCACTGAAAAATGGTGTTTTTTTGCATCTGCCTCAACCATCCTCAGGGCACAAACTTTTCCAGGCCAGGGACAGTCGGGAAATGGAGAGACCAGAGGACACGTCTCGTCACGTCACGTCTCCAGATGTACATTTGGCAGCTCGCGACGGCGTGGCACCACAAGAATTCACCCAACTTGGTAAGGAAAGGATGCTGAATCTGATGGTAAGGGCCAGGGTACCCTCTGGTAATTTAACATAGCTATTGAACATGGCCATTTATAGTTGATTGTCCCATTAAAAATGGTGATTTTCCATAGCTATGTTAGTTTACCAGAGGGTAAGGGGTCCTGACTACAATGATGATGTTATTTTCAATAGAGATGCAAACGCAAAGCTTAGATGCAGGGCACCGAGTTCAGTAACACCGATACATGGACTTTCCAGAATTGTTTCTCTCAATAACCAATTGCTATGATTGCTATGAATTGCTATGATTGCTATGGTTGCTATGATTACTATGCTGCTGTATACATAATACACATGCAACATGTATATGATATGTGTATATATATATACACGTATATGTATATATTATATATATATATATGATGTATCCAACAACTCTCATGCTGAAACCAGAATTCACAAATGCCTTAGTTGGTATTGAAGGTCAAGTGATAAGAGTATGTGACTATACAATGTCAACATATTTATTTCCACGGTAGAGCGACGACATGTGACCATTCACTGTAATTCTGTTTGTTTCGATTGGATCTCACATGATTTGCCAGCTGTCAGAGCTTGTAAGCATCAACTGTCGTGCACGAGCAATTCCATTGGTTGCGGATGAGAGGCAGCAGCGCAGGTGCCTACTGTAAAAAAAAAACAACGACCTGGAAGTTGAAGATGTCAGAGAATCTGAATTTCGAGATTTCACCAGCATTTCGCGTGACATTTTTAGTAGATTCCCATCAAAGAACGGTAACCAAGGTAGTCAATCGACTGATCCGCACCCGAGGACATCTACCAGCCACGCGAAACAACAGCACTGCACATCTACACAGGTCCATGTGCTTGGGTCTCCAAGAAAACGCAGGTCTAGTGGGGTACATAATTGAAAGTTGGGAGAACGCTCAGGATTTTTGGGATACCGGGATACCCCATTTATTTTTGGAGAACCCCATTTTCTGGTCGTTTTTCAATAATTTCTGATGTAATTGATGATAAGTTCATCGAACTCCAGCCTGGCAGAGCTACTTTTGTGTCAGTTGTGAACCTTCGCGTTTCTGCAGTTTCTAAGTGCTTTCAGAAAAGGTTTGTCTTCTTCATGATACGCAGGAACTCCTCTTCGTTCACCTACGCAAACCACGCACAGAAGGGTGGAGTTACCTGAGATCATCCCCTGAAACAAGGGGAAGATCAACGATATTTGAAACCCAGAAAGTTTTCATCATAGTTGGTGGTTTCAAATATAGTTACTGACTAGTTGATTGATTTTTTATATCAACTATGGGTTGATTCAGCCTTGTAAGCTCTGAAAAGTGCCACGGGGCCGATCATTTTCCATCCAAAAACACTGACTTCTAATTCATCACCAACAAAAACAGCGTTCTTTTCAAGGTTGGGGTATATGGAATCATTGTACAACCACATATTATCTATCTATATATATATACATATATATATATATATGTATGTATATATAATATATACATACACACTGTATATCCAGTATTTGGCCACATATCCTGCTCAAAATAGCTGTTAAATCTTAATGTTCATCCCGATCTCCAAGCCCAAAGGGTTGGCGGGAACACATCATCCAAAATCATCCATATTGTCATGATGATAGATATGGTGATTAACACAGGGTTTTCTATCTATCATAGCATAGGGAGGTTAGATCTATCTATCCCTATCTATCATCATTTGACTAGACATTCACTATAGAACAAAATGCTGATGAACAAATGGTTTACAACTGGTTTATAGACAGTGTAATGATGACTATCTATATCTATACAAGTGGTTTTCTACATAACCATGATTACATACATATACATACATACATACATACATACATACATACATACATACATACATACATACATACATACATACATACATATATATATATATATATTATACACCCATATGGCAGTGTGTCAAAACCATGTACCCCTTCTGTTCACATCAAAATAGCTGGGATTTATGGATGTTCATCCCCCTAAAAATGGTATGTATAGGTATTGATCCATAGCCATATATCAATCCTATATGAATCATATACATATACATATATCTATATATCTATATATAATGATGACTATCTATCCACAACTGGGGGTTGCTTTAAACAAAAAAAATCACATCACAACAGCGCAAAGCACCTCACCATCTCCGTCGCGGTCCGCCTCATCGATCATCTCTTGGAGCTCCTACTGTAACCGCCGGTTATTTCATGGCAGGTGTTTGCTGGATTTCACCATATATATATATATATATATATATGTATATATATATATGTATATATATGTATATATATATATATGTATATGTATATATATATGTATAATTGTGTATGTGTATATATATATTGTTTCCATTATTCTACATATAGATAGTCATAGAGATAGTCAAATGCTGTGTACAATAGATTTCACTAGATATATTGTACAGAATCCACAAAAATGGCGGATTCTTGTGGATTTCGTCGACAAGCATGGGGGACTGTCACTGTTTTATACTGTTTAAACTATGGAACATGATGAATACAAGGTGAAATGAAGATTCCATTGGGGATTTACCCAGAAAATGGAGCATCATGGGGATGTGGAGGTTTCTGACGTCAGCGTACCCAGTTTCACCACTTGGGTTTCCCATTGAAAATATGGGCAGGGCAGTCTCTGGATAATTTTGGCTCTGGAAACTCGCAAACGGTGCATGATTTCATCCTCAAAGATGCCAACTCAAGTTCCGCAGAACATTTCAATCGATTTCAATCACTGAAAAATATTAGTCAGTTGGGATGATTCTTCCCAATATATGGAAAAATGAAATTCATGTTCCAAACCACCAACCAGTATCCTGGCATATGATCATGTATGATCCCCTGTGCACATCGGCTTTGCCGACCCATGCCGACCTCGTCAGTCATGCGCTCGCCAAGCTCCTAGTCTGGGGTTTGGCCGACCAAAGATGTGCCGTCTGGACCTCATCCTTTGCAACTCAGTATTCCAATGTCATATTTGAATATATTTGAAGCCACAGATGACTTTTGATGACTTTTGATGACTTTAGAATCTTTCGAATCGCTAGATTCTTAACATATCCACACCTTTCCTGGCGAAACAACGGGACATGGGACAACGGGAAATCGCGCGGCACCGTGGCACCGGCCTTTGCAACACGCTTGAGGTTCTTGAAGGAGATCTTGCCAGTCTCATCATCATCAAAGAGCCGGAAAGCCTTCAAAATCTCATCTTTCGGGTCGCGGTTCAGGATTTTGTGGGTCATCATCTTCAGGAACCTGGCTGATCAAGATGCATATGTTGATTGATGATTGATACCACTTACACACACAGATATATATATATATACACCAACAAATTAGAATCAGATTGAATTACACGTGTTATCTGATAGATCTATGGCTGTTGAATCTGATGATATTCTTGTATCTACTCAGATTCAATGCTGATTTTTAGGCGTTCAACCCATCCCCCAAAATCCCAAAACGAATCTGAGTCATGTATGATTTGTGAGTTGGGCATCAATCTTCTCAGGGGATCCCCCGGGGGTGGGAAAACGGATGAAAACCGAGCAACTCTTCGTAGCCAATGGTGCCACTTCCATCGTCGTCCACATCGCTGATCATCTTTTGAATCTCTTCCTGTGCTCATCTGAGAATGGGGCTATACCCCGCAATAAATTCTGTGTCATTTTCATGAGGAAACGCCATAATCAACCAAATTATGGATTCTAAATTTCAGACAAGCCAACTTCAGTTCATGCATTATAAACCAACTTGAGATAAACCAGCTTGGTAATCATAACCATGCTATAATCATTAATTAATCATATATCAATCCTATTAACCAGCCAATCATGAGCGCAACATCAGCGATTCGCCTTCTTTGGTTCGAAGCCCAGGGCACGCATGGCCACCTTCAGTTCCTTGGAGTCGATCTCACCTGGTTGGTTTTTCGTGGACGACCATCGACTGATGATTCGTGACGATACTTGGTGATACAGATTGATACATGGTGATATATCACTAAAATATATCACTAAAATACATGGTTAGTTATATCATGGTGATAATATCATAGTTTATGAAACTAGTTATGAATAAAGTTAATAATAATGTATAATAGTAATCATAACACATTCACTAGTTCATGATGATGATAGCACTATTATGATAATCATAATACAAATTCTAGTTATTATAATTTATGTTATAATTGGATAGTCTATTGTACTAGTTTACTATGATAATAGTATGATTATGATAATGATTGATTATTATGATTATTATTATTACTATTATCAGTAATTACTATTGTTATTCGCTATTTGTGATCACTCGCATTATTGTTATATTGTTACAGTATTATTATTGTTATATTATTGTTATTACTATTGTTATCTGTGTGTCTTCATTACCATTTTATATCATTAGGATTAGTATGTATCTTTTTCACAAGAGCACATTGGGCTCCCAGCAGCTTCCGTGCACAGCTTAAAAAGGGGGTGCCCCAAGTTGTGTTGGGCGAGGACTGTTGAGAAAATCGTTTTAAATAAATTAAAAAGTTAAAATAGCAGGCGATAAATTGGGAGTGAGAACAGCACCTTTAAGACACATCATTGCCATGTTTGCTATCCTTACTATTGTGATTATCATCATCATCATCATCATCACCATCACCATCATCACCATCATCATCATCATATCACTATCAGCGTTGTCATCATTATCATTCACCTTATCATTGTCTACTATAATTATAATCATTACTATTATCATTATCATTTGCGACTATCATTACTATTATGATCATTCTTTAGCCATTCCTTTATATACCTTCACACCGCGCCAAGGCCGCACCTGAGCCATCGGTGTCGAAGAGATCGAAGGCCTCTTTGATCTCCTGTTTCTGTTCCTCTGTCAGCTCCTGGGCGGGATGACGATTCCATTGAGCCATTGGTTTACCACGTTACCGGTGAAACCAATTAGGGAATGTTTCATGATTGATGCAGATTTAATGGGATTTGAATGGAATAATTAGTGAGATTGGAGATAACCACAATCTACTGGGGTCTGATGCAACACGATCTCCCATGTTTTCATATTTTTTTTTTGGGGGTGCCTCCTATGCTTTTCGACATGTCCACTTGAACAAGTGGTAAAGTGTGATGGGCTGATGCGGGACAGTGGTTCTTCCATTGTTGGAGTATTTGAAGGTGTATGTGTCTTGTTTCTGTGCGGGAATTACTACTAGATTTCACGGGGGGATGATATCCCTCGATGGAGGTATGTGGAGGTATCAGCAACCGTCGACCGGCGCCAAGAGATTTTGAGCGATCCTTCTGCTTCTTGCCACCTGCGTTGAAGCGACGGAGAGCCATTGGAAGCGACAGAGGCGATGGGGCGCGGAGAAAAAGCTCGAGCCGAACTCAGACTCAGCGAAGGTACGGACTCAACAAAACCGGCTTGGCATTCCTGAGGGTGTACGGATTCCAATGGCACCTGAAGTTTCCTGAAGTTCAGTCCCTGCAATACAAGAATTGGATACCCCGATAAATTGATGGTGTCCTCTTCAAATCTTGACCAATCTCTGGGTTTATCGACAGGACTGAAACCAAAGTCAACTGTTCGCACCTGAACACCTTCTTGCTTTGGTGCGACCTGGCCACTGTGATGCCGTTGCGATGGTACAGTAGCAGGACACCCAAGAAAACCACACGTGAGGCCGCGACGGTTTTCATGTTTGGGCCACTCATTGTGAAGTGTTGTCATGCCAATGTCATGTCTTGCCTTTTGCCCGGTGCCATTGGTTGTCAATTATACATAATTATACTATCCCATCCTTCAGCATCTCAGTCCCTGGAATCATCCCCGGGTCACAGCTGCTGCGTTTTTGGCCTAGAACCCCTTTTCGGGGACGGGGTGATGCTGTGCCGTCTTGGCTCAGACCGGAAGCACGAGATCACAGGCTGTCGCTTTTCAACCGCCCGGAGAGGTCTATGTACGATTGGCTTCCAACTGTAAAAAGGAACCAAACCAAAGAAGGTCAATTTGCTAGCGAAAATGGGGGGCTTTGTAAAAATTCATCAACACTGCCGTGGGGATCGTGAACGGATTGATTGAACCAACAAAACTTGGGATTTGCTCAACAAGAATAGGATCACTTCGGTGCAGCTACCATTGCCGGCTGTTTATTCGACCTGGGACCAGCTGGAACCAGCTGGAACCAGCTGGGCAACATCACCAAATTGGGTTTGAACATGTTTCAACCAACCAAAATGATGATCTGGTTGGTGGTATACCTACACCTCTGAAAACCCAATATATGGAAATTCAAAAATGTTTGAAACCACCAAGCAGTGATTATATCATAGGGATTTCACGTGAATAGATATGGGGGTTTGTCAATGGGCGAGGCCCCCAAAAGGCCATCATCAAATTTTGCAGTGCACAAGTTTGAGACAAAGCAGTTTTGTTTGTTTCAACATCTTCAACCATGGCATGGACTTTCCAAATGGATGGGACTTTGCATGGATTTGGAGGGTCCGGGGGGTGCCTGGAATTGGGTAGCCCAATTATTTCTATCAGTCAAGCCATTGGTCGTGTACATGGCATCGCAATACATATCTGTTCTCACACATAAGGTACAAACAGTGTATGTATATACATATACAAACAGTGTATGTATATACATATACAAACAGTGTGTATGTATATACATATACAAACAGTGTGTATATATATATACACTATATAAACATTATATGTATATATAATATATATATATATACTATATAAGGTTTGGCTGTAACTGCACGTGAAAGGGAAGATCTTCCCCCCCTTTCCGTGCGGAGTTCCGACCTTAGCGGGAGACCTCTGCCATTATCCCGCGGGCGCTGGTGGCGGCTGCGCCTTTGCATTGGCAGTTGTGCTCTTCGACCCTGGGCAGGTCGAACCACCATTGCTTTTAAAGTTTGTCTTGGCACTAGCTGCACTTCACTGGGCCTACTGCTGGACACTTTATTCATTGGAGAGCACGAGATCCTTGCATTTGCCTTCACATTCGGGCTTCTTTCACTGGTCTATGCGCTTTGTTCTGACCTTCTTCCTGGTGTTGCCCTATTTCATCAAGGATTACGCCCTCACAGAGAAGGAGTGCAAGGAGGAAACGAGCAATTGCACGGTTTCGCTGGTATCTTCACAAAACTGGACAGGTTTTGTTGAGTGTCACTCAACTGAGTGCATTGCTGCGTTCGTTGACCCAGCACCATTCACGAGATCCTCAGCTTATAGCCAGGATCCGCAGAGAGATGGCGACATATGGCAATCCATGGCGCTGCAAATTTTGCATGAGAATGGTGAGTCCCACAATGGACTATTGTGGTGGGTGCTGGGGTTCATGGACGCTATGCAACGACCCAACGTATGTGCACAAGCCCCACAAGAAGAAGGACAATCAGAACTACAACACCGGAGATTTTTCTGGAAGTTGGACAGAAATGCCCTGGGAAGGACAAGTGGGAGCGTGGCACAGGACGAGATCGAGGAAGTCCCCCAGAAGGAGGACGCAGTCCCCACGTCAAAGGAGCTCCAGCGCCCGTGTCCGCAAAGGACGTCAGGACGATCCACAAGAAAAGGTTGGTGGAAAAGGAGCCAAGGGAGGAGCAGTTGCCTTTGGGCACTTGCCACCATCTACAGCATGGTTGGCGCCTCCGGTCACACCATTCTCCCAGGAGCAGACGCCTTCGGCAACGGCTACCACCTCCACAGCGATGCAGCCCTTTGGGAAATCGCGTACAGAAAAGGAGGATGCAGAACTTCAAGCACTTCGACACCTGCATGCCCAAGTTCGTGGACAGTCAGGCGAACAGTCGGAAGAAGTCAAGAAGGCCCTTGCAGTTTTGGAAGCCAGCATCCGAAAAGACGATGCCAAGAGCTACAAGCAGCTCATCTATCTCCTGACTCAAGCCCGCAAGAAGTTGTCAGATATCGAGGAGCAATGGGATGCATTCAGAACACAATGGACTGCATACCTAGATACTGCAACCAAAATGTGGACTTCGCACATCGACTCCTACGAAGAAGGGGAAACCAAGTTCTCGCAGAAAAGGAAAGAAGCTGCAGAACATCTCCAGCAAGTGCGAACTCAGCTTCACGAGATCCATGTCCGCACTATGTCGGTGGAAGGTTCTGTTCCTCAAGGCGAACTTCAAGAAGGACAGATTGCCTTGGACGACACCATGATCATTGCGGACATGGATGTTATTTCCGAGCAACCACAGTTTACGCAGCTGAAGACGGAACTTCATGGAGCTGTTCAAAAAGTCAGGGAGACCATCGAAGAGAAGATGGCGAAAAGAAGACGCATCACAGAAAAGGCAGCAGGCGACGAAGTCGAGATTCTGGAGACTCGGGAATCTCAAGTGCCCTGACCCTCCATGCGTCCAGCAGGGAGGCCAAGCGGTTAGATCTGTCTGACCATTTAGCTTGGAGAGGCGAGGGGCTTTTGAAGCGGCGCCCAATGCGCTGGTTGGCTTTTTGGCCCAGGGTGACTGTTGTCCACCCTCAAGGACAAGCAAGCCAAGAACCATGCAGCCTTTTTTCAACATCAGATGCTGGAGTTGAGACATGTTCCAGAAGCACTCAATTTGGGTTTATTGAATGGCTTCACCCTCCTCCACATTCTGTTCTCGCAGAGCCTGATTTTGTCAGTGTCTGGGATGCGCAGACCAGAGCTCTTCTTCTTGAGCACTCGTTGGCTTCACCATTGCTTGCGCCACATTTTGATGCAATCTTCTTTGAGAACTTTATCAATGACACCAAACACCCTGTTCCAATTGAAGACTTGATTGAATTGGGCATCGCATCAACCTTGAGAACCACATCACACCCTGCGTCCGAAGAGACGGAGGATGTTGACATTCAAATCTCTGCTTTTGATGCCCCATGCTATGGACCTTGTTATGATCGTCCTGATCCTACTGAAGTTCCAAACTTTGCTGACCCACCCAGCGACTCAGATGGCTCTGGACGCCGAGGACATCAACGGCAAGACCGCAGACCACCATTGCGTCATTTCCCTGCTTGGGTCACTGACCTGTGGCATTTGATACAGGAAGAAGGAGCCACTGAACTTCTTGAAGAAGGTCCTGTGATGTATCTTGGTACCTATTACCTGAGCCATGAGACTTGCACCAGGCAAGAAGAAAAGCGACCGGTCAGACTTGACCGACACTATGAATCCTGGGCGCAGCAAATAATACAAGTCTGGCATGATCATTTTGACCATTCACTTGGTTTTGACCTCCACCTTGTTGCACCGGAGCCTCCAATACCTTTGACTCAAGGCATTATTGGAATTCTTTTGATTGTGCAACATCCAGTCAGAGGCCAAGCTGCAGTCTTGACCACGACTGTACATGATGCATTGGATGGACGGCATCTACATGAGTCTGCTCATTCATTACCCATTTTTGTGGAGCCACAGGTTGTGCTTGCACGTGCAGGAGCGCTGGAGAGATGTCAAGCCATTGAAAGTCAAGGTTTTGGACCGTGTTACATACGCTCAGGGCCGCATGTCTTCAATCGACATCAGCCTCTTCGATGCCACGATGGGCTGGGCCTTGTCATTCGAATTCCAGTGCTACAACCTGATGAAGAAGATGAGATTCGAACAATTGAACGATTGAGAAATGAGAGAGAAAATCCTGAACCCTATGAAGAAGATGATGAAGATGATGGCCAGGCAGCCAAGACCTAGAACTCCATCCTCTTCTACATCTACCTCGGTGTCATCAGAGGCAACATGCTCCTCTGAACCAGTATCTGGGAGGCGTACAGTAGTTTTTGCTTTGGATGGGAGTGCTAGATCTCTTGCACCGCCCAACAATGATGAGCAAACCCTGCATCGGTGCATTGCCGCCGAATTTACATTGGAGCTCCATGAGATTCAGGACGTTTTCCACATGCCAGATCGACCTGAGGATCTTGTTGAAATGGACTTGCAAGCATGTCTTCTGCAAACAACCCATGATCAGCGTCACCCACCGATCATGAGGCTTTTGTTAGTTGACCTTGAGATCTTTGTCGAGCAGGAACTCCTGCCATTTGCATTCAGACGTGTGGCCAAGTGGTTACCGCACACCATGACACGCCTGACTTTGCTGAGGCTATTAGGAGTCGAAGATCTCTGCCAGCAGCATGAGCAGCGCTGTCGTGTCTGGCACAACAACATCCTCATTTCACCTGAAACTCTGACTCCATTGAGCCTGAATGATGGAGACTATATGCATGTTTTCATTGGAGATGATGATCAAATGCAATGCCAGATTCTTGGCACTGATGATTCAGCGCTCTTGCAAACCTTACCTGTGACAAAACACAGAATTGCGAGCGAGCACAGACACACTCCTACTATTCAAACATGCAATTCCCATCAGAGACCACTTCATCGAAGGCAAGCCCATCAGGACGAAAACCAATTTGATGATGAGCAGTTGCGACAACTGCGTGCCCTGTGGAATCAGCCACATCGTAGGCACCGAGGCTTGCAGAATGAAGAGGTGATGATGTTTGACACCTGGTACCTTTGCAGTCAGAACCATCCACGATGTTCCAACCCAAGAACAATTGCCTTGCCTAACAACCCCAATCAATGGTCCTTACGAATTGCCCAAGTATGGCGAGACCGTCTCCGACCACACTGGGGGTTTCGCATTGTTCCTTTTCAACCCGATCCTGCGCAAGAAAGACATGGTGGACATCTCTACTCATCATTCAACTTGAACACCCCGATGAAGCTGGAGTATTAATGAGCCAATACAGGAACCTCAATACCAATCAGCCTCATGACCGCTTTGCCCAATTAGTTCCAAGTGCACTGACATATGACAGGTTTCTGTGGTTTCAGGATCATGAAGTTCTGTGTGCACAGCGTGATCTGCGATGTGAGGGGTTTCATGGAGCAACTCGATTGTTGAGTCAGCAAATTTGGCCAGCTGTGACTGGACAACATCTTGAGTTGCATGTCACTCTAAGTGATCCTGATGTTGATGAAATCACCATGCTGCAGATCCCTCGCCATGAGCATATCATTGATCCTCGCAAAGAACCAGTGAGTTACCCTTTTCAGTTTGACTCCAGTGCACAACCTTTCATTCCCCAAGCGGACCTTTCTGCAGACCGACAACCTGCGTGTCTGGATGGGAGGCGCCAAACAGCTGGGCAGGTAGCTCATACCCAGCGGCCTCCTCCAATGACACTGAACCTTGAGACTTGCATCGATCCGCCACTTTCGGTGCGTGTTGATTTCTCACAAGTCTTTGCAATCAACAAGGAGCTCCATGGCACCTTCAATAGCTTTCTGCAAGAGTGGCCTAAGGACCTGCCTCAACCAGAAGTCATGCAACATGCCATGGAAAGTCTGGCCTGTCGCAAGGGACACTTGCCTTTTGCATATCATTTTTTCACTGATGGATCGAAAGCATTGAATGGCAACATTGGAGCTGCGATCATCCTCATAGTTCAGTCAAATGAAGGCTGGCATTATGGAGGCTGTTTGTATAAGCGAGTTGAGGCTGGCAGTACACCTGCAGCAGGAGAAAATGGTGCCCTTATCTGGTCATTGCTTTGGGCCATCTCCATCAGCAATGAACGATGGGAATGTCACCACAGCACTGACATTATCTTCACGTTCAACTTTGATTCGACAAGTGCAGGATTTGTCGCGGCTGGCTATTGGAAATCCAGAGAGCGCTCAGGATGGCGAACAATTCAACGCAGTCTAGCGCACATCTTGCAGACTAGACATGGCCTTCATCGCCTATCTTGGACACATATCCATGCACATGCAGGACATCCATGGAATGAGGGAGCTGACGCGCTCGCCAAGTATGCCGCAACTACCTCTGCAGCTGACAACGGCAGTCAATGCTGGGAGGCATGGCTTGACAATGATAACAGTCTTGTTGCTCTGCAATGGATTTGGTTCAAAGAGCTCATGGAAACTGGCGACCCTCGTGCCCCTTTGTTGCAAGATGAGCACCTTGTCTGCCCACTTACAGCTGAGAAAGACTGGAATGCATATCAGCCGATGGCACGGGTATCCCATCCTTCTCCTGAAAGCTGCATTGAATCGATGCTCCTGGACATTACTCTTGCTACAGCGAATGTTTTGACTTTGGCATCTGCTGAGCAGAGAACGTCCTCAATTTCCAAGCAATTGATGCTCATGAGGCAATTTGACGCTGCAAAGTGTCATGTGATCGGGATCCAAGAGACCCGTCATCGGCACATTGTCGGCCAAAACAATGAGTACTACCACATTTTTGGCTCCCCTGCAACCAAGGAGGGACAAGATGGAATCCAACTCTGGATCTCCAAGAGGCTCCCTTATGGCCCTCAAGGTCACACTGTTCAGAAAGAGCATGTTAGAGTTGTTGCGTCGGATGCCAACTACCTTGTGGTGAAGCTTTGTTTTGGCAGATGGAAATGCTTGATCATTACATGTCGAGCCCCGCACTCCGGACGGCCAATTGGTGAAGCTCGCGCGTTCTGGGCCAATTTGTCCAGCATCATCCAACGCAAAGGAGCCGGGCTGCCCATCTTCTTCTGTGGGGATGCCAATGCACATGTTGGAGAGGTTGTGACTGAAGCCATCGGTCCACACCATCCTTCCAAAGAGAACCAAGCAGGATTCCTGTTCCACAATTGGCTCATTCGACATCGACTTTTCCTCCCAGCGACATTCCCTGCTATGCAAAAAAGTAGGAACAACGATACCTTTGTTGCCCCTGACGGCATTGCAGCAGTCCGCATTGACTATGTTGCAATACCACAACATTTGGCTTATGATCTTGTTGAGGCCGAAGTGACTGATGACATTGACATTGGCAACGTCAGGATTGATCATCAGGCTGCTCTATGCCGACTCACACTGCGAGTTGAGATGTCTGGAGCGCGCCAAGTGAAACCTCGGGCCTACAGACCTGATGTGCAAGATCTGCGCAACAACCTCCAGCACGACTGCTTCTTCTCCCAGTTGCACTGGGCAGTGGAAACGCCACCATGGAACCTCAACCCGCATGACAGCGCGTTGCACATTGCAAGATCCTCACAGAGAGCATTACCCTTGTTGGCGCAGCCGCAGTCTCGCTGGAGAAGAAAGACGCACATCACCACGGAAACCTGGGAATTGGTCGAGAGCAAGAAAATTTTGTTCAAGCAACTTCGAGCCCTTAAACGAGTTGAGCTCTTTACGGTGCTGCAAGCTTGCTTTTTGGGATGGAAGCAGTCCAGATGGATGACTGGCTCTTTCCCTCACATCTTGCGTGACCTGCCAGTTTGGCTTGTGTTGCATGACCAGTCCACTGCGCGCACCCAGCGAGACTATCAGAAAGCAGCCCTCCTTGCACAACAAGCTATCAGAGCTGAGGACGCTCAGTACTACCAAGCAATTGCAGACAGAGCTGCCCACACACAACAAGTTGAAGGTCTCCAAGGTCTTTGGAAGCAGCTCAAAGCAGTTCAACCAAAACACAGAGTTCAACGCCAACATCAACGTCGAGACATTGATGAGGAGCTCCTTCGACACTTTGAGACCCTTGAAGCAGGAAGCACACAGTCCAAAGCAGCCCTCATTGAAGCATGCATGAAGCGCAATGCACAAGAGCAACAGATGCTTGATGGCTCTATCCAGTTGCAACTGAATGAACTGCCCACCCTATGCGAGCTGGAGCACCACTGCCTGAGCCAAAACCCTCGAAAGGCACCGGGTCCAGATGGAATTCCATCTGATCTATGCCGCTATGGAGCAGCGGCCTTCGCTCCGCAACTTCACTCGGTCCTCTGCAAGGCCTTCTTGCATGGAGTTGAACCTGCGGCCTACAAAGGTGGCAACCTATGCGCCATCTTCAAAGGCAAAGGCAGTGAGGAAGAGGCAGGAGGATATCGTGGAATCATCCTTGCAGATTCGTTTGCCAAGGTTGCCCACGCATGGACGCGCAGTCGATTGCTTCCAACGCTCCAGCAGCGTAGAACCATTGGGCAATTGGGAGGCTTGCCCTCCCAGCAGACAATTACGGCAGCCCAGTTGGTGAGGCTTCACAGTCAAATTGGACAGAGCAAGTCGCTTTCAACTGCCACTCTGTTCCTTGACTTGAGATCAGCGTTCCACCATATGCTGAGAGAGCTCATTTTTGGCACTTGCAATAATCTGCTGAAGAGCACTCTATCTCAATTCTTGGATGAGGACGAATTTGACATTGAGCAATTGCACCAAAATCTGGATGAACTTTGTCATCGTCAGGTTGATGACATACCTGTGGGTCTGCGCAGGTTCCTTCATGATATCCATCAGCATACCTGGTTTTGTCTTCATGGCAGCACCCAATCAGAGCGGGGTCTATGCACAGCCACGCAGCGAGGGACTCGTCCAGGAAGTCCACTTGCGGACATTGGCTTCAATTTGATGCTGACTGACATGATGAAGGAGCTTCATGAGGCCTTATTGGAATCAGAAGATTTCCGCCAGGGTGCTGAAGCAATTGGAACTTTTGTCCCGCCAGTGGCATGGATGGACGACATTGCAGTTTCCCTGGCTACGACCACGCCGCAGCAATTGGTGCCATTAATTCAAATTACCATTGCAGCTGTCCACAAAGCCTTTCGAGCTCGAGGACTCACTATGAATTTGGACAAGGGCAAAACGGAGGTTGTCGTCATGTTCAGGGGTGCTGGTGCTGTACGATGTCGAACTGCCTTGTTTGACCGCCATTCACAACCCAGCATCACAGCCGTCACTGAGTCCCACATTATTACTGTGAGGGTGACCTCCACATACCGCCATTTGGGCATCAAGTTTGCCATGAATATGGATATCGAGTCTGAAATTGCTGCCCGTGCTGGAGCTGCGAGACAAGCCTTTGTACAATTGCAGAAAGCTGTCTTTACCAACCCAGCCTTGCCTGAGTCGACCAGACTATCGCTTTATCAAAGCTTGGTGCTGACACGACTCCTTTATGGCTGCGCTATCTGGAGCGAGATTTCAGCGACATCCTTTCGCATGCTGGAAGCTCTCACCATTGATCACTACCGACGTATTTGTGGGGTTGGCTTTTGGACAGATGCGAATGTCTCTGACAAGGACTTTCTTCAGCAACGAGGGCTCCCTCCTTTCCGCATCTTGCTTGCGAAGCATCGACTGGGTTTCCTTCAGCATGTGGCCTGCCATGGTATCACAGCACACAAGACTTTGCTTTTGGCTGAATTTGCCACCATGAAGGGATGGCTGTTTGAAGTTGCGCAGGATCTGGAATGGCTAGGCAGCTTTTGTGCCCTACCCTTTGCTCCACCTACATCCAGGGCTCAGTGGATTGAGGCATGGACCCAGCTCAGATCTTGCAAGCGTTGGAGGACTCAGGTCAAGCGTGCTGTTGAGAAGCACTTGAAGCAGGAGAACATCGCGTATGAAGTACGCACTTACCACAAACATGTGGTGCAGGAGTTGAAGCGTTTTGATGTCCAACTGGATTTTGGTGAGGGCGAGGATTGTCCTCCTCCACAAGCCTTCAGATGTTCTGAGTGCCTGACAAGTTTTGCTTCCAGCCAGCAACTTGCGCTTCATGAGTTCAAGATCCATGGCAAGCGAGCGCAAGAGTGGCAGTATGTTCAGTCAGAAGTATGCCCGGGATGTTTGAAGACTTTTCATACATCCTTTCGGGTCTGTCAGCATCTTCGTTATCGAAACAACCGCTGTTGGGAACGTGTTCATGGTGCCCGTCAGCCTGCTGACCCAGTGAGCATTCAGCTTCCTGACCATCTTCGAGGAGTGCACCGACTCCCAGCAGTTCGTAAACATCATGGACCCCTTCGACCCACAGCTCACCACAGGGAAAGGGCGAGAGTGAGGCAAGCCATTGCACAGCTTTGTCTTGAAGGAGAAGAAGACTATGCTTGGTGGGACCCCGCACAGGAGCCGTCTTTCCTTGAGAAGTGTTTTTGCAAATTCCGAGCCACACTTCAGAACTGGACATGCAGTCCTCAGCCGACTGAAGCGGACTTTCACAACATGTTCCTCAACCAGTTCATTGATGATGAGGCACCGGATTTCAAGGTTGCACGAGCATTTATTTCCTGGATTGAGACAGAATTCTATGACCTGTGTGAGGCCATTGATAGTTTTGACCTTTGTGAAGTTTTGGAACAAGCGCACATGTCTCTGCTCTCAGATATCCATATTTGGAATCTTCGGACGAGGATGACTCATCTGCAGTCTCAATGGAGAAGATTGGAGCTTGGCGAGCCCCAACCTAATCGCTTGGCAATTGGTGCCTCTACGCCACGCAGGGCAAGAGCTCATCCGATCCTTTCTGACTATTGCAACATGGCCATGGAGGAGCAGGTGCGGAAACGATGGAGGATTCTATGTCGTCCACAACGTGTTCCGACCCCTGCGCAGGGTCCGTATTACGTGATCCACCTCTACGCTGGTCGCAGACGTCCTCGAGATTTTCATTTCCACATGACCGAGCTGATTGGCTCCAGCTCGGAGGCTTGGGCGAATAACATCAGTGTTATCTCCATCGACACTGCAATCAGTGAAGACATGAACGTACATGGCGAGCAGCTTTGGGGTTTTCTTTTGACTGCAGCAAGGGCCGGTAGGATACTTGCGATCCTACTTGGCCCGCCTTGTGAGACTTGGTCGAATGCGAGGTTTGCCCAGCTCTTTGACAGTGAAGGAAGTGAAATCAAAGGGCCTCGACCCTTGAGGAGCGGAAGTGATTGCTGGGGCATTGAGGGGTTGTCCTTTGCAGAGTTGGCACAGATTGATGTAGGCAACACATTGCTACTTCGTGGACTGTGGCTATGTTTGCCAGTGGCCATGACGAATGGTGCTGTGCTGCTGGAACACCCTGCGCCACCGTATCAGCAAGACCGCCCAGCCATTTGGAGGACGAGCTTGGTCCTTCTTTACCTGAGAGAAGGATGGCTTTTTCGACGCCATACCTTCAAGCAAGGTGCTTTTGGCGCTCCTGGCATCAAGCCAACGTCGCTCCTTTACGCCAACAACCCGATTGGCAGTGTTCTGGACGAGTTCGCCCAACCATTTGATCCTGACCAACTGGATCCTTTAGTAGGCAGGGATGCGTCTGGCAAATTTCGAACCTCCAAGGCAAAGGAATATCCTGATTTACTTTGCCAGTGCTTTGCAACTGCCTTTTGGCGCCACATCTGTTCGCTGCAGCTTTGCTCACAGCCTGCGCGTCCAGAACCTGTGGCCGCTAAATTGGCGGACATCTCCCGTAGAGTGGATCTCACGAAGGAGATGCTGCCGGACTATCAACCGAAGTGTTGATTGATTTCGAATTCAGAGAGACCGCCGCGAGACATCTCAAAGGGCCGACCAAAAATATACTATATAAACATATTATATTTTTTTTTGATGTCATTATATCTCTACTATATATCGAACAACACTAGGATAAGATTCAGCGTCTGGGATATCTGCCACCAGTGAATTCCTATGGTCCCTGCCGCCTGATGGTCTCTGGGGAAACACCACCTGGCCGGTCAAAGGCTGGAAGATTGGCGGATTTTGAGCAACCAAAAAGGAAAAAAACATCCTCCATAGAGATTCACGACCTTTCCAATTATTAAAAAAAATTAAACATCTTCCATAAAACCAATGAACTACCGTAGAACTACCGTAGAACTACCGTAGAACTACCATAAAATATGGGCGATTTCTACCTTTCCAAAAATTCGAACAGATCGACATCTGGGACATTTTCGGAAACGTCCGTGACATCCTGGACACGCACGTGTGGTCTGTGGCTTTTGGGGCTACTGTGGTCTTATTTCATGTTCCACATATGCAAAATATGTCTATTTATGTATGTATTTGTTACTCAAATGGATAAAAATTAGGTGATTTTCTACAGTTATGTGTTAGTTTACCAGAGGGTATCACAACTTGTCTTGGAATTGGAGGGCCGAATGGGTACAATTCTCGGCTTTCGGGCATTTGCTGTAGCCAGCTTAGCCGCGAACCACAGCTGAGTTTATCTAAAGAGTCGGGTATTCATTCTAAGTCAGCTTTTCACCATAGAGTGTCTGGATTCTCAGGTTATGTGCAATATCTATATCTATATATATAGTTGAACAATGTTACACATGTCTCAGATGTCGCTTTATTTTGGAGCCCTTTAATGGTCTGGGTATATCTAACGACTCGCTTTGATAACAACACGAAACCCTAAAAATCCCCATGAATCCTAATATTTCAAGTTGACCATCATGTCATGTCAACCTTCCCCACTATGGTTGCTTACAATCCATTCTTGTTTGTGCCAAGCTATACAGCTGCATTTGATGACTGAATTGTCAAATTTCCAAATTTGAAACAACACACATCAACTAAAACTAACTAAACAAACGCCATGTCCAACAAAAAAACGCCCCGCATGTGTAAACAAAAAACCTTCATCAAAAATAAAAAATAGATCAAACAATTCCATTTCAAGATCAGCAACAATCTGACAAGATCTGGATGTGTTCTAAGTCATGGGGGTACCCCCCAAATCATCCAGTCGTCATGGATGACCATGATTTTCAACATGTTTCAGCCCATGGTGACCTGGGGATCCCCTATGACTTAAGAAATCCCCACTATTAACCTTTGTTCATAGCTAGTAACCACTATTAACCATCATTTAACCATCATTTAACCATCATTTAACCATCATTTAACAATCATCTGACCATCATTTGACCATCATTTAACCATCATTTAACCATCATTTAACCATCATTTAACCATCATTTAACCATCATTTAACCATCATTTAACCATCATTTAACCATCATTTAACCATCATTTAACCATCATTTAACCATCATTTAACCATCATTTAACCATCATTTAACCATCATTTAACCATCATTTAACCATCATTTAACCATCATTTAACCATCATACCATCATTTTAACCATCATTTTAACCATCATTTAACCATCATTTAACCATCATTTTAACCATCATTTAACCATCATTTAACCATCATTTAACCATCATTTAACCATCATTTTAACCATCATTTAACCATCATTTAACCATCATTTAACCATCATTTAACCATCATTTAACCATCATTTAACCATCATTTTAACCATCATTTAACCATCATTTAACCATCATTTAACCATCATTTAACCATCATTTAACCATCATTTAACCATCATTTTAACCATCATTTTAACCATCATTTAAGAACCCCCCCGACACCGACAAGATCGACAGGATCTTTCACCTCCTTCGGCAGATCTTCACAGAGCACTTCCGCTGGAAGGCACAATTCAAAGCCCAACGCCTGGCGTGTTTCGTCCCAGCAGCATTCGTCAGCCAAAAAGGGCCCAGCATCCAACGTTCATCGCGTGGCAGGATCAAAATGATCTGGTTGGTGGTTGACCTACCCCTCCGAAAAATATGAAAGTCAAATGGGATTATGAAATTCCCAATATATGGAAAAATAGAATTCATGTTTCAAACCACCATCAAATTGATGCTTTGCATCTACGATTTGGGTCCATCTGATTTCATGGTTGTGGTTTAGAGACCTTTATAAAAATTGCTAGGGCTCAAACTGATAAATTTATCACATCTATCTCGGTCGTCCACTGGCCAGCTGAGAACTCGATCATCAAACGTTGCTGGAAAATCCCCGTGGCCTAAATGGAGGTTTATGGCTGGGGAAAAAAACTTGGAAACTCTGGGGACATCCTCTATACATTTGTCGTTCGTAGCTGGAAAAAAAATGTCTAATTATAAATGGTGGATTTTCCAGCAAGCCATGTTTGACGACACCGGAGGGTACCCAGAACACGACCATGGCGCAGCCGAAGCGTCCAGTGAATCACTGGAATAGTGCTGAATTTTGGCGAGGGAGCATTCATTACATATCCGGGCTTGTCTGAAAATGCTGTACCCCCCCGAGAGTACGGTATACCCAATTATGAGACACACTAAAATATCAAATTGTATATGTGTATGTATATATATATATATTATATATATATACATATATACATATGTATATATATATATACATATACATATATATATATATACATACATATATATATATATATATCCCGTCCAAAATCCCCACTATGGTTCCTTCTAAATTCAATCTTGATCCGGAGGTTTTTCTTTTTTGCTCTTTTTTGTCCGCCTTCGGAGGCGCGATACGAAGGGACTTCTGATTCCGACCAATGCGGCACCATCCATCACCTGGTGGTGGCCGTCCGGCCGTAGGGGCCGTAGGCCGGAAACCACGGCTGGATGGGTCCGGACGGCTGTACCTTTCATTTGTTCTGATGAAACTTGATGAAACTATATATAATGCATATATTATATGTATGTATATATATATATACACATGTATATATATATATTATATGTATTACAATATATTTATTCACTATACAGATTTTGAGAGGGCTGAGACAAGACAGGCCTGAAACATGTTCACAACTGGAGCTGCATGTGACAAGGTCAAACTTTCCGACTGTTTGGAACATCTCCAAAACTGACATATGTATATATATATATATATAATACACACTATCAACACATTCTGGGAGGATCAATATTCAAACACTCTGATAAGTTACACGTAGATATTATCTGTGTAATCTGAATAGTGCGGCCATGGCTGGGGATGATTCCAGGTTCGGTCACGACGTGAGGTCACTATAATTTACCCAGATATCCCATTATATCCCATTGTATATATATATACATATACATACATATATATATATATATACATATGTATACATATATACATATATATATATACATATATATATATACATATACATATATATATATACATATGTATACATATATATATATATGACTTTGTCAGGTTATATCCCACTACCCACCAGATAATCTCGACCCCTTTTCTGACGACAAACCCTTCCTCGCCAAGCCGCTATCAGTTGACATGTCCCAGTGTTCCGCCTGGGCTGACGTCATGGTGACCGATTGAAACCGGTGACTGGGACCATGATGAAAGGAACCCCCCAGGCCTGTCATGTTCCAGTTCCAATCATCTTACAAATTTATATGGATATATAGTTCATGTTTTTTCTCGGAGAAGCTCCCAGAGTCGTATATGCACGCCCATCCACATTCATAAACATCGAGCGTGCATGGAGCTGTACGTTTGTGCATGTAAGATTACGCAAGTAGATTCTACACATATGGATACGTATGGGTTAGTCTGAAAAAACAGGGGATCAACTCGCAATTGGCCATTTCAAGTACAATTTTAACCATCATGGATAGTATCATTATCACATATAACTTATCCACAACTATTCAAAATTGGTTATCCCAGTGACCATCAAAATGGCTGATTAACCCCATACATGGCCATCAAACTTAATACGGAAACTGATGATTAAAATTGATTACCCATGAAATATCATGAAATGTTGGGGGGCTTAAAATTGTCAGATGCTTTTCCCCTTAAATTTCATATGGTTTTGGATTGATCAACTTTAAGCCAAGCCTTTGCCGAACTTGCCGATGCTTTGGCCTAGCCATGGCATGGGCGGCGTCTCGAGAAGCCATGGCACTTCCAGCTGAGCTTCGACATTTGTCAGCTGGGATGTTATCCACAATTGAAGATGTTTTTCTATGTTAACATCTGGATGGAAAAAAACTGGGATGTTATTAGAATCATTTCCAGATGTTTTTTTCTATCCCATATATCCACAGCCACAACCGCCACAACCGCCACAACCGCCACAACCGCCACAACCCATGACACACGGCACACCTTCACATCCGAGTTGAGTCGTCTCGTCAACATGGACACGTATGCTGCGCGCCGGAACAGGCCACAAGCGCCTCGGGCAGGTCCACCATGGGGTCAACAGGTTGTAATCAACTTGCTTTGACCAATATCTTCAACATTCAACTATAATAACTATAAATGCCACAAATGCGGCTGCTTCCAATTTCCTTCCTTTTCCTTTACATGCTTTACGATGTTCCTTTAAATGTGTCCGGTTCAACTAAATGTACTTCAATTATCTTCCTGTCGGCAACTGGCATGGGCAAAAAAAAAAGGCAACGAAATGGAATGCTTCGGCAGGAACACCAAGGTGAGGTCATCATCTCACCATGATTTCCCAATTATCCCACTTAAGTCATTAATATCACTTTACCTATCATCATCATTAATATCATCCCATTATCAGTCATATATAATATGTAAGCCTATATTGACATCCCATGACATCATATATATATATACACACACACTGTTACACATTGTATTATACTGTATCAATACTGTATCATATTCTATCTACAGTATATCTATCCCCTATATGATATATGTCCCGATGAAGCTTCTTTCTTACACAGCTTGACATCCCCATGACATCCGACAGCCTGGATTGAAGACAATTCCACTGCTCGTCACTTGGAAGGTCGCTGCGACCTGCAGGTATCGGTCCAGGTAACACAGCCGGCTTGGAGAAACGTTGGATAAATAAACAATGGATACATAAAGGTAATTAAAGGATATTAAAGGTACATAACTTGGATAAATATTGGAATATTGGATAAATACTGGTATTTGAGGAACAAGGTTAATACTTATTTTTATTTTTCGAGTGAGAGTATTCAGTAGTATCCTCTTAGATCAACTCAGTACAACGGTCATCAAGTTGCCTTTCCAATCAACAACATACCTCCAAACAAAATTCCACCCAGCCCTATGGCACCTGCCGTGGACCGGCATCAAAGAAACTGCTGCTGTGACTGAAGAGTCGCACGTTGTCACCGGAATTCGATTGGACCAGCAGATGGAATGACACCTGACACCCAACAAAATCATAAACGCAGTTGGATGAGAAGCTTGCGGAAGGGAATCAACAAAAAATAGGAGGTTTCCAAATGAACATGAATGAAAATGACATCCTTACAGATTTACCCCATCTTTGAGCTGCTTCAGGTTGGAAAAACCCAATGGCTTTGGGCTCTCAAAGATTCGAAGAGAGCGACTCATATTGTTCAACCTTCGCTTTCTCACAACGATGTGACTGTATGACATGGACTAGACATGCATGGACTAGATCAGTAACATCAGTACATCCATCCTGGAGGTCCTGGATCAAACAAAATATCCTCTGGTAACATGGCTGGACAATCCCATCCTTTACTAACCGATCATTTTCCCATGAAGTTGCGTGAAAAAAACATAAAAAAAAACCATCCATATCATCCATTTACCAACATGTTCCGATGTTTTCCCGACATTTTCCGACTTTTCCCCGACATTTTCCGACGTTTTCCCGACCTTTTCAGACTTTTTCCCAACCTTTTGCCATCATTGAAGATTTCCCACATGTTCCCAGTGTTTTTTTGTCCACAAAATCCCGGCGAAACCGCCTTTGGTCCACGGAAGAGTTCCACATAGACAGTGTAGGTTCCCTCCGGCGGGGCTTCCGGCCAGGTGATGTTCTCGAGAGCCAGCTCACCTCCCAACGATCTACTGGGTGGGGGGTTGGTAATCCTAACTTGACATTATCAATTTGGGATATGTTAAAAAAATAGTTCACTAACCTGAAATGTTCGACCACCAATCTTGCGGATTAGCCTGAAATGTTTGGTGATTTGGAGATGATTCCCCGCAATCTAGCCATGATTCGGTCAGGTTCGGTCACAGTGAGGTCACTGTAATTTACTCAGAGAAATATAGCTATCAACTTTCTGGTGTTTTTTTATAAGGAATGGGGGTTGCTGGGAGGATTATGAACATAGTTATGGATCAGATCATTCCCCCATTCCCGACGTTTAGCACCAGCAAGTCGATACATCAATATGCATGATAAACATATATTATATAACTATGTACATATATATATAATTATTATATAATACAAACATGTATAAACATTGGATATGAGAATTGTGACTCATCGCAATCATAATTCATCACAAGGATTATCTTTAACTTAAGTCCCATCTATGAATATATATATACATATACATATATATATATGTGCACCAAATCAACATGTTTGGTTAGTCACCTTGGAGGCCAGATTTTTCCAGAATTTCATGGAGCACCTTGTCTTCTGCACTGTCATATTCTTCAAACCCCAAAAGTCTATTTTGAAGCCTTCGAAAAATCAGGAAACTCATAATTCTCACAATTATCATAATTCCTTCCACAAAAATAACATTTTTCAGGAACCAGGGTTTAGTAGGGGATTTACACCCACATATTTGGGACCATTAAGGGAGTGTTCAATAGGGCGGACCCTTACCTGCCATCCCATCCAGCCTGCAGCTCCAGTACTATCTATGTCCAACTCAGCTCCACATTGAAGACCTAAGTGACCCCGAATCCTCACCATTTGCTGAACCTCAGGGTTACTCAACTCTATGAAACACGCTTTGAATATCGAACAAAAATGGATTTCCATGGATTTCCTGCATTACTTCGCTCTTTTTGTTATGTTCATTTCATTTTTGGCTGGCTTCGCCCCCATCTGTACACTTGTCCGACTCAGAAGGCCTGTTGGTAAACATCAGTTCCTGATAGTTACTAATCCCCATTATCACTAAGATGTTGCCTCGTGTCGTCACACCATTTCCATCATTATACATGAAAATTCATGGTCACTAATTCCCATGCAATATCAGATATTGATAGTTCCCTTGATGCCTGGGCGCCCACACATTGAGAGTGGCTGTATGACACGGTCTTGCCGCAGGGGTGCTCTATAGACATATCCTCAGCTGTCGGAGCACAAACTTGCAATCCACCAATGACGGTAGCCAAAACAAAGTTAACCCATTCTGACTGCATTTGTCAAAAATTATGTTTTGTGAAATTCATGCTCCTCTACTGTTGTTTGACAGTTTTTTCCCCCCCACATATTTTGAAAAAAGGTGTGATTTGCCGCATTTTTCGAAATTTTCTCATGTGTTCACAGAACATCCTCCCCAAGTATGTGCAAAAACCGAACCTAAAATGTATTAAACAAATCTGAAACTCATCAAACCCATCCAAAAATGGTCCAAAACTCATCAATATCACAAAAACTAGACGACGGATGGCCCGAGAGCGTAGACGAGCAAAGTCTTCTGTTGCTAGTATGGAGACACTAAATTACAAGACAATATATTGAAGATGTTTTATAGGCAGACGAGAAGAGTAGTTTCAAAACAATATATTACAAGTACAAGACAATAGTTTGCATCGTATCTTTCGTAAAGTTGCAGACAGACGCTTTTACACACAGAACTGTTTACAGACAGACGCTTTTATTATACACACAGAGGCTTTTACACACGGACGCTTTTACACACAGAGCTTTTACACACAGACGCTTTTACACACAGAAGCAAATACACACAGAGACTTTTACACACAAACACGTTTACACACAGACGCTTTTACACACAGACACTTTTACACACCAACACTTTTACACACAAATATTTTTACACACAGACGCTTTTACACACAGACGCTTTTACACACAGAGACTTTTACACACAGACGCAAATACACACAGAGACTTTTACACACAAACACGTTTACACACAGACGCTTTTACACACAAACACTTTTACACACAAACACTTTTACACACAGAGACTTTTACACACAGAAGCTTTTACACACAGACGCTTTTACATACAAACCCTTTTCCACACAAACACTTTTAAACACAAACACTTTTACACACAAACACTCTTACACACAGGAGCTTTTACACACAGACGCTTCTACAGACAGAGACTTTTACACACAAACGCTTTTACACACAGACGCTTTTACACAGAGACCCTTTTACATACAGACGATTTTACACACAGTCGCTTTTACACACAGACGCTTTTACACACAAACGCTTTTACACACAAACGCTTTTACACACAGAGACTTTTACACGCAGACGCTTTTACACACAGAAGCTTTTACGACATTCAGAGGACTTTTACACGCAGCGCTTTTACACCACAGACGCTTTTACACGGTTCAGATTAGATGTCTTTTTTACTTATACATTTCAGACGCTTTTACCACACAGACGCTTTTACACACAGATCGCTTTTACACACAGACGCTTTTACACGCATGAAGTCTTTTAACTACAAAACAACTTTTACAACACAGACGCTTTATGCACAGTACAGACGCTTTTACAACACAGACGGCTTTACATTCAGAAGCTTTCTACCATATGTGTGTGCGCTTTTACACACAGAGGCTTTTACACTCAGAAGCTTTTACACGCAGAAGCTTTTTACACACAAACACTTTTACACACAGACGCTTTACACACAGACCCTTTTACACACAGACGCTTTACACACAGACCCTTTTACATACAGACTCTTTTACACACAGACGCTTTTACACACAGATGCTTTTGCACACACAGACTTTTACACACAGGCGCTTTTACACACAGACGCTTTTACACACAGACGCTTTCACACACAGCCGCTTTCACACACAGACACTTTTACACACAGAAGCTTTTACACACAGACGCTTTTACACACAGAAGCTTTTAGACACAGACGCTTTTACACACAAACACTTTTACACACCAACACTTTTACACACAAATATTTTTACACACAGTCGCTTTTACATACAGACACTTTCACACACAGCCGCTTTGACACACAGACACTTTTACACACAGACGCTTTTACACACAGACGCTTTTACACACAGACGCTTTTGCACACAACACTTTCACACACAGAGGCTTTTACACACAGAAGCTTTTACACACAGAGGCTTTTACACACAGAAGCTTTTACACACAGGCGCTTTTACACACAGACGCTTTTACACACAGACGCTTTTACACAGACGCTTTTACACACAGACGCTTTTACACACAACACTTTCACACACAGAGGCTTTTACACACAGAAGCTTTTACACACAGAGGCTTTTATACACAGAAGCTTTTACACACAGAGGCTTTTACACACAGAAGCTTTTACACACAGGCGCTTTTACACACAGACGCTTTTACACACAGACGCTTTTACACACAGATGATTTTACACACAGACGCTTTTACACACAGACCCTTTTGGACACAGACGCTTTTACACACAGACTCCTTTACACACAGACGCTTTTACACACAGACGCTTTTACACACAGAAGCTTTTACACACAGACTCCTTTACACACAGAGGCTTTTACACTCAGAAGCTTTTACACACAGGCGCTTTTACACACAGAAGCTTTTACACACAGAACTTTTTACACACAACACTTTCACACACAGAGGCTTTTACACACAGAAGCTTTTACACACAGGCGCTTTTACACACAAACGCTTTTACATAAGACGCTTTTACACACAGAAGCTTTTACACACAGGCGCTTTTACACACAGACGCTTTTACACACAAACGCTTTTACACACAGACGCTTTTACACACAGAAGCTTTTACACACAAACGCTTTTACACACAAACGCTTTTACACACAGACGCTTTTACACACAGAAGCTTTTACACACAGACTCCTTTACACACAGACGCTTTTACACACAGAAGCTTTTACACACAGTAAAATCGCAATTTTACCTCAGTTTTTAACGTCCAACGTCCATTTCGTGCGTAAGGGTTGCGAATAACAAAGTAAAGTCGCAATTTTTCCCCAGTTTTTGACGTCCAACGTCCATTTCGTGCGTAAGGGTTGCGATTGACAAACTAAAGTCGCAATTTTTCCTCAGTTTTTGACGTCCAAGGTCCATTTCGTGTGTAAGGGTTGCGATTGACAACTCAAAGTCGCAATTTTTCCTCAGTTTTTGACGTCCAACGTCCATTTCGTGCGTAAGGGTTGCGCGGGACACCTCAAAGTTGCAATTTTTCCTCAGTTTTTGACGTCCAACGTCCATTTCGTGCGAAAGGGTTGCGCGGGACACCTCAAAGTCGCAATTTTTCCTCAGTTTTTGACGTCCAACGTCCATTTCGTGCGAAAGGGTCGCGATGGACAAAGTAAAGTCGCAATTTTTCCTCAGTTTTTGACATCCAACGTCCATTTCGTGCGAAAGGGTTGCGCGGGACGCTTCAAAGTCGCAACTTTTCCTCAGTTTTTGACGTCCAACGTCCAAAGGGTTGCAATGGACAAAGTAAAATCGCAATTTTACCTCAGTTTTTGGCGTCCAACGTCCATTTCGTGCGAAAGGGTTGCGTTTCGTGGCGCTCCGGCGGCACCGCCCCCGCCTTAAGAGAGAATAGAAGAAGAGCGAGAGGAGATCTGCAGATGTGAAGGTGTGAAGATGCAGATCTGCAGATGTGAGGGTGTGAAGATCTAGATCTGCAGGTGTGAGGGTGTGAAGATCTAGATCTGCAGATGTGAAGGTGTGAAGATCTAGATCGGCAGATGTGAGGGTGTGAAGATCTAGATCTGCAGATGTGAGGGTGTGAAGATCTAGATCTGCAGATGTGAAGGTGTGAAGATCTAGATCGGCAGATGTGAGGGTGTGAAGATGTAGATCTGCGGATGTGAAGGTGTGAAGATCTAGATCTGAAGGTGTGAGGGTGTGAAGATCTAGATCTGCAGGTGTGAGGGTGAAGATCTAGATCTGCAGATGTGAGGATGTGAAGATCTAGATCTGCAGGTGTGAAGGTGTGAAGATGTAGATCAGCAGATGTGAAGGTGTGAAGATGTAGATCGGCAGATGTGAAGGTGTGAAGATCTAGATCTGCAGGTGTGAAGGTGTGAATATCTAGATCTGCAGATGTGAGGGTGTGAAGATCTAGATCAGCAGATGTGAAGGTGTGAAGATGTAGATCGGCAGATGTGAGAGTGTGAAGATCTAGATCTGCAGGTGTGAAGGTGTGAAGATCTAGTATAACGGCTGCTTTTTTACGAAGAACCCTTCGCAGGCGCTCTCGGGAAAAATCACCCACGGCATTATAATAGGATCCCCCACTTCTAGTCATATCACTAATCATGGTTCTTCTCTCTCGCAAGTATTGTTGGTGGATCTATTATAACTTTAAAAACTGTTGGATGTATGATGGATGACTGGGCTCAAGTGCTGACTTCCAAGGTGCTTCACAGTCGACTTCATCAGGAGACCATCCGACAATTGGCCGGCCTCGCCTGACGGCCTGACGTGAAAAGGGCCAGCGCCACATCTGTGAGTGATGGGCCAATTCCAACAATGCTGAGACATGGGGGTTCTCAAAATGGGGGACCCACAAGTGACTATGGGTTTCGATACTAAGTCATGGTCCAATGACTGGATGATGACTTGGGGTAGACATCTGAAGGGGTAAAACTTGGAACTCAAGTACTGCAGTATTTCTTTGCTTAGTAATCCCATCCCCCTACCAACCCCTAAATGGTCCTAAATATGTGGTTTCGTCCCTTACACCATAGTTTCTGGTGAATGTTGAATATTCGGAAGGGATTTTCACCGTACTGGCGATGTATCCGATAAGCTCAGGATTTTTTTTTGCGGTGACTTCATCGACTTGGCCAGGAAGGATGGGACCTACCAAAGCACCACCTTCGCTGTGGCCATCGGCGGAGGCTTCCGCAGTCGTCGAGATGTGCAGGACGTTTTCGGTCGGGTGCATGCTGGAGTTCACCAAGGGATGTTCAAAAAATGGGGGATGCCATCTGGTTGGTGGGAACATGGATGGATTATGACTTTCCATTCAGTTGGGAATGGAATAATCATCCCAACTGACGAACTCCATCAATATGGATCTTTTGCGGAAACGGATACTGATTTTGTGATTTTGTATGATTGGAATTTGGAATTGTTCATCAACCAAGGACCATGTTTACCGAGCGTTCCCAACAATGGGGATATGGGGGATACGTCCCCCGTGATTTTCCAGCCACGTTTGATGACCATATGGCTACTGGGATACCATTGGATCTTGGTACCAAAAAGAAGGTGGCTAAAGCTCAATAAATTGAGTCAGTGTTAGGAAATGGATGCAAACGATGTGTCCTAGATATTGATAGATCTTTGTAGGGCTCAGAAAGCCAGCAACAAAAAATGGCGATTTCTCACGACCAAATGGACATGATGATATTAACCCATAAGAAGCTTGGTTGATTTTGGCCAATCAAAAGGGGATTTCGTTTATTGAAACCAACAAAAAGAACGGAGCTTCCAGGAAATATGGAAGAATACTCTTCTGGTTGGTGGTTTGAAACATGTCTTTTTTTTCCATATATTGGGAATGACTAATATTTTTCAGAGGGGTTGAAACCACCAACCAGTCTTACATGTCCTCCGGAGAATGGGCAGAGAAACGTTGACGAATGATGATGGGTTGCTTCAGAAGCTAGATGCGGAAATTCAGCCAACAGCAAGGCAGGAGTGAGAAAATCAATAATCAATCAGAAGCCATCCCTATTTACCCACTTGTACCATTGCGACAGACTATAGAAAAAATGTTCATTATTGGATTTGAATGTCAATAACCGCAAGTTGGCCAAGTGCAGGCTGCTGTGTTGGTATGTATTTTCAAGTTTACAACATGACTCAGTAATTTTGAAGTTGTGTGGTCAAAAACATTTTCCTGTTGGACAAAGTATTTCTCCGATGTTTTGTTGATTTATATCGCCACGATACCCTCATCATACGTTTGTTGTTAAAGATATTGCAGCTAGTTTACCGCATTACTATCCCCGTGGTTGATGTTTAAATCCCGGGAACTTCTGCAAAAGGGCTCCTATGGCTCCTATGGCTCAAAATCCCATACGGATTTGAGGTCCAAAACCCCAAAGAAAAGATCGATTCATGTCAACCCTGGATTAAGAAACCCCAAACGGCTGTTTAATTGGGGGGTACCTTTGAAGTATCAGATGAAATGACTATTGGAGGAATACCCCCTAATTAAAACCATCATGTTTCCCATTTCGGAGGAGTTGGAGGCTCTGGCGCGTGCGCACCTCCAAAGCCTGGAGGTCGGGCTGGACGTGAGGTCACGGATATATCTATGTGTAACCACTAACTTATGGGGGCTATATATACATATACATATGTATATAGATAGATAGATAGGTAGGTAGGTAGATAGATAGATAGATACATCTATAACTGTAAAGCCCGCGAACTATGGATTTATCTACAAAGCCCATGAACTCTAGATATACTGTAAATATATATATATATGTATGTATATACCATGAACCATGGGTATTGGACTTATGTTCAGCAATTTTCCGATTTGGTCAAGGGAGGGGCCCACGATTTCGTAAATAGGGAAATATCACAGCAACCCTCACATAGACGAGCAAGTTGAAACCTATGGGGCCCGTTGCGGGGCTGTGGA
>CAMXCT020003513.1:0-12473 GCA_947184155.2 Cladocopium goreaui
TGGGATCATTCAGTCCTTGGATGGCAAGAATTTCACAGAGATTGGCAAATCATGGCGCGCCACGCCGCATTGAGTGTGCATATTATTCACCATGTTCTCATCCTGGGCGCAGAATTTTCCTGGTGCCCAGTAATTAATTAGAGCATAAAATCACAACTATTGATCATAGAGATCATAATCATAGCCATAGTGTCTGGACTTTCTCCCAAAATCTTGTTGGATCTCTGATGTCTGGAACTTCTGTGAAATCTGGAACTTTTGACATACCGTCCATTCTTCAGAATCCCAGTGCCCAGATAAGTGGCAAATTCCACGGGGATGTCTGAGATAAAGGCCTGATGCAAATGTGGGCCGTGCTGGACGAAATTTCTAACGCCATGTCTGGGTATGGTGGCCATACCCTTGGAGCAACAAATCGCTGGTCGTCTTAGTATCAAACCATCCAATTTATTGGGGGTGAATTATTTTCAGCTATATATAATTTATTTGTACAATCTAAGTGATGGAAATATCACTATCATTATCATAATTACTATTATTATCTATCATTATTAATATATATATATTAATATATAATATATGTAGAGTTTCCTGAAATGGGGGTACCCCCGAGTCATCCATTTTAATAGGATTTTTCCATTATAAACCATCCGTACCCCGGTACTGGTACCCGCATTTACAGACACCATCTAGTGGAGACTGGTGGGGGAAAGCACATGGCCAATGGGGAGTCCAAACCGCTGCGCCTGAGGATACAAAACGGGAGGCACATCTCGGGCTTTGCGAGATCTGCTGTTGTGATCATCACTATCCTGCCATCCGAATCCAGTCACAAGCAGCAAATCTATTCCAAGCAGTTTCAGTAGAGATACAGAAAGTTTACATCAGCCTCCTGCGTTTTCCATCGAAATCGTTCACAATCCCTACGCAACTTGAGCTGACTCTGAAGGATGCTACTTGATGCTTCTCTTTTCCAAAAAGCTCCTTTGACTTCTTGGACCGTGAATTCTGCCAGCCATCAACATTCCAACCTGGCAAACCCAGGATGGATTCTTTCTCCCAACCCAGTTGTTTCAAGATGTTTCAAGAATGGGGGACCAGCATGGCCCAGCCCCCATTTGTTCGGCGACTCCCTAACCTGCCATCATCTACAAACTCTCCTGGCAGAACTGCCCTGAAAGGACCTTGCTCCAGGATAGGATGCACTACAGCCCGTGAAACTTGATTGGCACCTTCATTCTGAGTGTTCCAGGCATTCCAATCCTGCTTGTCTTGCTTGTCAGTGCAGTCATTCTTCTGCTTTTTGCGAGACCATCCTCATTATGTGTTGACCCTCGCAGATTTGACAGACTGCAAGAACTTGTGAAAGAAAAGACACATTTCAAGACCTTTACGAACGCTTACATGCTCAAAACCAAGAAAATGTGCACAACGATTGCAACAAGAACCATTTAAAGGGAGAACATGATGATACTCTAATAAACATAACCACATGATTTCCATAGGGCAATGCATTCTGGCATCACTGCAGATCAGTAGCCAGGGATGATTCCACTTTTTTGCTTCGATCCTGCAGCATTGATTTTAATTGAGAGGATGCCCTTTGGGAATCTGTGCTGGTGGGACATCCACCATCTTTCACCGGGGGACATCAATAAATGTGGGATTCAGAGTGCGGGATAACCATGATTTTCATAGACGTTCGTCATGTTTGGTTTCATAAAAGAGAAACCACGGTCCAAACGCGTTCACATCCATAGACTTTCACCAGTTTGCTTTTTTGGGGTCAAGTTGCACTGGCAATGGTATGAGGCTTTAAGGTCCAAGTGCATGTCAGAATGACCTGCCTTCATCTTCCCAATTCTGACTCCCCCTCTGGTTCTGGACGCTGGGTTCCCAGGAATTGTTTTCCCAGGCCTGCGAGAGAAAGGAAAATAAAACCACAAACAGTAAACATCTCAAAAATGTCAGAGGAATTGTCTCCGGATGTCTCCGGAATGAATAGCAAAGCAAATTGGATGAAATATGGCCTCAGCAGGTTCTTCGGGTTCTTCCACTTTAGTCTTAAATCCACCTGGCTGCGTCACACCGTGCAAATGGATGCAAATGGATGCAAATGGATGCAAATGGATGCAAATGGATGCAAATGGTATAGGTCCGCGGCGGAGAAATTCATTCCTGCATGCTTGACTCTGCTTTCTGCACACTTCGCAGGCTAGTTGGATGCAGTTTGGCTGAAGAGATGTGAAGCCACCTTGTCCATAATTTTCATTGAACTGTAGTCGAGATTTGAAGTTGACTACACCAATTTAGTGGTTTACCGTTGCATAGTCAAAACATCTCAAAATTTGCCGAAAGAGCGAAAACAAAATCACCATCATACACGCAGTTATCTACTTTGAGAATGAACAGTAATTAATCACAAACACAATGATGCAGCACTCATGCAGCACTCATGCAGCCTTCATGCAGTACGCATGCAGCCGCAAGTTGTACACGGTTCAAGACAAGAGTGTTGAGGTCAAGCAAATCAATTTGTCATAATCTGTCTCTTGGCCGAACCAGCCTACGCTGGTGTTGCTTATATACATCCAACAAAAATGAGACTTATCAGAAAGGGAACAACATAAACCGTGGCAAATCACGGTAAATCATGGTAAATCTACAGAATGTGCACCTTCCAGAATCTTCAGGATTTGTTCATTTGTTCAAGACCATAAGACCCAAGTGCATGTCAGAATGACCTGCCTTCATCTTCCCAATTCTGACTCCCGCTCTGGTTCTGGACGCTGGGTTCCCAGGAATTGTTTTCCCAGGCCTGCGAGAGAAAGGAAAATAAAACCACAAACAGTAAACATCTCAAAAATGTCAGAGGAATTGTCTCCGGATGTCTCCGGAATGAATAGCAAAGCAAATTGGATGAAATATGGCCTCAGCAGGTTCTTCGGGTTCTTCCACTTTAGTCTTAAATCCACCTGGCTGCGTCACACCGTGCAAATGGATGCAAATGGATGCAAATGGATGCAAATGGTATAGGTCCGCGGCGGAGACATTCATTCCTGCATGCTTGACTCTGCTTTCTGCACACTTCGCAGGCTAGTTGGATGCAGTTTGGCTGAAGAGATGTGAAGCCACCTTGTATGTAATGCAACCAGCCCCAAAATAAACAGTCGTAGTCTTCCCCAAAGATAGACGGATTACAAATAATTCAGTATTTAGAGATGAAACAATTCATAGACAAGCAACAAATACTGGGGTTTGTCATGGTTTGTCTGACAATTGGCTCCAAAACATGTGAAAAAAACCTCATGTTCCCGATGATTTTTCCCGCCTCTGGGGCTGCGACTTCGATCCCTGGAAACGTTTCTGGTCGTGTGAATCCGTGGAATCAGGTCATGATTCCATGATGATTCAGATAGTCATCACAGATTCACGGATATTCAGCATCATGAATATATATATATTATATTTATATATATATATATTATATATATATATATATTAATATTAATATTATTAATATATTTCAGTCATCTGATCTGGATTCTTCGTCCGAATCTGAATCTATACTTGAATATCTTTGGCAAGACACGCTGCTTCCCTTCTTCGCAGCGCCAAGATTGGACCAGGAACGGCCGCAGGCCTAAAGTGCAGAGCATCCAGCAACAACCTATCTGAATGGTCATCCCACCATCATGAATGGGATCCCATTTATCATAATATATATATATTATTAATATATATATATATTATAGATTATTATATATATATACATATGTAGATGAGTATAGCAAAAACCCTTATTTCATAGGGGATGCCATCTGCTTTTCTGAGAAACCAGACCATGTTTTGACCATGGCACGTCTGCTTTGGTGATGCTTACAACCAAGTGTTCGAACCATTTTACAGCTGGAGGTTTCTTAAAATGGAAGATCCCCAAGTCACCATCGGTTTCAATACTAAGTCAAGGTCATCCATTTTTGTTGGATGATTTCGGGTACCATGAGTTCGGAAACCCCCAAAATTTACCAAGTTTTCATCCAAACTCACCAGCCACTGACCCTCGCTCCGGGCCTAGGCCTCAACCTCGGATTGCAGGAGGGTCTCACTGGTCTCACCTCTCCCATGGCGCCACGATATCCTTGGTGATCCCCGAGTCGTCCGCCTTGGTCCGAGTCCTGGGAGGTAGGTGAATAACCCAAACATCAAAATGGGTCAACTAGGCATTGCAATGAGATGCACATCACTCAAAAGACTGCCAAGTTCTAACTTGTACTCCAAGTAAATTTCTGAAATATGCTGCCTTGTTGATGGCTGTTTGAAATTGGCTGAAATATGCTGAAATCAGGGCTGAAAGTGGTCCGCTTGCTGCGGTCCTAGACTTTGATGCCGGCTCTGCTTGAACTGCCAAGCTGCAGCACATCTAGGGATTACGAGTGGGAACGCATCAAAGAATATGGGCCAAAACCACCATTTGGCCCATCCGATGGAGTATGAATCCAGCTGTGTTCATCGCACAATGATCAAGCTTCGCAATCTGACGTCATGTTGTCCAGTGCTTTCCTTTTGAATCCTTTGGTTTAAGGGACAGCAAATGCAGGATTTCCCAATAATTATATGGGTATCATGATATGTATCTCCAATAGTTCTATGGGTGTAATTTGATAATATTTGATAATATTTAATATATATATGTATATAATAACCGCCATATATGTCTCATAATATACCCATCTCAATATATATATATATATAATATCATATATATATAATATCATATATATATATAATATCATATATATAATATCATATATATATAATATCATATATATATAATATCATATATATATATATATAATATCATATATATATATAATATCATATATATAATATCATATATATATAATATCATATATATAATATCATATATATATAATATCATATATATAATATCATATATATATATAATATCATATATATAATATCATATATATATATAATATCATATATATAATATCATATATATAATATCATATATATATAATATCATATATATATAATATCATATATATATAAAATATCATATATATAATATCATATATATAATATCATATATATATATAATATCATATATATATAATATCATATATATATATATTATACTGTATATACTGTATATATATAATTAATTGACTAATTCATTATGCTAATATTACAAGCAACATGCCTCCCCATCTCGGCTCACACTTCCGGAGAGCCGCAGCACTTCGCAGGTCCAACCTCCGGACACCGTGGGTAAAATTCCATGGCTTTCCTCATGAAAACCATGGGGGGTTCCTGGTGAATCTTCCCCTAAAACCATCTAAAACCAATCCAATGATTGAGCATTTAGTTACTTTAGATTACTTTAGTTCATTCAATATCATCGATATATATCATTGATTATAGCATATGAGTTTAATGTGCTACAATACAAAGATCCTTCGATTCCTTAGATTTGTAGGGAGCTGTAATTTAAGGAGCCACAGGCACAGTGAAATCAGCACTTTTGATGATCCAAAAGGATCCAAAAAAAATGCGTTCCGGACGGGCAGCTTCAGTTGGGAGCCACCTTAAACAGCAGACAAAACACATGCAAGCCTAGCCCATGCGAAACTGAACATCACGATGAATCATACCTACAATGATGAAATATCATGAAAATCTTCTTCATGGCATTGTAGAGTACTCGGAATGCCAAATTCATTAAGTCATGCAAGCATTGGTGGTTTCAAATTGGCTGGTTGCAGCCAAGCATGACAGCAATAAGGTGTCGGCCAAGACTTGTGATTTCCTACCTGCCACACTACTAGTCTGGTCCACATCCAAGCTCATGGAACTTGTTGCTGGCCAGCTCATCGGTCAAAAAAATCATGACAATGTAAAGTTAGCCTCTGCCATATTCCGCAGCGGAAGTGCCACATTCCATTTCCATCATTGTCAGCCCAAAACCATCATTCGAACTATCTGAAACTCTCCCTATACTCGCCGTGCCTCAAATCCAACGCGGATCTGTCCAATCTCCTGCAGCAATACAAGAGATGCAACCCAATTGCCCATCCATTACAAAAGGGAATGTTCCAATGTGGTGTTGCCTTAATTTGGTATCATATACTTGATTGACTTTGTGAGTATAATATAAAAGTAACCACCTCCAAAACAAAACTGATTTACTACCATTTTTGCCTATTCTCGAGTGTTTTATGTTTCTATCTTCTTGGAGGCTTCTATATGTATGATTATATATATATATATATGCACAATACATATGATATTCATATGTATATATATATATATATGTATATTATATATGTATGATATATGTATGATATATGTATTATATATGTATTATATATGTATTACATATGTATTATATATATTATGTATTATATATATATGTGTATCATATGTGTTATATATGTATTATATATGTGCTATGTGTATTATATATGTATCATATATGTATTATATATGTATTATATATGTATTATATATATATATGTATATGTATTATAAATATGTATTATATGTGTTATATATGTATTATATATGTATCATATATGTATCATATATGTATTATATATGTATTATTTATAATCATATATATATATATTGTATGTATATATATATTATGTAATATATATATATATTATATTATCATTGTATCATATATAAAGTGCATATCCGTCAGCCCCTTGGCGACCATGTGTGGACCCTCGAGAACTGTGGCTTCAAAAATTCCCAGGGTCTATCATTATGTTGTAATGAAAGGGCCATTGGGGGACCCCACAGCAAAGTACAGAGTATGCATTGAATTTGCTGAGACTCGCACAAATGCTTCGCCTGTTCCCTTGCATCTCCCACGACGTGCAGACCTTGTTGCCATTTCTGGAGTTCTTCGAGGTGGAACGGATATGAAAATAATTATGTACATGGAAAATCCCAAAGTTCCGGACAGTTCTGTTCTGATTGTTCTGTGGAAATTCATCGAAAGTGTTCAACGAAGCAACCGAGGCTGCAGCACACAATCAACCAGCACTTTGCCCAGAAAGCAATTGGCATGGGCCTTGAGATCCCTTGGGAACCCCCACATTTTGTTGCCTCGAAGCTCTATATAAATGATGGTGAAATCCACATCATTTGATAGCTAACCAACCAACTATATACATAATAATAAAACAATAAATAATAATTATTATAATTATTAATATATATATATATATTATATAATATTATATATATATATTATATATATAATATTATATATATATTATATATATTATATATATACGTATATTTTATATTATGTTTGTAAATAGATCGAAACTGTTGAACATCTCACTTTGTGATCATGAAATGCTGATTTTTTGCCAGCCACTGATGGTCCTTACAGGTAACTTTTGTCCGGTTCGTCCCACCAAGCTCATGATGATCTTTATCTTCTTTGAAACTATTGATTGCAATTGCAAATATATGTCTAATCAATAGATTAATAGGTCATCATACTGGTTCTATTAAATCAATAGATTGATTGAAATACATTTCAGTACTTATCTATCCAATCAATAGATTCAAAGCTTGACAAACCCAATCTGGCTTCCATTGCTCGATGAGTGCGCGACCCACAGAAGCACAGATCGTCCACCTGCATAGCCTGCGAGGCTTGTCTCATCATCCAAGTCTTTGGAGCATGACTTGGTATCGAAACCCATGGTGACGACTGGGGTACCCCCTCATTTTAGGATACCTCCATGTGTTTATTATGTATCCAATATTAATCATTCAATATGGGTTTGTCTGCAAATATGGTAACCCCAGAAATTGGTTTATCATCCTTTGATGATGGAAACCTTTCTGACACGACATTCCAAGACAGAGCCATCCTTGATTCACCAGTGGCAGAATCTGTCTTCTCATGGATATCGCCTTGTAAGCCACAGCGAACGGAATCTTTGTCGATACCACCTCCACAAGTTCTACCTCGTGGCAGGGAAACCATGGAGCTTTCATCCACGGTGAGCTGAACACAACCCCCAGCGCTTCTGGGGCTCCGGTCACACTGAACGGCCCGTTTTGGCCTTTTCCACATTAACCTTCGCACTAGCACCTCCTTCTGATTCTGGCGCTGGGCCTGGACCAGCTTTCAGTAATTAATTGCAGCATTTTTTGGGGTGCAAACCATTGGTTTTCCCATTGATAACAACCAAGTTTGGATGATTTGGGGGTACCCCCATTTTTAGGAAACCTCCATATTTTTTTGATGGATTCTGCAACAACACAGCAACATGTCTCTTGAACCAGATGCAGCCTTCAGCTGCTTTTGGTAGAGAAACTCCTGCATCTAGTGCTTTCACTCCTGCGGTCTGCGCATTGAGAAAAGAATTCTCAACTTGACTTGGAGACTTGGAGATGCAAATTGAAATCTCATCATCATGCTCCCCAAATCATCCAATATTGGAAGATGTCAAAAGAAACCGTGCAAAACGGCAGATTGCAAACAATGGCATCATTTTTCCGAAGACTGCAGAAAAATCATGCGTCCTTCGGCAACAGCCCCAGCTTCAGGCAAGGAATCGCTAGGGCCTTCAGCTGCTGGTGGAGAAACTCTTGCATCTGGCGCTTTCACTCCTGCAACATGGTTCACTTCCAGCGAGAGCGGCTCAGTCTTGATGTCAGTAGCTTAGTGCACAACATCAGCGTGGGCAGAGTAGGAGCCTCCCACCTTTCGCCGCTTTGTTTGTCCTGGCTCAAGCAATTTGACTTCAGTGGCCAGTGGGTCACCTGATGGTGTTTCATCTATACATCAAACCCATAGCATTGCGTTAAGTATGTTTTCAGAAGGTTGTCAAAGTAGGAGCCAAAAGATGTTGTGATTGTGCCTCTTTGCAAAGTCATACCGGTGAGGTTTTTTTTGGTTCCGAGTTCATTTTAACTGTTGTTGATTTGCATGTGGATGTAGATCAGCACACATACACACACATCGATGCGACAACATCAGCTTCTGAAAGCTACGTATTGTCAAAGCATGCCCTTCTGTAATCTGTGACAGCCCAATAAAGGTGGATGCTGAGGGCTAACCATCAGCTTGTGAAATTTGCCCAAGATTGTTGTCAAAGCTTATTCTATATAATATGCGACAACCCCACAAAGGTGGATGCTACGGGCGACCACCACAATGTAATATCCAAGGCGCTCAGCTTCGCCCCTGCCACCTACAACTCTTGCGCCTGCCACGCTGTCTTCTACTTCCCCACTTCACGGGCGTGATTTGTATGGGCCTGCCAATGCAACGCACATGCAACACACATGCAACACACATGCAACACACATGCAACACGAGCATTTTCCCTGTAAATTTCCAAGCAGAGTGGCCGCGGGGGCAAAAATCTACACTTTCCATTCTAAGACCGGAGTTGGGGCTGCAAACGTCAAATCTTGCACGTTGACTGTAAATTTACAGGTAAAAAGCTCATGTTGCATGTCGTGTTGCATGTGTGTTGCATGTGTGTTGCATGTGTGTTGCATGTGTGTTGCATGTGCGTTGCATGGCAGGTGTGCAGGATAGATAGAGCAGTCACGCTCTCAAAGTGGCGCGCCTGCCACGCAGAACGACAGCCAGTGCACCCAACGACATTGCGGAATCAGGTCAAAAAGGTGTCAAGACTGTCGCTGCATGTAATTCACTTAGCACAACCCATATTAGCACATATGCGCCCGCGCAAGCAAACAGACACACACACAAACACCCGCCCAAACTGATCCCGATGCTTTCTCTGACAGAGTGTCGTCATCATTCTCGCGTTTGTCTGCAGCCATGGGTCCATCCGATTGTGTCTTTTCTGAGTCCGGGTTCTTCAAAAAAAACAGCCATCCCATGAAGTACCACACCACAGAGGTCATGCCCCCCCCGTCCCCCAATTCAATGTTGTCTTCTGAATTTTGTGTTTGGCGGCCTTCAAAAAAAACAGCCATCCCATGAAGTACCACACCACAGAGGTCATGCCCCCCCCGTCCCCCAATTTCCCCCCCCCCCCCCCACCCCCCCCCCCCCCCCCCCCCCCCCCCCCCCCCCCCCCCCCCCCCCCCCCCCTGCACCCCCCCCCAATGTTGCCTTCTGAATTTTGTGTTTGGTGGCCTTCAAAAAAAACAGCCATTTCTGTTGATGATGCTCGGCACTTTCGATCACAACATTGAAGTTGGGGGTTGCGGGGGTAAGCAGGGTATCTCTGTGGTTTCCTGTGGATGGCTGTTTTTTTTGAAGAACCCGGTGAGTTTTTTTGGTTCCGAGTTCATTTTAACTGTTGTTAATATGCATGTGGATGTAGATCAGCACACATCCACACACATCGATGCGACAACATCAGCTTCTGAAATTTACGCATTGTCAAAGCATGCGCTTCTGTAATCTGTGACAGCCCAATAAAGGTGGATGCTAAGGGCTAACCATCAGCTTGTGAAATTTACCCAAGATGTTTGTCAAAGCTTATTCTATATAATATGCGACAACCCCACAAAGGTGGATGCTACGGGCCACCGCCACAATGTAATATCCAAGGCGCTCAGCTTCCAAAGTCTCGCCCCTGCCACCTACAACTCTTGCGCCTGCCACGCAGTTTTCTACTTCTCCACTTCACGGGTGTGTTTTGTATGGGCCTGCCAATGCAGCGCACATGCAACACACATGCAACACACATGCAACACGAGCATTTTCCCTGTAAATTTCCAAGCAAAGTGGTCGCGGTGGCAAAAATCTACACTTTCCATTCTAAGACCGGAGTTGGGGCTGCAAACGTCAAATCCTGCACGTTGACTGTAAATTTACAGGTAAAAAGCTCATGTTGCATGTCGTGTTGCATGTGTGTTGCATGTGCGTTGCATGGCAGGTGTGCAGGATAGATAGAGCAGTCACGCTCTCAAAGTGGTGCGCCTGCCACGCAGAACGACAGCCAGTGCACCCAACGACATTGCGGAATCAGGTCAAAAAGGTGTCAAGACTGTCGCTGCATGTAATTCACTTAGCACAACCCATATTAGCACATATGCGCCCGCGCAAGCAAACAGACACACCCACACACAAACACCCGCCCAAACTGATCCCGATGCTTTCTCTGACAGAGTGTCGTCATCATTCTCGCGTTTGTCTGCAGCCATGGGTCCATCCGATTGTGTCTTTTCTGAGTCCGGGTTCTTCAAAAAAAACAGCCATCCCATGAAGTACCACACCACAGAGGTCATGCCCCCCCCCGTCCCCCAATTCAATGTTGTCTTCTGAATTTTGTGTTTGGCGGCCTTCAAAAAAAACAGCCATCTCTGTTGATGATGCTCGGCACTTCCGATCACAACATTGAAGTTGGGGGTTGCGGGGGTAAGCAGGGTATCTCTGTGGTTTCCTGTGGATGGCTGTTTTTTTTGAAGAACCCGGTGAGGTTTTTTTGGTTCCGAATTCATTTTAACTGTTGTTGATTTGCATGTGGATGTAGATCAGCACACATACACACACATCGATGCGACAACATCAGCTTCTGAAAGCTACGTATTGTCAAAGCATGCCCTTCTGTAATCTGTGACAGCCCAATAAAGGTGGATGCTGAGGGCTAACCATCAGCTTGTGAAATTTACCCAAGATTGTTGTCAAAGCTTATTCTATATAATATGCGACAACCCCACAAAGGTGGATGCTACGGGCGACCACCACAATGTAATATCCAAGGCGCTCAGCTTCGCCCCTGCCACCTACAACTCTTGCGCCTGCCACGCTGTCTTCTACTTCCCCACTTCACGGGTGTGATTTGTATGGGCCTGCCAATGCAACGCACATGCAACACACATGCAACACACATGCAACACACATGCAACACACATGCAACACACATGCAACACGAGCATTTTCCCTGTAAATTTCCAAGCAGAGTGGCCGCGGGGGCAAAAATCTACACTTTCCATTCTAAGACCGGAGTTGGGGCTGCAAACGTCAAATCTTGCACGTTGACTGTAAATTTACAGGTAAAAAGCTCATGTTGCATGTCGTGTTGCATGTGTGTTGCATGTGTGTTGCATGTGTGTTGCATGTGCGTTGCATGGCAGGTGTGCAGGATAGATAGAGCAGTCACGCTCTCAAAGTGGTGCGCCTGCCACGCAGAACGACAGCCAGTGCACCCAACGACATTGCGGAATCAGGTCAAAAAGGTGTCAAGACTGTCGCTGCATGTAATTCACTTAGCACAACCCATATTAGCACATATGCGCCCGCGCAAGCAAACAGACACACACACACACAAACACCCGCCCAAACTGATCCCGATGCTTTCTCTGACAGAGTGTCGTCATCATTCTCGTGTTTGTCTGCAGCCATGGGTCCATCCGATTGTGTCTTTTCTGAGTCCGGGTTCTTCAAAAAAAACAGCCATCCCATGAAGTACCACACCACAGAGGTC
>CAMXCT020003513.1:12573-57573 GCA_947184155.2 Cladocopium goreaui
TCATCATCACCATCATCATCATCATCACCATCATCATCATCATCACCATCATCATCATCATCACCATCATCATCATCATCGCCACCATCATCATCATCACCATCATCATCATCATCACCATCATCATCATCACCATCATCACCATCATCATCATCATCACCATCATCGTCATCACCATCATCATCATCACCATCATCATCACCATCATCATCATCACCATCATCGTCATCACCATCATCATCACCATCATCATCACCATCATCACCATCATCATCACCATCACCATCATCATCATCACCATCATCATCACCATCACCATCATCATCATCACCATCATCATCACCATCACCATCATCATCATCACCATCATCATCATCACCATCATCATCATCATAATCATCATCACCATCATCATCATCATCATCACCATCATCATCATCACCATCATCATCATCATCACCATCATCATCATCATCACCATCATCATCATCACCATCATCAACATCACCATCATCATCATCATCACCATCATCATCATCATCACCACTCCTATCAGCATCATACTATTTTCCCTGTGGCCGGCAAGCCGGCAAGCCGGCAAGTCCTCCGTCGCCGGCAGGTCGGTGACAAAGTTGAACATCCCTGGGGGATGGTGGCACCCCAAGCGAGCTATGGATGGTTCGGATGGGGGTAGCCCGGCTAGACTTAGGAAAGCTCCAAATGAAGAGTCTGTAGAAATTTAGAGGACTCTAGGACCATTATGACCATCTTCCACCATCTTCCACCATCTTCCACCATCTTCCACCCATTGGAGGGTTCATGGAAGGCACAAATTTCACGAGAAGAGGTCTTGATGTAGGTCACAAGTCAGCGAAAGTCATGACACAATTGGCACGTGGATTTGCTCCAACATGTTGGCACCCGAAAATTCACCAGATCCTGAAAGCCATCTTTCCGACAGGCCCTCTTTCAGGCACATTGTCACATGGTTCTTAGCCACTTCCAAAGTGACTTGCACAAGTATGATACCCATCCCATCTCACCCATCTCACCCATCTCACCCATCTTAGGAGTCTCTCTGAGTCTATCTGAGTCTATCTGGATCATCTTACACCATCAAACTGTCGCCCCAGATCTTCTCCGGGACCCGTGCACCTTCCACACGGTCCCAGTCGGATGGCCGGATGAAGCGCCGAAGGGTGGGCATGCCCGTTTCAATCCGCGGTGCATTGGACTGGCGCTGGAAGGAGAGGTGAGCCTCCTCAATGTCCAGCAACCCTGGCGGCGTTTTGTGGGAACATGGCGATTTTGTAGGGTTGAAGCTTGAAAATTGATGAAAATTGAAGCTATTGAAGATATTGATGGGGACTTCATGAATCTGCAAAGCTTGAAAATTGATGAAAATTGAAGCTATTGAAGATATTGATGGGGACTTCATGAATCTGCAAAGCTTGAAAATTGATGAAAATTGAAGCTATTGAAGATATTGATGGGGACTTCATGAATCTGCAAAGCTTGAAAATTGATGAAAATTGAAGCTATTGAAGATACCGGGTTCTTCAAAAAAAACAGCCATCCACAGGAAACCACAGAGATACCCTGCTTACCCCCGCAACCCCCAACTTCAATGTTGTGATCGGAAGTGCCGAGCATCATCAACAGAGATGGCTGTTTTTTTTGAAGGCCGCCAAACACAAAATTCAGAAGACAACATTGAATTGGGGGACGGGGAGGGCATGACCTCTGTGGTGTGGTACTTCATGGGATGGCTGTTTTTTTTGAAGAACCCGGACTCAGAAAAGACACAATCGGATGGACCCATGGCTGCAGACAAACGCGAGAATGATGACGACACTCTGTCAGAGAAAGCATCGGGATCAGTTTGGGCGGGTGTTTGTGTGTGTGTCTGTTTGCTTGCGCGGGCGCATATGTGCTAATATGGGTTGTGCTAAGTGAATTACATGCAGCGACAGTCTTGACACCTTTTTGACCTGATTCCGCAATGTCGTTGGGTGCACTGGCTGTCGTTCTGCGTGGCAGGCGCGCCACTTTGAGAGCGTGACTGCTCTATCTATCCTGCACACCTGCCATGCAACGCACATGCAACACACATGCAACACGACATGCAACATGAGCTTTTTACCTGTAAATTTACAGTCAACGTGCAGGATTTGACGTTTGCAGTCCCAACTCCGGTCTTAGAATGGAAAGTGTAGATTTTTGCCCCCGCGGCCACTCTGCTTGGAAATTTACAGGGAAAATGCTCGTGTTGCATGTGTGTTGCATGTGTGTTGCATGTGTGTTGCATGTGTGTTGCATGTGTGTTGCATGTGCGTTGCATTGGCAGGCCCATACAAATCACACCCGTGAAGTGGGGAAGTAGAAGACAGCGTGGCAGGCGCAAGAGTTGTAGGTGGCAGGGGCGAAGCTGAGCGCCTTGGATATTACATTGTGGTGGTCGCCCGTAGCATCCACCTTTGTGGGGTTGTCGCATATTATATAGAATAAGCTTTGACAACAATCTTGGGTAAATTTCACAAGCTGATGGTTAGCCCTCAGCATCCACCTTTATTGGGCTGTCACAGATTACAGAAGGGCATGCTTTGACAATACGTAGCTTTCAGAAGCTGATGTTGTCGCATCGATGTGTGTGTATGTGTGCTGATCTACATCCACATGCAAATCAACAACAGTTAAAATGAACTCGGAACCAAAAAAAACCTCACCGGGTTCTTCAAAAAAAACAGCCATCCACAGGAAACCACAGAGATACCCTGCTTACCCCCGCAACCCCCAACTTCAATGTTGTGATCGGAAGTGCCGAGCATCATCAACAGAGATGGCTGTTTTTTTTGAAGGCCGCCAAACACAAAATTCAGAAGACAACATTGAATTGGGGGACGGGGGGTGGCATGACCTCTCTGGTGTGGTACTTCATGGGATGGCTGTTTTTTTTTAAGAACCCGGACTCAGAAAAGACACAGTAGGATGGACCCATGGCTGCAGACAAACGCGAGAATGATGACGACACTGTGTCAGAGAAAGCATCGGGATCAGTTTGGGCGGGTGTTTGTGTGTGGGTGTCGCATATGCGCTAATATGGGTTGTGCTAAGTGAAATACATGCAGCGACAGTCTTGACACCTTTTTGACCTGATTCCGCAATGTCGTGGGGTGCACTGGCTGTCGTTCTGCGTGGCAGGCGCACCACTTTGAGAGCGTGACTGCTCTATCCTGCACACCTGCCATGCAACGCACATGCAACACACATGCAACACACATGCAACACACATGCAACACGACATGCAACATGAGCTTTTTACCTGTAAATTTACAGTCAACGTGCAAGATTTGACGTTTGCAGCCCTAACTCCGGTCTTAGAATGGAAAGTGTAGATTTTTGCCCCCGCGGCCACTTTGCTTGGAAATTTACAGGGAAAATGCTCGTGTTGCATGTGTGTTGCATGTGTGTTGCATGTGTGTTGCATGTGCGTTGCATTGGCAGCCGTGAAGTGGGGAAGTAGAAAACAGCGTGGCAGGCGCAAGAGTTGTAGGTGGCAGGGGCGAGACTTTGGAAGCTGAGCGCCTTGGATATTACATTGTCGTGGTGGCCCGTAGCATCCACCTTTGTGGGGTTGTCGCATATTATACAGAATAAGTTTTGACAACCATCTTGGGTAAATTTCACAAGCTGATGGTTAGCCCTTAGCATCCACCTTTTTTGGGCTGTCACAGATTACAGAAGTGCATGCTTTGACAATGCGTAAATTTCAGAAGCTGATGTTGTCGCATCGATGTGTGTGGATGTGTGCTGATCTACATCCACATGCATATTAACAACAGTTAAAATGAACTCGGAACCAAAAAAACTCACCGGGTTCTTCAAAAAAAACAGCCATCCACAGGAAACCACAGAGATACCCTGCTTACCCCCGCAACCCCCAACTTCAATGTTGTGATCGGAAGTGCCGAGCATCATCAACAGAAATGGCTGTTTTTTTTGAAGGCCGCCAAAACACAAAATTCAGAAGACAACATTGAATTGGGGGACGGGGGGGGCATGACCTCTGTGGTGTGGTACTTCATGGGATGGCTGTTTTTTTTGAAGAACCCGGACTCAGAAAAGACACAATCGGATGGACCCATGGCTGCAGACAAACGCGAGAATGATGACGACACTCTGTTAGAGAAAGCATCGGGATCAGTTTGGGCGGGTGTTTGTGTGTGGGTGTGTCTGTTTGCTTGCGCGGGCGCATATGTGCTAATATGGGTTGTGCTAAGTGAATTACATGCAGCGACAGTCTTGACACCTTTTTGACCTGATTCCGCAATGTCGTTGGGTGCACTGGCTGTCGTTCTGCGTGGCAGGCGCACCACTTTGAGAGCGTGACTGCTCTATCTATCCTGCACACCTGCCATGCAACGCACATGCAACACGACATGCAACATGAGCTTTTTACCTGTAAATTTACAGTCAACGTGCAGGATTTGACGTTTGCAGCCCCAACTCCGGTCTTAGAATGGAAAGTGTAGATTTTTGCCCCCGCGGCCACTCTGCTTGGAAATTTACAGGGAAAATGCTCGTGTTGCATGTGTGTTGCATGTGTGTTGCATGTGTGTTGCATGTGTGTTGCATGTGTGTTGCATGTGTGTTGCATGTGTGTTGCATGTGTGTTGCATGTGCGTTGCATTGGCAGGCCCATACAAATCACACCCGTGAAGTGGGGAAGTAGAAAACAGCGTGGCAGGCGCAAGAGTTGTAGGTGGCAGGGCGAGACTTTGGAAGCTGAGCGCCTTGGATATTACATTGTGGTGGTGGCCCGTAGCATCCACCTTTGTGGGGTTGTCGCATATTATATAGAATAAGCTTTGGCAACCATCTTGGGCAACTTTCACAAGCTGATGGTTAGCCCTTAGCATCCACCTTTATTGGGCTGTCACAGATTACAGAAGCGCATGCTTTGACAATGCGTAAATTTCAGAAGCTGATGTTGTCGCATCGATGTGTGTGTGTATGTGTGCTGATCTACATCCACATGCATATCAACAACAGTTAAACTGAACTCGGAACAAAAAAAGCCTCACCGGGTTCTTCAAAAAAAACAGCCATCCACAGGAAACCACAGAGATACCCTGCTTACCCCCGCAACCCCCAACTTCAATGTTGTGATCGGAAGTGCCGAGCATCATCAACAGAAATGGCTGTTTTTTTTGAAGGCCGCCAAACACAAACTTCAGAAGACAACATTGAATTGGGGGACGGGGGGGGCATGACCTCTGTGGTGTGGTACTTCATGGGATGGCTGTTTTTTTTGAAGAACCCGGACTCAGAAAAGACGCAATAGGATGGACCCATGGCTGCAGACAAACGCGAGAATGATGACTACACTGTGTCAGGGAAAGCATCGGGATCAGTTTGGGCGGGTGTTTGTGTGTGGGTGTGTCTGTTTGCTTGCGCGGGCGCATATGTGCTAATATGGGTTGTGCTAAGTGAAATACATGCGGCGACAGTCTTCACACCTTTTTGACCTGATTCCGCAATGTCGTACATGCAGCGACAGTCTTGACACCTTTTTGACCTGATTCCGCAATGTCATGGGGTGCACTGGCTGTCGTTCTGCGTGGGACTGCTCTATCCTGCACACCTGCCATGCAACGCACATGCAACACATGCAACACACATGCAACACACATGCAACACACATGCAACACGACATGCAACATGAGCTTTTGACCTGTAAATTTACAGTCAACGTGCAGGATTTGACGTTTGCAGCCCCAACTCCGGTCTTATAATGGAAAGTGTGGATTTTTGCCCCCGCGGCCACTTTGCTTGGAAATTTACAGGGAAAATGCTCGTGTTGCATGTGTGTTGCATGTGTGTTGCATGTGTGTTGCATGAGTGTTGCATGTGTGTTGCATGTGCGTTGCATTGGCAGGCCCATACAAATCACACCCGTGAAGTGGGGAAGTAGAAAACAGCGTGGCAGGCGCAAGAGTTGTAGGTGGCAGGGCGAGATTTTGGAAGCTGAGCGCCTTTGATATTACATTGTGGTGGTGGCCCGTAGCATCCACCTTTGTGGGGTTGTCGCATATTATATAGAATAAGCTTTGACAACCATCTTGGGCAACTTTCACAAGCTGATGGTTAGCCCTTAGCATCCACCTTTATTGTGCTGTCACAGATTACAGAAGCGCATGCTTTGACAATGCGTAAATTTCAGAAGCTGATGTTGTCGCATCGATGTGTGTGTGTGTATGTGTGCTGATCTACATCCACATGCATATCAACAACAGTTAAATTGAACTCGGAACAAAAAAAAGCCTCACCGACTCAGAAAAGACACAATAGGATGGACCCATGGCTGCAGACAAACGCGAGAATGATGACGACACTGTGTCAGAGAAAGCATCGGGATCAGTTTGGGCGGGTGTTTGTGTGTGGGTGTCGCATATGCGCGCTAATATGGGTTGTGCTAAGTGAAATACATGCAGCGACAGTCTTGACACCTTTTTGACCTGATTCCGCAATGTCGTGGGGTGCACTGGCTTTCGTTCTGCGTGGCAGGCGCACCACTTTGAGAGCGTGACTGCTCTATCCTGCACACCTGCCATGCAACGCACATGCAACACACATGCAACACACATGCAACACGACATGCAACACGACATGCAACATGAGCTTTTTACCTGTAAATTTACAGTCAACGTGCAGGATTTGACGTTTGCAGCCCCAACTCCGGTCTTAGAATGGAAAGTGTAGATTTTTGCCCCCGCGGCCACTTTGCTTGGAAATTGACAAGGAAAATGCTCGTGTTGCATGTGTGTTGCATGTGTGTTGCATGTGTGTTGCATGTGTGTTGCATGAGTGTTGCATGTGTGTTGCATGTGCGTTGCATTGGCAGGCCCATACAAATCACACCCGTGAAGTGGGGAAGTAGAAAACAGCGTGGCAGGTGCAAGAGTTGCAGGTGGCAGGGGCGAGACTTTGGAAGCTGAGCGCCTTGGATATTACATTGTGGTGGTGGCCCGTAGCATCCACCTTTGTGGGGTTGTCGCATATTATATAGAATAAGCTTTGGCAACCATCTTGGGCAACTTTCACAAGCTGATGGTTAGCCCTTAGCATCCACCTTTATTGGCTGTCACAGATTACAGAAGCGCATGCTTTGACAATGCGTAAATTTCAGAAGCTGATGTTGTCGCATCGATGTGTGTGTGTGTATGTGTGCTGATCTACATCCACATGCATATCAACAACAGTTAAACTGAACTCGGAACAAAAAAAAGCCTCACCGGGTTCTTCAAAAAAAACAGCCATCCACAGGAAACCACAGAGATACCCTGCTTACCCCCGCAACCCCCAACTTCAATGTTGTGATCGGAAGCGCCGAGCATCATCAACAGAAATGGCTGTTTTTTTTGAAGGCCGCCAAACACAAACTTCAGAAGACAACATTGAATTGGGGGACGGGGGGTGCATGACCTCTGTGGTGTGGTACTTCATGGGATGGCTGTTTTTTTTGAAGAACCCGGTATCATTAATATAAAACAATGTGCAGTATATATATATATACAGATACACAATTAGTATATACAATAAAATGATGCATACATATAGATATAATGATATATTTTGTATAATCATATCTACATATAACGTAATATATATATAATAATAGTAACAATAATACTAATAATAATAATAGTAATAATAATAATGCAGATATACAAAATACAATAAAACAATAGTAACAACAACAATAATGATGATAATGATAATAATGATAAACATAGTAGTGATCATGATATATAATAATAACAAATATGTATATATGTATATATATATATACATACATACAGTGTTTGTGTACTGCTGTATTCACTCATCATGGCATGTGGTCTTTTAAATGCCAGTGCTGATAGTATGTCCTTTGTATGTCCTCGACGGGTCAGGTTGGATTGACATTGACTCTCCAGATGACCCTTATGATGAGCTGGCGCCTCAAAGTTAACAGCTGCAGCTCGTGGAAATCGGAGTCACTTTTCGGAACGGCCAACAATCTCCAGCCAGTTGCGTATTCATGTCTTTTCTCTTTGACATGACGTTTCTGATGCTTGATATTACTTGATTATGTATATAGTATATATATATATATGATATACATCTTCACTACAACCGCCACACATGGCCCCCTTCAAGTGGCACTGATGAAGCCACCTCCATGGCGCTGAATCATGGCTTTTCTTGCGTGGCCATGTTCCAGCCCGGTTCCGTTGGTTGATGATCATCATCCAACTGGGACATGTTTCCAGATTGCGACCACCATGGCTAGTGTGTTAACCTTCAATTTTTGCCACTTTGCTGGTTGAATTACCAAACATGACGGGGTTTTCGTTTGCATCTCCCCAAGATGGTTGATGTCGCGATGTTGCCATCCTGGCACCTAAGAGGTTTCACGATCTAAGACGGTGGAAAAAATGGAGCTTTCCTACAATAGGATTACCCCTAAATCATCCATTTTCATGGATTTTTTTCATTATAAACCATCCAGCGATAAAGGGTAGGCCCATTGTAGGTTTTAGCCCCACATGTCACATATGTTGAAATTGGGACGCCCTGCGGGCCCCAAACGCCACAGGTCGATGTGGAAGGAGCTGGCGAAGTTCCTGGATGGTGAACATACCTTCGCAGGAGGCGAGACGCCGATAGTTGTAGTGGTGCGATAGATCCCAGAGTTTCCAAAATGAGATACTGAGGGTTGAATTCCTACACTGGAGATGTTGGCCATTTTTGGGCTGATACCCCATATAAACACACACATATATATATATATAAACCATCCTTTCAAAGTTTCAGGCTGGTCAAGAAACACATCCATTCAGGCTGAGTTTCAGAATTAGGTGGTATTTGGACCCATGGATGCGATTTGACCCTTTTTCCACATTTTTGTCCCCCGTAAACCATGGTAAAACCACATCTTTGGGACGATAGAATGAGGGTGTTTGATATTAGGGGGACGGGACAAATTCTGTTGATTACCAGTTACCATAGATAATTACTGGAAACCAATTGGGCAACTATTTAGGACAGGGTGTGGAAATCAAATCTTTCCTGGAACTATGTAGTTATATAGTCCCTTCAAGATCCTGTAGCTGGTCCATTGAATGGCAGTTCTTGGCCTTTGTTTGCTTCCTCCCCTTGAAGCGCTGTTTGTCCCCCCACAACACATCAAACAGACATCGTGTCGTGGGTTTGGTTGAGTGTGTTCATGAAGCAGGATGACAAAGCCTCCACTTCACAAAGGTCATGTACTATCCGTCCCATTTCTGGGGTAATGTTGACCCATGTTTGGGACCATTTTGGGAATATCTTTTATCCCTGGAGAATACTTACCCTCTGGTAATTTAACAGTTTGCAAACTGGAAGATGGCCATATTTAGTTCGATGAATTACCTATTGGAATGCTGATTGTCCATAGAAAACTCATTAGCAGATCGTAACTGGAGCTGAACCATGGACGTGAGAGGTCGCTACGGCATGGCGCGCGAGCTGATGCAGTCCCTCAGAGTTGGCATGGCTGGGGTTACCCCGAAATGGGCTGGGGTTCTATCAACAAACATGGGGATATGACATGACTTGACTGAAAATGGTCATTGCACCGACCAAAATGGGAATAAATAAACATGATCAATAGCGGAGAGCTTCTTTTGAGTATGTTCATTCCGTCACATGGTTTACAAAATCATTTTTCATTAAACATTTTGGCATAATATGGCATGTTAGGATTCCCCTTTTTTGGGAAACGACACAGGCACAATTGTGCGTGTTTGTCACATGACTCCGTCAGACATATTCACCTGTTTAGTGGGTCAGATATGGTCAGATCCACAATTTTTTGTTCGTAAAATCCCATTGTCGCCAGCAAATCCTTATTGATTTTTAATGGTGGGTCGTGTAGTGTAGCCTACAAGAATTCGATTCAACAACCATTCAGGGGCGTTAAAAATACAGTAGAGTGTCCAAGACAAAACGTATGAATTTGGGTCTAGTGAAGAAACGGACCGCCCCGAGATTCGTTGAATATTCGTATTCCAAGATGATCTGTTTCATTGAGATGGTTTCATGATGATGTTTCACGATGTTTCATCCCCCAAATCCTCCAAAGATGGCGGTTGAACTGAGCCTCTGGCCCCAGCAAAGGGCTCAGAAAGCGAGTAGGCATCTAGTTCCCGAGACGCCTGGTGCAGTGCCGCTTCCAAGGCGCAATCTTGCCTTTCTGGCTCCTTATTCGTCAGAGCCCAAGAGTTACTGTACTGATGCCTGGAATGACCCGTGAAGGATGCATCACACCACGACCCCTGGAGTATGCCAGACCCCGTGTGTCTGAAAACAGGGTATACCCCCCGACCAGGAAAACTGATGATATCTTGGCATCGAAACCACTGCGTTAGCCCTAAACTATCCACACTTGATCAACATGTTTGTTTAGAGTCCCCACTCCAATGCTCGAATCCTTGAACATCATTTGTACCAGTGAAAAACATCATTTGTACCAGTGAAAGATTTCTCCACATGTTTTGGTGAGATCAACCCAAACGGACGCCTTTTCAGCGCTTGTCCTCTTTGCTGCGTCTAGACTTCTATCTGAACCACCCTCATCTAGTTGGTGTTTTTTCATTCTTGTTTCATAAATTATCATTCCTAGCAAATCTTCATGGTTTCATAATGTTTCATATGTGCATATATGTGCATGGGTTAAGTTATTTCGTCATTTCCCATCCCATCAGGTCTTGAATTTTCGGGTGGTCCCGTTGCGGCCAGGCTGGGTGAAGTCTGTCCAAGTCTCAGATCTCTCGATTTAGTGCGGGGACAGATTTTCCATTGCTACGTTGACACTAGACATATCTAGACATGGCTAGACCGTTTGCAGAACCAGACATAGTTGTGGTTTTCGGTTGTTCCATTAATGTTCCATTAGTGGATTTTCATGGGCAATCCCAATATAATCCCAATATAATCCCAATGATTTCCCATTAATAGTGAGGTTTGGACCCTTGGATTTACCACAATCCCATCCCCACAGTAATGCCCACATGTCGTCATTTCTTGCTGGGCTACCATCACCAACTGACACACACCCTGCCAACTCACGTTGGGGTTGCAAGGCTACTTTCTAACCTACAGGTGTCGAACTATCCATGACTAGAAAATAAGCAATTTTAAAAAAGGCAAGGATTGAAAACCAAAAACAGTCGCGGATTGAACGCCTACTCCCCCTTTTGAGCCATGAAAAAAAAGCAACAATCCCATCTCATAATACTGGCACATGGATCTCCCATGGGGTATCATAATCCCTGACCCAGTTCAGTGATTACAAACCACCTTCTGTATATCAACTTTCCCCATGGTTTTGGTGCTGAAATCCCCATCAAACGAGCCCCATGGTTAAGGGGGCCCGTCGTTAATCGCCGCGAGGCCACATTGTGCAACTCGCCATCCAACACCGCAGGCGGAACATGGCGAGGAAACGCCACATTTGTATCAGGGAACGGATTGTATATTACCATTTCTACAAAATCATTTTTTTGGGTCTTACTATACAATCATTATAATACACATATTATATTTATGCAAACAGATTTACCATGTCTTCCCGTGGCCGCCTCGCCGCCTCTTCGTTCGCAGGCTGATTGTGTACCATCGCAAGATGTTGAAGTCGCCCGGCCACGCCGTGGACGGATCTGTGATCAGAACTGGGAACCAGATTCTAGAAATCTATATGTATGCATGTGAGATTGTAACTATGCATATATATATATACATACTGTATATATTTGCATATATTGTTAAATTGTCATAATATTTACATATTTACATATTTACATACATATTTAAATTTCAATTATGCACATGTAATTGCAATTGTAATTGTAATTGTAATTGTATGCATTAATATATATATGTATATATGTATATATATATATGGTGTCCGATAGTAGATCATTGGCAGTTGTGTCTAGGATATGCGAGGACTCAGATGATATCATACACTTCTAGTTTTTCACATGATCGATTTCTGAGCTTCATCATGGCCCGCGTTTTCTAGCCAAAGTTCATGAACTTATCAAGTGTCACGTATCAGATCAAATGCTTCTTCTTCTTCTTCTGCTTCTCTTTGCCTTTTTTGTTCCTCTGAGAAGCCAGGTGCAAGCTAGCAATTTCTGTGGGTTTATCCATTTGATGGGGGATGGATACCTTAAACTTGCAATTTCAATGGAAACATTGATGATCAATCCTGGGATATGGCTTTTTTTGGGGTGTTCCGGTGATTTTCAGTTTGGAAATTGGTCCATGATTCAACCGCTGAGGCCGATCCAAACCGTCCTGTGCCAGTTGTCACCTGATGGAACTGGCGGCCCGGGGGCTCAATGGATGTGGATTTAAATGACCGTCCAGTGGGGATCTAAGAAGCAACAGTGGCAATCTTACCAACACTGGTGGGGCTGTATTAGCAACAAAAAAGGTTCACCATTATTACTTTTTCCTGTCAAGACGGCTGGAACGCTCCAACTGGAGTTAGCCATGCGAATCCTTGAGAAAGGTTCGAAATTCATGGTGCATTTGCCAGATTGCGTGGGTTTCATCCACAGATTCTGCTGGCTATGTCTAGTTTCTAGTAATGTTTATTTGGGTATGGGTCAATACCTATAGATACCATTTTTAGTGGGATGAACATCCATTTACCAGCTATTTTGATGTTCACCAGGGGTACAGGGTTTTGACCCATCCCCATTTGTTGCTGTATATCCCCAGAAGTCGACGGCTACATCTATCGTTTTTAAATAGCCATTACTTGTTTGTCATACCCCCATGTCTTGTTTCAATGATCTCCCGATGCTCTCTTGGTGACGTCCCCATTGCTGATGGTCATATCGGTAACATCACCATTTTTCACTGGTTTATTGGTGATATGATATATCTATAGTTAATGGGATTATAATCCATTTATAAATGGGATTTCCAATTATACTCCATTTATAAATGGGATTTCCATTTATAATCCATTAACTATGATAATCATTTATCTGGTGATATGATACTCCAATTTTTCGTTGGTTTTTCCAGCCTTCAAAAGCGGCCGTCTCCCAGGAGTGATTGATGCAACAGAGGCTCCGAGGGGTGGGATCTCAACGAAGCTGCTGGATCTTCACTTCCCTAAGGATCTGTCTGAAACTGGGGTGGACCATGGTATAACCATGGTATAACCATGGTATAACCATGGTATAACCATGGTACAACCATGGGATACCTGCGAAATGACCATCTTCGTACCGGAAAGTGATCAGAGTGATACCGGAAAGGGGATGGATCGGGTCTGAGATGGGGCCAGCAAATATTGGGCTACTTGGGGTCGATTTTTCCAGACCCAGATATTTTTATGGACAATCTGTGAAGATAATCTGTGGTATTCCTATATTGTGATAGCATCCAAGCTCGAGGATGGAGTTTGGGGATACATGTCCAAGCAACAGGGTATATATATATATACATGAAGGGAAGAAACCAAGCAATAGTCAAGAACACGCACCCATACTTGAACCATTCCCCAAAGCAGTGAAACGATTACTCTTATAAACCCAATGACTAACGCTTGAACGCCAGTATTTTCAGGCTTGCAAAAGCCACAAAAAAACGATTTGTTATTGTCTTTGCCACATGTCCAACTGTCCACTGAGCCAGTGGCTTGCTCTCCTGTTTCTCCTGAAAACATTGCTGGTTTCGTATCCACATGGTCCAAGAGGGTTTCCTCTTGGGTTTGCCACTGGATTCACTTTCATCCCCCGTTCATATCAAACACCCCGTCGTATGGTCTTATTTTTTTGATCCGCTACTAAACCACATGGTTTATGGAGGGTGCTTATTTTTCCCGGGGGATGGGATGTACCATTCTGGGTGATGATTCTGTCATGACCCGGACACGGTTCATCATCACGTTTCTCCCTTAGCGCTTGTCGCCAGAGTGTTGATGGTTACTTGGGATTATCATGATAAATCTGGTTGGTGATTTGGAACATTTTTTATTTTTCCATATATAATATTGGGAATAATAATCCCAACTGACTAATATTTTTCAGAGGGGTTGAAACCACCAACCAGTAAATGGTTTTCAAACTTGTTTTAATGCGGTAAACCCAAAGATAAACTATCCCCAACAGAGGTTTACTATTGGGTATACCCCTATTTGGGATGGTAAAAAATGACCCCAAATGGTTGGTTAAGGGGATGATTCATCATTGGGTTTACCACATAATATGGTTTTATAATGCTTTAGGGGCAAGTAAAAATGCTATATACGCGCACATTCAAATCCTTAGATGTGTCACGTACCTACAGCTACCCTCGAATCTCTCACGATAAGGACATGGGTCGAAATTCAAGACCCGACTGACAAATGTTGGTCCACTTTTTGATCCAACCACCCCATTTGTTCCTTTTTGTTCCAACTGTTCAACCATACTCCAAAAATTTAAGCAGAGCAATTCCTTTTCCCACCAGTTGAGAGGTTGGTTGTTAAGTAAAAAGAGTCCCCCCAAAAGAACCGTTCATGAATCACTGCTAGCAAATCGGTCCTTGGGACCCTTTCCTAACGGACGCAAGATTGGAGAACTTGGTGGTTGACCCATGTTCACTTCACCTTTTTTTCGTTGGTTTTTCGCGTTTTCCTCGTGGCACCGTTGCACCCGTCCAGGGTGAAGAGATCAAAGATATGGATGACTTGACGATGGTTCTTTTCCGTGACCCATCTTCGCTCGATGGGATCAGGGGTAAAAAACACCATGGTTTTACCAGAGAAGATGGGGGTTTAAACAGCGACAAACATGAAATTTTACCAACAGAAATGCGGATTTAAATGGGATGCAACCATGGGCACCATGAAATTTTGGGATATGGCTGGTCGTTTCAACATTTGTGAAAAACTTGTAGTCCCTGTAGACGGGACCATTGAATTCATTTGACGAAGATGTTGGGATGGGCGGGCCAACCACCAATTATAGGCGAAACATGGCGGAACGTCTTCTATGCACAAAGACGATCGCGGTTAATTGGTGGAAAGTGAACCACAGTGGACAGGGAAAATTTCAAGATAGTTCTGTCAGATGTGGCTGTCGATCTGCTGAAAATCACGGCCAAGTAAACACTATGTATATGAGTAATTAGTGAACATTCTGTATACATCTGCAACACACACACACACATATATATATATAGTATAATATTATGTACTATAAATTATACACTGTCTGTCACCTATCTTTATCCTTGGTGCCGCCACACCAGGTGGTATCCTTGCGACACCCGAGGCATGCTATTGCACCACCCCTCGGGCATTCGGCTCTGCCGGCCCAGCCCTCGGGAAGACATGGCGAGTCCAAAGCCCTGTTGAAACCATGGGGAAACTATGGGAAAATGAGGACAACCCAGAAAAATGGGTTGCAATGGGGATTAATGGGATTTTAATACATTTTAATGGGGCAGACACTCAACCCTTGGGGCAGAGGTCAAATCGTTTGCGTCCGCAATACAGCAATTGGAATCAATCACAGGTGAACGACTCATCCCTGGCATTCACACAAAGAAAACGAGGCTTCACCGAAGCTATGCTGTCAATTCCCCTAACAGAGGTGTCACTTTCCGCGCCATACTCCCAAACGCATCCGAAGTTCGAAAGATCCTGAACGATTATTTTCTAAAGCAACCATGCAAGAAGCCGGTGAATCCAACCTTAACTTAAACTTTGCTTTGGATCTTTCATTGCCGTGTGTCTCACGGATAATACACCCTGTAGATGCTCTCCTGCCTGCAGCCCGTGCTTCCAATTGGCGGAAGTGGTATCAAACACGATACTACAGACACCGAGCCGGCCCAGTGGGGTTTGATGACAGTTGAGGGGCTTCACAAACCCAAATTAGAAATTCAAAGAAATTCTAATTAGGTCTACCTGATGAAAATCCCAGGAGGCGTCTATGCAAGTTTGGTATCACCCCGAGACCGTGCGCAGCATGGGATTACAATGGGATCGAGAAGCAGGATTTCACGATCATTCACAAGGCTTTTCAAGATCAAAGTTTGGGCACATAGTTGATTGATAAATGGTTGGTTGATGGATGTTGATGGTTGATGGGTGAAATTTCAGAGGGTATACCATTCAATAGGGGATGATCACAAGCAACGCACTGAACATTTTGTTTGTGGGGTTGGGGTAAGGTGGGCTGAATATATGAACCCTCGATGTGAACTCAACCTTTTCAGCAGTACCCTCGCATGTTGGTACGTGTTTTTTTCCTGAACAGAAATCCAAATTTCCAAATGGTTTTCCGATCTGCGAAGAGATTTCTGCGCCATTTTGGGCGATTTTTTCTTGAGATTCTGACCACAAAAACGCCACGAATCCCGTCGTCATTGAAGGAAACCACGCACAAAGCTTGGTGCGGCTGAGCCGAGGATGAAGCAAATGATCAAACACGAGTTCCAAAGGAAGCTCTCAGAGATGGCGTTTCAGGCTCCGGTTTTTTCTTTGTTGGGAAATGGTTGGGAAAACTTAACACAAAGAAACCCCATTTATGGCTAGAATTAAAGGTAAACACATACAGATACAGTGGTAAATCAGTTTCGTTTAGGGGTTACAATACAGGAAACAACTCCAATTGCTGTGATCAGAGATACCTGCAGCGGCCGTTCAAGGTTTTTGCTAATGATTGGGACCCCTCATTCTGGTGATGGAGTGATTCATGGGACACGGATCAGCAACATTGGGTGTATACCAAGCGTTCCCCCTGGCGCAGTGTACCAAGCTTATCGAGCTCTTCAACCAAGAGCCTCTCAACGAAACCTTTGTCCTGGACACTGAGAATGATGGGAAGTGGGGAAGCCAACCTGGGGGAGACGTTTGAAACTTTTGGGACACATCCAAATTGCCAAACGGTGGTGTAGATACCTCAGATTGCATCAAGAACCTGGTGGGAAACAGTGAATGCAAGTCTACGCCAGACACTTGGGAACAGGAACAACCTGAATTCCCGCGCGCCATGTACATTCAGGCACTTCTCGTTTAGGATGTCAATGTGGCAGGGTTTGACCTCGCCTCAAATGTTTTGACCAGGTCAATCTACGTGCGTCTGGGCAACCCAGACACCTTCTCGGATCACGTCAAACGCATCTCGGCAAGATGGCGCTTGCGAAAACACCGGGGATTCTTAAGAATAGAGGTGGGCCATTACATCATGAAGACCGGGAATCCAGAGAATTTCCCTAAGATGCCTGGATTTCTTGAAGAAGATGCTTTATTTTGCCGTTCGTTGCTCCAGCATTTTGGGAAACAAATTAATTATAATCTTTTCGTATGTTGTCGGGGCCCTGTTGAAACCACATCCAAGCCTGCTGGTGGCCGCTCCTTGTTTTCAAGTTCAGTTGCTCCAAGCCTGTCCGTTGACTTTGGCTGCAGCTCTACAATTTCTCAGACATTCAGCGGGTTCCACCAACGGACCCCAGACATCCATCAACATGTTTTGTTTTAGGAGCAGGACATCCTAGATTTTGATTTTGAACTGTGAATATTTCAAAACACATTTTATTTGAAACCATTTGCCTGCACGAATTCATCGGTGGTTTGATTTGGGGCATGCCATACCGCAGGTCCGGTTGTTTTTTTTGCTCAGGTATCTATGCTATGGCAAATTCTGCTGAAGCAAAACAGGACGGGGCTGAGACACGGGGCGATGATGGGATGTAAACGTTTGACACCACGGATGACCCCACATAAATGAGGCATGAATGTCATGAGTCATGAGGCATAATCCCTTCCCCTCAAATTAACATATCTCACTTTACTGTTTTGTTTCCATGGCACAAGAATGGAATGACGATCTATGACGATCTCAATTGACTTGGCTTGAACCAAAGCAATTTTGCCCCCAAACATCCTCCATTTATCTGTGATACTCTCTGGTATTCAAACATGCCACTGGAAAATACCCAAATTCTTGGATTATTTTCTCATGCAAGTTAATGCCTATTTTCCCAGCTAGCCTGCTTTGGTATCCATATTTCTGGATGGTTTCACATCCGTTTTTTGCTGCTTGGAAGTCCGACTTCTGTCGCTGCGTGAGAGGCCTTACCCGGCCTCTCCCAAGCCTAAGATGTGTGGGAGCCAAATTCTGGACCCGTGGGCCCTGAAGCGTTGGGGTTTCATCAGATATAGATGGGGCACGGATCAAAATTTTAAACCCAGCAAACTGCAGATTTTGAGAGTATATCTATAGTACTAGCAATACCAAATATCTTACAGTTCAATTATTGCCATATATGCTGGCTGCTGTACTGAATTTTGACCTTTAGCCAGCCGGGGTCACCAGTTTGGGGAAGCATTCTGATGGCGAAAATCCACCGAGTTGGTGTTGGTTCAGCTTTGCCATGCTGGGGTACTTTCACACGGTGAGGGTCCGCAACCCCCTGAAACGTAGGGGGCCTAAGTGCCAGTTTGCACTCATGGAAAAGATATGAAAAGAGATCAGGCAGATCCCCAAAAGATGTGCAGATGGCCCAGGAACAGCTCGAGTGAGCTATGATGCCGCTTATGAGTGCATCAAAGACTTTGGGAACCCTGAAATCGGGTTTGTTCCAGTAGGAGAAACTGCTGATTGATCTGGCCTCCAAATTTTGGCGAGACCCACGTGGTAAACGGCCATTTTGGTACGCAAAAAAACCTACCCTCTGGTAAACTAACATAGCTATGGAAAATCACCATTTTTAATGGGAAAATCCACTATAAATGGTCATTTTCAATAGCTATGTAACAAATTACCAGAGGGTACACATCGGCTACTTATTGACATCTCAACATCTCTGGAGAGATTCTCGGGATGTGCAAACGTTCCAGGATTCGACGAAGCGTATTCCTATGTTTGGTGCGACAGGTAGACATCTTATGACTGGTCACATGTCATGACGTTCCCAGATTCGTTGCTTCTCCGTCCTCTACATTTGCTTTGGAAGTTGACCCAAGTGGTTGTTCAAGCTCCCCCATCTTGTCCTTCATTGAGTACGGATTTGCATGAAACTTCCATGCGTTGTACGACTCCTCATTCACCCCAAGTTGAATACTGTATCTTCATGTACCTTCCCATTTCCTCCATGATTGCTTTGAAGCTTCCAGTTTCGAATTATCATTCCATTCCCTGTGTCAGAAACCTATAGGTACGGGATGGTATGGGCCATTTGTGGCTAGACGTTTGATGACACCGGAAGGGTATATCCCAATTATTCTCCCAATTTTATTTTCCCAAGTATCCCAAATATCCCAAGTATCATCCCATGGTTGTCCCCAACCTTGGATGGGTAGTTTAATCCTTCAGGTCGCGTGAAGCCAGCGAAGCCTGGGATTCGCAGCCTTTAGGAAGCGTACAGACTGGACGTGGGGACCGCCGAGCTCGCCAGTGTGGTGGCTGGAAAAGCCAACAGCTGGGCCTGGAAGTAGTTCAATCTTTTGCTATAAATTGGGATATTATATGCAGTACTGTATATATATAATTATATATAATGATATATATAAATCTACATATGGATGGTATGTGTATATATACATATCATTGTGAATATATATATATATATATGGAAATTCTTTACACTGTTATATATGCTAACTAGCCAGCTATATATGACCAATATTAGTTTTTTTTTGCAAAACCCTCAAAACTGAACTAGGCCACAGCCACCATCTAAGCTTCAATGCTCTAGGAAAACCACGGATAGATATTCAGCGGCTTTTGACATCTTCCCGCATCAAAATGGAGAACATGATATAAATAGCTTAACACTCAAGCAATGAACTACACTTCACCAGTCCATTTAGGTAGTCCCTTTCTTGGGTAATTAGTGACCCCAGAGGTGTTGGCAAATTCTATACGGAAACTGCAGATGGTACGGTTTTTTCCGCCGATTCAACACTGGGACTTCTCATCCAGCCAAGCTTTGGGAACCCAATTGAAACCATTCTTTTTGGCGCCTGGGTTTGAATAGCCTCGAACAGGAAAGGGTATGGTCCAGTATGATTTCTTTTCGAGGTTTACCACATGATAGCCAGTGAAACAAAACGACAATACCAAGATCCCCAAACAAGGACGATCCTCGGCCCCAAGAGCCTGGGGCATGGGTTCTGCAGGTCTGTCCCAGTGAGAGCTCGCACAAAGGCTTGCGATTTCGTCTCACCGAAGCGTAACCGAAACATGGCATTCAAGAAGACAGGATGGATCCCCAAGATATTCTAGATATTTCATAATATTTCTAGATTCTTGATCCCGGACTCCCTCAAACTGGTCAACTATTTGCAGAAAAAGGAACCTGTTCAGCCCGGGGCCCCTGATTGTTGGGACACATTTGCAGCAAGCCTCTCTTACATGTACAAGCACCCCCTGTTCCATGGCCAGAAATCTGTCAATAATCAGATGCAACGGTTCAACATACACCGACCCAGCAAGATATCAATTTGGCCAGCGACACCAGTTCTCGGCACCCCGACAAACCCGACCTGCCATTTGTTGCAAAGTGGCAAGTCGGACCAGTCGGACCACCCTCGTGTCCGCTCGAGCGGAGCGGTTTATTTGCGGACTGCAAATTAGCACGTGCGTAAGTAGTATTCGGCACATCAGACGCTTATAATTTTTGGACCGTCCAAAAAGTTGCTGCCCTGCCGTTTCGGTGGTGATTGAAGGATGATTTGGATGGAGTGGCACCACCCAATTTCGCCCAAACTAGCAATTTTGAATGGTCAATTATTCCCTCACACTTACTGCACATTGGTGCCCTGTCATAGAGTTATACTTCTTGAGAAGAGCGGAGATTGATGTTTAAAGAAATTGTTTTAATCTGGTCGGGGAAACCAATGGACTTTGAGTACCTCTCGTTTATGGACATAATATGTATACACATACACCCATATATACGTCACCCGTATATATTTATACTGTACACATACACACATATCTATCTATATACACATGTGTCTACGTATGCATGTTTAAGTTGTATATGTGTGTATATATGTATACATATATGTGTATATATATATATGTATATGTATATATATATATATGTATATATATACATATGTATATAATTGTATAATATATATATATATACACATATGTATACATACTTATCTATACACACATATATATACACACTTACATACATGTATGCATTATACATGTATGTATATATATATATCTGCATAGTCATACAGACGTGATATATAAAAATACATAATATATGAGCTACCGCAAAAACTCCGGCAATAGGAAACATGCAGGGGATGGTTTCAGACATTGTGCAAGCATGATGCGAGCGATCGGACCTTCCCAGATAACAGGTTATGTCATACCTGTGCACATACATCAATTTCTTTTAAGCGATACTCCCTAAATTTGCCAATACATCATTTCTGTAAAAACGTCTGGTAAGTGATAGGGCCTTCCCAAATTTGTTGGTGTCCTTTTCATGAACCTGTAGTTTAAGAGATTGCTCATACACATATAATCATATATAATGTATGTTTATTATATAATAATATATAATATCATGTACACATATATGATATCATGTATATTATTTATATATTACATATAGTCACATATAATCATATATCATGTACACATACTCTTCTGACGTACTATATATAAATGGGGTAGGACCCTTTGTGGAGCCAGAGAGATGTGCTGATTTTCCGACAGCTGGTTACAGATTTGTTGCTAGGTTCTCTACAACATTTCACCGGATGGGCAGCAAATGCCCATTCTTGTAGGTGATCTCGAAAACATCATCAGTGTTCATCAGTTCTTTCATCCTCTCCCTTTTCTTGGCTCAAGTCTGCCTGTGATTCTTTTTGCATGTTTGATTCATGAGGGATCATGTTCTCAGTCGACTTTCTGATTTCTTTCATTCTTTTCAGTCAACTCACCCATCCACAAAGTATCCAGACCTCCCTCCTGTTCTTACCAGTTTCAGGTTGTGATCAATGAGCAGCAATCCACACAGATAACAGTGAAATGCACTGAGATCCAACTCAAAATCAGTTTATCACTAAAAGAAACTGTCTATCCGTTCTGAGAAAGTCAAAAACGGTATACCTTTGACATCTTTTGACCATTACCATTGAACATGACTATGCTACTTTATACCTTTACATACATTTGGGTATGAGTCAAAACCTTGGTACCCTAGTGAACCCCAAATAACTGTTAAATGGATGTTCATCCCCCCAAATATAGCAAGATTGGTTTTGATACATCCACATTTACTGTGGGGAAATATTCATTATTCCGTGCAATTTCCGTGCACCTCCAACGTGCCGTTTGCTTCCCGTCTCGACGCTGCCGTCGGCCACCGTGATGCAGGTAGGACAACCTTTTTGTCGGTAAATCGAATAAAAAGAAGAGGTATGGGATAGTGTGGAGCAGTGGAGCACTGTATGGGATAATTATATACACATGATATATATATGTATAATATAATATGATATATATAATATAACATAAATAACTATATATATATACATATATATATAATATACTATTATATACTATATATACATAATTATGGAATAGGATGAAGAAATTATATACAGTGGAAATCAATATGAACACATCCGGGGTTGGGATTTAGTATTGGGTATGACCTAGTCTTGTTTGGGATGAGGTAACATGATTCCCAAACGGTTGGTTCATGGCACGGTTGGGTTTGTCGCATTATTCCGACTCGCCAGACCAGATTTCGATTGGCTGAAACTCATGGTTTTGGGGATCCAAACTTCAAGAAACCCCACAGATCCTTTAAGCCATGTGGTGCGCCGGATGTCGATGTCTGTAGACTGTGTAGACCCCCTCAACTGCAATGGTATCAATCCAGAGTAGTCAGCTCAAGATTGAGATGTGGCAACCAATGGATCAATGAGGCCCGGCAATGTCATTTGTTGGTGAATGTTGCCGAAGTTCCACTCAACTTGGTCAGTTCTATCGAAATGTTCTGCTTGTTGGTTGCTGTTGGTGTCCAATTTTGGGACCTCAGTGGCACAGATGGATTGCCCAGGAGCCTTTGGGTGAAACGGCTGGAAGCCAGCTGCTGGGCTCGGAGGATTTCACCTTGGCTGTTTCTAAGGGATTGAAAGCCATGGAAATTCTCTGGAACCATCAGAATTTCATGGGTAAAGTCGGTAAAGTAATGTTTATGACAATTTACCCATGTAATTTCATTTTACCCATGTAATTGAACCCATGTTGATGAACACCCAAGTAATTACGCTACCCAAGGCCACCCGCGAGTTTGGTCTTCGCCATCCAATCTTTGGGGTAAAGAATCAGGGAGCCGATGCAACTGACAAAACCATGCTGTGTTGACAGCTGGGGGTCGTGGGGAACTATGCAAACCAAGCATCTCCAGATTGACAGTTGAGGCAAACCAATGCAAAACATACCTTTGTCGTTTTTTGGGAGTTTCCATCATAGTCAGAGGTCTGCAATGTTGGACATTTTTCTGTTGGAGATGGTGTTTTTTGGTCCTTGTTAAGTTCTACGGGGTCGGGTAGGTAAGCGATGGACATGATTTCCCAAGTCTTAACCACTGGGGCTACAGGTGTCAACTGAAGACCCCAATGTTTATGAACCACCCAACAAACAGTGGTGATTTGAATGATGTGACCACCAGAAATGGCAATACAGAACTGTGCAGGATATTTTCCGGGATTTTGGGTGGGGGCCAGCATTGGGGAACGGGGTGTTTACTACTACAGTACATAAACGGTTTAAAGATAACATGACAACCGAACCAATGCTCCTTGGTACTGATACTGAACTTTTGACTGATGCCCACAAGGATAGTTTCCCATTTTGGATTGGGATTAGTCAGATTTTTAAGGCCATGAAATATGATTTAGATTGATTTATATACTCTCCCCTAAAAGTAGATGGCTCAGAATCTTGAGTTGCGCCATCTATGTCAAAAAAAAAAATGGGGGATAGATGGCTCAACTCCCTTTAAAACAGGTCAGTTGAGCCATCTATGTCCCTAAAAATGACATTTTTTGCAATCTTCTGCGCTGGTTTCTCCCCATAATTTTTTCTCAACATCAAGTTGCTTTTTTGGGACATAGATGGCGCAACTCCCGGAGTTGCGCCATCTATGTGGGCATTCCCAGCCTGATTTTGGCGAAATGACGGAAGTTGTTTTGAGCCAGCAAAGGTCGAGACGCTTTAAAACCCAATTTTAACAAGTGACCTGAGGAACCGGTTTTGCCGTCAAGAAACGGTTCCTCAGGTCACTTGTTAAAATTTGGTTTTAAAGCGTCTCGACCTTTGCTGGCAAAATGACCATTGACGGAAGTTGCGCCATCTATGTCCCAAAAAGGACAACTCTGATGTCTTTCCTGGTGGTTTTGCCTCCTGTCCTGGGACAACTCTGATGTCTTTCCTGGTGGTTTTGCCTCCTGTCCTGGGACAACTCTGATGTCTTTCCTGGTGGTTTTGCCTCCTGTCTTGGCATAACTCTGATCGATGTGGCATATTTTGGTTAGGTTGGTTGATGGATGTCGGGAGATATGAGGGAGTTGCGCCATCTATGTGGGCATTCCCAGCCTGATTTTGGCGAATGAGTGGGAGTTGCGCCATCTATGTCCCAAAAAGGCAGCTTGATGTTGAGAAAAAAAATGGGGGGAAACCAGCGCAGTGCCAATTTTCCACTTGGGTTCGCCCCGGAAAACGGACCCCACCAAGTGTCAAGTTTTCTTTGGGAAACTCAGGAAAAGGTTCTTTTTCGGGGGACTTGGTGGGGCCCGGTTTCCGGGGACAAGCAAAGTGGCAAATTGCCAGAGCGTAGAAGATTGCAAAAAATAGGTCATTTTTAGGGACATAGATGGCGCAACTCCCACTCATTCGCCAAAATCAGGCTGCAAATGCCCACATAGATGGCGCAACTCCCTCATATCTCCCGACGCCCATCAACCAACCCAACCAAAATATGCCACATCGATCAGAGTTATCCCAAGACAGGAGGCAAAACCACCAGGAAAGACATCAGAGTTATCCCAAGACAGGAGGCAAAACCACCAGGGGATAATACTGATGTCTTGCCTGGTGGTTTTGCCTCCTGTCTTGGGATAACTCTGATGTCTTTCCTGGTGGTTTTGCCTCCTGTCTTGGGATAACTCTGATCGATGTGGCATATTTTGGTTGGGTTGGTTGATGGGCGTCGGGAGATATGAGGGAGTTGCGCCATCTATGTGGGCATTTGCAGCCTGATTTTGGCGAATGAGTGGGAGTTGCGCCATCTACGTCCCAAAAAGGCAGCTTGATGTTGAGAAAAAATGGGGGGAAACCAGCGCAGTGCCAATTTTCCACTTGGGTTCGCCCCGGAAAGCGGACCCCACCAAGTGTCAGGTTTCCTTTGGAAACTCAGGAAAAAGCTCTTTTTCGGGGGACTTGGTGGGGACCGTTTTCCGGGGCCAAGCAAAGTGGCAAATTGCCAGAGCGCAGAAGATGGCAAAAAATAGGTCATTTTTATTTAGGGACATAGATGGCGCAACTCATTTTTGAACGCATCGAAAAAAATATTTCTGGCGTTTGAATGGGATTTAATGGACATAGATGGCGCAACTCAGTTTCCAGGTATTGCAATGCAATTGTACATGTCTTTTTCAATATTTGTTTGTCAACAGATGTTGAAAAATGAGATTTCTAGCCATAAAATTCTGTCCACAATCAGTTTAAACACATTCAGTGGTTCATTTTCAAGGTATTGCAATGGATTTTTTTTCGAAGATTTGAATGCAATTTAAGGGACATAGATGGCGCAACTCATTTTTGAACCCATCGAAAAAGAAATTTCTGGCGTTTGAATGGGATTTAAGGGACATAGATGGCGCAACTCATTTTCAAGGTATTGCATTGCAATTTATTTTTTGCAATATTTTTTGTCAAAACATGTTGAAAAATGAGATTTCTAGCCATAAAATTCTGTCCACAATCAGTTTAAACACATTCAGTGGTTCATTTTCAAGGTATTGCAATGGTTTTTTTCGAAGATTTGAATGCGATTTAAGGGACATAGATGGCGCAACTCATTTTTAGGAAAAAAAATCTAGGGGAATTATTTATATATATATAATATTTACAATACAAACATGTGTAATCTTGAGTATAAACAAACAAAAATGATCGGACATGTAGTACAATTAGTTAAGAATATATACCCTTATGTCCATCTACTGGAGTGGCAGTTGCGCCATCTGCCTTTTCATTTTAAAGTAGGGCATTGTTTTCTTCAATTGGCGGACCTCGTTTTATGTTCCAGCTAAAATAGCGCCATATTCTTTCTCACCCCGCGGTGCCATCTTATGGGTATTTTGGTTTTGGAGTTGCGCCATCTACTTTTAGGGGGGTGTAAATGAATTTCGCACATTTGATACATGGATGTTTTTGCATTTTTTTTGCAATGTTTGTACCCATCGTCATTGGATCATTTTCACATGACTCAGCCATGGGAATTCCCACGGACTCCCGGACTCTCCGAGCAAGGTTGGCGGCTGAGGGGCAACAAGCACTGCAAGACCTGCTGCAGAGTATCAAGGCGACCCATAAATCAATGATGGTTGAGGGGGAAGCATCCCATAAAATGGGAGCTGCAGTACTACATATAATAAAGATATATATATATATATTTCCATACTATTACATACATAATATATATATATATATATATACATGGTTTGGGACTTGCTACCAATTTCCTAATAATTCCTGAGATCTTTGGCATACCCTGCCAGAAAAACACATGGAAGTGGAACATGATGCCTCCCCCCGGAAGCCGATTTTGCCAACTCCGATATGGTCATTGCTGCCACAAGACCCATGGTGACCCCCAAGGCTCAAAGTGCAGCCATCCACTCTGACGTTGCGGCCGTGCGCAGGGAGTCCTGTTGACCATGGCAATCACAAGTCCCAAGTTTCATGAGTGTCGAAAGCTGCCGGGTCAGCTCCCTACTAACAATCACCGCAAAGGTAGGTGAGTTATACATAGTTATACGATATATATATATATATGGATTATAATATATGGTCATATCATATCATATATCACATATCATATATCCTATATCGTATATCGTATATCGTATATCGTGTATCGTATATCGTATATCGTATATCATATCATATCATACAGTAAGTCACCGTTTTTGTACGTCGTTGGCTGTCTGTTGGCTCAAAGATTGCTGAACGGATGGTCACCCCCGCTGGATTTCCAGGTTTGGGTTGTCTGGGTCTCTTGGAGAGAACCAGTTCTTGTATGCCATTTGATGCTGGTAAAACACATAGTTTCTATCGTTTTCTGCTGAAGTAGCTGCCCAGTTTTGTTGCCTTAGCTCCAACATCCGATGCATCCAATTGATGGATATTTTCCAACAAAGAATCGATGACGGTAATCATATTTAATCCTCTGGTAATTTAACATAGCTATTGAAATTCACCATTTTTTATGGGAAAATCCACTATTAATGGTGATTTTCAATAGCTATGTTAAATTACGAGAGGGTAATCCTCATCATTTGCTGGTTAATTACCCAGCACTAAAGCTACGTAAAGAAATATATGGAAACTCCACTAGAACTGTCGGTCATTTCCGAAACCCATGGGATTGCCGTGTTAGTTTACTGGAGGGAAATAAACCATTTTGGTTGCTTCGAGTTCCATATTCTATCCTCTATGAGTATGGATCAAACTTGTGAAATAAGGCTAAAATAAACCATTCTATCCCAGTTGTAACCCCTAAAAATCATAATTTACATTGTACATCATCATTCGCAAGCTGCTAAAGTCTCCATTTTCCTACGGATCTCCATAGAGTAAAGCCAGACAGCATCGCATCTTAGGCCGGCACTACACAGCTGCATCACAGGCAGTGTCTAAGGCGCTGGTACGGAGCAAGGACGGGGAAAGCCTGGAAACACATGTGCGAACCATCAATTAATTAACATGATGCCTTACATAACCATGTGGGAAAAAATAATGATTTAACCATCAAACATAGGGATTTACTGTAATCCTTCAAGACCATCAAAACTGGGGAGTTCACAATCAAAAACTGGTTCACCATCAAAAATGATGCTTGGCATCCGCAACATCTAGGATTTAACCACGGAAATTGTGGGTTTAATGGTTAAACATGATGGTTTCTTCAGTCAAGACTGGGATGGGACCTTTCCAAAAGAGATTTTTTGCTATTGAACATGGTCAGGTTTTGAGTTTTGGATTAGATTTTGGGGTAATATCCTCTAACAATGGTGGGTATGGTGGCCCCCCTTTGACACCTGGGTTTCTTACCGACCAGCAGATCCGTTTGCGTCCTTAGTTGCCAACGGCATGCTCGAGGGTTTTGAGTAGATCGACATTGACTTGCGAGATTCTTGAGATGCTTGACGGTACAGTACCAACTAGGACTAGGATGATTAACTCGGTAAGATTCTTAAAGTAACTGCCATATTTCACATGATATATTATATTCCTGTCATATTCATATTCTATCCAATGGTTGGCAGAGAGCTAAGGGAGCTAGGAGTATACAGTATTCATGTTCTTTATTAGCCATGGGGAGGCAGTTGGAGCTACGAATAGAGTTTCCCAACCACATTGATGTGATTCATTCCCATTGTATTTTAATTACACTTCCCAGTATATCCCTATTATATCCCATGATATATCCCTATTATAGATGGTCAAAAACTTTATCCCTAGTATATCATGATATATCCCTATGTTAATTACAGTTCCCATTGATGCGATATCATCCCTATTGGCCATGAAGTTTTTGACCATCTCAGGTCCCATTGCCTTGGCATCGCAGCATCGCAGGTCCGCTTCGAAGCCTTGTGTACGCCGAAGGTCCGCATCGGTGGATGGCGGGACCTGGGGACCCTGGGGACCTGAAGATCTTTTGGGAAAACCACAGGAGAATCCCGAGGGTACCATGGTTTATCATTAATGGGATTGTGGTTAATATGGTTAATTACCATTAATATGGTTAATATGGTTTAATAGGTATTGTAATGGGAGAAGCGTTTTTTATCTTAATGGATAAGCAAACCATCCGGCTTATTCACCATGGTTCATTTCATCATTTTCCCTATGATTTAATGGTCATTTGGGGGCTTATCCTTCATTTACCAGTGCTACCATCAGACAATGAAAATGGCCAGCTGGGAAATCCACGAACATTTAATGGGCGTTTAAATCGGAAAAACATCGAAGGTGCGGGATTTTTCATTGCCATGTTTGATTACCAGATGTTGAAAACCAAAATCCATCGGTTTATCAAACGGTCATCGACGAGTATTTCATGGCCGACTTGCGGGGTGATTTTTCCGCCATTTTCTGATGCACCCATCGATGCACCCGTTGCAACGGGGGGCATTGCTAGTGGTGGGATGCAACCCAGGCACTGGGATTTCACCAAAAAACTTTTTTTTTTTGCAACATGGGAATTGTTCAGCCGTCATTATGTTGCTTTACATATAGAAGTGGGACACATATATATATATATACATATAATTATATATATATGTTTCACCTGAAAAAAAATGACTTCAAATTGGTTGGATCTTCATACTTCCAGGATGATCTCCAAGGTCGGTGATGCTGACGGTATCTCAGATCATGTCCCAAAGAAAAAATCCCATACTTATGTATAGCAACCCTCCGAAAGATAGACAAGTAAATCTTGCCACTAAAATATATAGTGAATAATTGCTTGTCTATCCTTTTGGAGGCTACTATACAATATTTCAATATATTTCATATTTCTCCAAACCCACACAAATCCCCTTTTGAGATATACATGCAACGTCCCCACCATACTACTGGTCTGACCAAGTACATGTATTCAGGCTAGTGCATTTGTGATATGTATGTGTATATATATATATACATATATATATATAATCCACTCAGTCATATGGACGATGGGACACTTTACATGACCCCCCCCTGTATTTATTGGTTAAAAACCAGCATGTGTCCTGTAGATTTAGTAGATTTTCCAAACACACAATGCACATGTTTGCTGGTAAAATCACCCCTATGGACGATGGGACACTTTAGATGAATCCAAATTTCTTATTTGCGTGTGAAATTAGCCATGAATCCCATCATTTATCACATGTCCATTGATCAAATCATCATTTTCCTATGGCCTTCCTCTAAATTCCTATGATTTTCCTATGGTTTTGATATGGATTTTCCCCATGTTCTGGAAGATTCCCATCCGAAATCTTGCCAGTCCCGAGAGAACTCCAAAAGCCTGGCGGGGCGCACTGTGGGTCCCCTTGGCAAAAAAAAATGGTGGGGTTTTGGATTGGTGTTTTTTAAATAATGGTTGAACCCATCCAACATGGTTAATGTTAATGGTTCATGGTTAATGGATGGTTAATTGCTCATGGATTTTTTTTTAATGGTTTTTGATGGTGTTTAATGGTTGAATACTAAAAACATCGATAAATGGATGTTTTAAGTTGGATCAAAAGACTAAGAAATGTGGAGAATAACACCGGAAAGGTGCAAGTGTTTGAACGGAAGAAGGGGTTTTGGGAATGTTTTAAAGCCAACATGTGACCAGGTGTCCTTACCAACAGCGAGTAGGATTGAAGCAACGGAAATGGTTTTGAGCGCCTTGTATGGGGATTATGTCAGCAAAAACGACTGGGGTTCAAACCAAAGAATTGGGTATGAGTCGAGTCAAAAAAATAATGGGTCCAAGGTCAAAGGAGCAACCAAATCAGGCATCTCATTTTTGTGTAGAACTGCACCAGACCCATTTCAGTACTCGAAGTGGATTGTCTAAGTAACACATGGATCTTTGACTGGGCCATATGGGATTTCACCTGGAGACGTTGGTACTGGCATGGAAAGATCCTGAATGTGAACCCCTGGGTAAACTTTTTGTTTGTCCCCCGAAGCCCGACGCCGGATCAAGCTTAACAAATGTGGCACTTGTTGTCCAAGTTCTTTTCCCTTAAAACTCATCAATTGCAGGGTGTACTTCCAGGCTTCTTAGGTGACCCATCCAAGCCAGAAAAAAAATCTGGTCGCAAGTTCCAAGAACTGCTGGAGAAATCAGCAGGAAGGACCTGAAAAAAATGGAACCTTCACCCTTTGAACGTTGGATTGTCTGAAAATAGGCTACCCTGAAATCATGAACTCCATTGATGAAGAATCATTTTCCTTATTTAAACCATATTTTAACCACATTTAACCATCATTTAAACCATCATTTTCCATTTTTCCTTAGGCTACCCAGAAATTTTGAAGAACCACCATTTTTAAGACATACCCATGATGGTTTTCCTCAAGGACATCCGCCCTCGGTGACTTCCCAAGGAGACTCCTGAGCATCCCAAAGTGAGGGCAAGGGCCAGGCGACAAAAAGGAGTCAACTCGACAGAAGCTGGTAAGGGTGGATTTCAATCGGGTAAATATAGTTATATATATATATATATGTTATATGTATATACGTATATATATATATGTATATATATATATATATTGTAATGGGATAAATACATACCATTGTCATCATTGTCTTGCACATTGCACCTACGCATTTCCCAAAATTCTTAGAGGTAGCTCTGCAAATTGGGGAGTTTCCTGTCGGCCGTTGACTGGATTGTCCAAGTTAACCATACCATCTTTCTGGTGCTCCGGCTCGAGGCGAATCCAGGTGCGAAGTAGGGGAGAGACTTCCACCTTTGCTGGTTTCCCAGTGAAGATGTATCAGTGTGACAGTCTCCATCAATCTATTCTTCTGGAGATAAAACCTGACATATAGCAGCTATAGCAATGTTTGTAAGTATGTACGCGCACATGCCTGAAATCTTTCCTCTCCCCCCTCTCTTTGTGCACAAAGATCAAAGGCCCCCCTCTCTCTCTCTCGTTTTGTGGATACAATGATATGAAATGATATGAACACACAAAGAGCCACCTATCTAGGGTGTATGTATGTATATGTATATATATATGATATGGATGAATTATATCTCTCCAAAAATGGTATTTTCGGGGTAAATCATTCTAATTCACCTACGTATAATATATATATAATATACATATATATATAATATATATACATACATACAAACATACATACATACATACATACATACATACATACACAGTTACACACATACAGATAGACATTTCAACATCTCCAAGTTTTCTGAGTCCAACTGCCGCACCTGGCGCCAGGTGCGCTAGATCAGTGGAAATCCCATGGGGAAACCCTAGGAAAATCATCTAGAAATGGTGAGTGAACACCACATTTGTGGTAGTCTTTTGTGGACAACAAATCCAACCAACAAATCAGCATAAAAGTGGAAAACACGTGTTTTTGTTTTCAAACCATGAGAGAAAACCATGTTTCAGTGTATCTAAAAACAAGTCAAAATGGCTTTGTCTGAAAATGGGCTACCCCAAATCCAGTTATATCGAAAAGCCATTGGGAGGTTCACCACTACATATTTTCAGACACCCCCAATGAAATATATCAAGTTGGTTAGATCCACTAAAATATCCCCAGTAATCAGCAATGAGGTGCACCAAAAATAAACCGCCCCAATATTGGAGGTTTATGGCATTGGGTTTACCTCATTCATATCCCAAGTTGGTTAGTTATATCATCTTATATCCCATGAATATCACCATTCACTCACCATGTTGGTTGGATACATCCCCCATAAAACCACCATAAAATCAACAACATATCAAACTATCCCAAGGAAACTTGCAATTCCAAAATTTTGATATGATAAACCCACGGTTTATATGTGGCATATGGAATTCCATTCTGATACCCTCTGGTAAACTAACAGTTTGCTATTGAACATGGCCATAGAAATAGTGGATTTTCCCATTAAAACATGGTGGATCTTTCCAGTTCGCTATGTAACAAATTACCAGAGGGTAACCATCATATATCCCATAAAATCCCATTAAAATCCCATTAAAATCCCATTAAAATCCAATTAAAATCCCATTAAAATCCCATAAAATCCCATTAAAATTCCATAAAATCCCATTAAAATCCCATTAAAATCCCATTAAAATCCCATAAAATCCCATTAAAATCCCATAAAATCCCATAAAAATCCCATAAAAATCCCATAAAAATCCCATAAAAATCCCATAAAAATCCCATAAAAATCCCATAAAAATCCCATAAAAATCCCATAAAAATCCCATTAAAATCCCATTAAAATCCCATTAAAATCCCATTAAAATCCCATTAAAATCCCATTAAAATCCCATTAAAAATCCCATAAAAATCCCATTAAAATCCCATAAAAATCCCATAAAAATCCCATAAAAATCCCATAAAAATCCCATAAAAATCCCATAAAAATCTCATTAAAATCCCATTAAAATCCGATTAAAATTCCATTAAAATCCCATTAAAATCCCATTAAAATCCCATTAAAATCCCATTAAAATCCCATTAAAATCCCATTAACATCCCATTAAAATTCCATAAAATCCCATTAAAATCCCATTAAAACGGATATACAGTGGCTCGCTTCCAGGGCCATGACTCCATGACCCTCATCCAGTGGCCGGGTCTGTTCGACTCACGGGACTCCGGGACTCCCGGCGCTCTGCGGTCGAACTAGAAGCAATAGGCAAGCTGAAGAGTTAATCAGGGGGAAAATAGATGATATATCTATATATATATATAATATATCATAATTATATATATATATATATATAAAAGTTCATGATATATCTAACTATGAAAAAGGATGATCTAACCATTGAAAATGAGGACTTGGCCGTTCAAAATGCTTGAGCCGCCAATGCCCAGTGAGCCTGGCCCCGCAACTACGCCATGGTGAGGGTTGATTCTGTACCATCTATGGTATGGTTGAAATGAACCACAAATGCCAATCATGGGGATGAATCGCAACTTTCTGGTTTCGTGGCCAAATTGGTGGTTGTATTCATTCAGTACATGTCTTTTGTGACTGAGATAAACATCCGCAACTTGCTGCTTCGTGGTTGCATTTGCACACATATACATCTCTTTTTGATGCGTATCATCATCATATGTAATTTATAGGTACGTGTATATATATATATACATACATAGTTTTTTTTTTCATACATCAACACACACACACAGACATAGCCTATGTAATGCATTGTGTATGTATGTATATATATATACATTGCATATCTTATTGATCAATACATGTGTATATATATATATATACACATAAAATATCACACACACACATATATGTATACATAATATGACACATATACAGATACATGCATATACATATACGTATACGTATACGTATACGTATACGTATATGTATATGTATCATATATATCCTCTATCCTGTAGATACCCTCATGGTTTAATGTGCATATTTAGTTGTGAATATATTTATCCACGTGAGACGATGGGAATTCACCGCAGGAGAACCTGGCAGAGTCCAAGGAAGCCCAGGCAGGGGCAGGGCCCGAATGTCAAGGGGATTTGACTGGGCAAAATGGAGAGTTTACCATGTAGACTGTGGATTACACTATGGAAAATGGGGAGTTTACTCTGGAAACTGTGGATTTTACCATGAAAAATTAGGAGCAACGAAGAAGATATTGCTTTGGATCACAGAGATTTCACCGGCAAAGAGGGGGAGCATGACAAACCCACATGTGCCATGGTCAAAGCCAGGTTTTTCGGGGTCATTAATCCCCTAATAGAAATTAACGATGGCCATTCTGAGGATTTCCATGATCCATATACCATGTCTCGAGCACGGCACATATGGGTTTGTCATGGTTTGTCTATACCCCAAAATTGCAATTTGACTGGGGTTCATGATATACACATGAATATATATATTATATTATATATTATATATTATATATTATATATTATATTATATATTATATATTATATATTATATATTATATATTATATATTATATATTATATATTATATTATATATTATATATTAGATATTAGATATTATATTATATATTATATATTATATATTATATATTATATATTATAAATTATATATTATATATTATATATTTATAATATATTATATATTATATATTATATATTATATATTAGATATTAGATATTAGATATTATATTATATATTATATATATTATATATTATATATATTATATATTATATATTATATATTATATTATATATTATATATTATATATTAGATATTATATATTATATTATATATATTATATTATATATTATATATTATATATTATATATTATATATTATATATTATATATTATATATTACATATTGTATATATATTATATTATAATATATATATGTATATATTATAATATGTACATATTATAATATATAACGTGTACATATTTATATATATATATATATATTGCTATAAATATATAGGCTCAAGGCTGGGGGTTCCCCGGAGCTTCGAGGAACCCTCAGTCTTGATGCTATACCAGAAAGGTCGTTCTTGTATACAGATGGGGGGGGTGGGGGGGGTGTAATAACGTCATGTGAAGTGCGTTGGATGATGTTGAATCCTGGAAGATGTTGCTTGGTTAGCATGTTCCACACATCTTTAGTCATCCATGAGAGATGTAAAATTTTCCTGTTTCAGCACGGACAAACGTCAAGTTCTTCCGCGATGAAAATGGAAGTTCGATTGATCAAACCATTTCAGAGAAAAACATAAAACACTGTAAAACACAGTGTAAAAACAACATTTTCCATCGCCATGCCAAAAAAAGGTTTGGGAAAGCGAAGATGAAAAATATGTGATGTTCATTTCGTCCATGGTTCTCCAGTGGATTATGACATTTTGTACTTATCAACAAAAACTGAAACATGTATGAAACCGCAATTCCAATGGGAAAAATGTTGAACGCATTTTTGGCCATCCATGGAAGATGTAAATTTATCATTTTTCTGCACGGACAAACTCCGAGTTTATCCGCGCCGACATTGATACTTTCACTGATGGAACACTTTCAAGGGAAGGCAAAAAAACACTGTAAAACACAGTATAAAATCAACATTTTCCATATCCATACAGTTAAATTGCAATTGGCTTCCGGGGAACCCCCAGCTTCCGCCCAATATATATATATATACACACATAGTTCATGGGGGCAATAAACCAACTAGCATCACTGGGGCACCACCTTGCAGAAATCGCCGCCAGGGCCAAGGGCAAGCTCCAGGCGCTGCTGCCTGGAAGCTTCAGGGAGTAGCCTCCAGTTCATAATGGTCAATAACGGTTGATGATTGTTTCTGATTAAATGTGATTAAATGTGATTAAATGTCTGATTTGATATAGTGATTTTGGTAATGTTGATTAATGTTGATTAATTTTGATTCATGGAGTTAGCCTCCAGCGTGTGGAACGTAGCAATGGGACATCCACGATAAATGGAGTTAGTTTATTTGGTAAATCAACCATGAACAGCAGTCATTGAAAAAAAAGTTTTTTTGGGGTATTGAACCATACCCAGGTTCAGACGGCTTCAGCTCAACTTGATGAGTTGTTTCCAGTGTCATAGGAACACGGGATATCGCAGGCGTTTGGATATTTCGTTTCCAAAAAAGGCAGAGCATTCTTTGGGTGTGGCCAATGGGTCAAATTCCTTTTCTTTCTTAGTTGTTTGGCCATCTTGCGGATCCAGTTTTACTGGGTGAACTTTTCATTGGGTTCCCTGGGTAAACCTTGATGGGAGGGAGGTGTCATATCTTAGATGCTTTGGATGTGTGAGCTACATCCCATTTGCAGGTAAATCATACTGCAATCCATGAAGTATTCGACTTGATCCCCAAAAAGTTAGAACATCCCTTGCCCCCGAGTGGTAGATTCCACCCCTCTGGTGAAGTAGATTGGGATTGTAATTGTATATAATCAATTTGATCAACCATTTAAAGAACATAAAACATTTTTTTCCTAAGCACTTCGCCAACCAATGTATCAACCATTATATCAAACATCATATCAACCATTTCGCACACCAATTTGACCAGCCATACCTTTCTTGGGTCCAAAAAGGGGAGATGGTTATGGCCAATGAAGCAGGTGAAGCAGCCAGCGTTGCAGCCAATGCAGCCAGCCTTGCAGATAGCCTGGACATGGACAGATGGCGATTTCCAAAACAAACACGTTCCCTGCAACGCCCACATTTGCCCGCGCTCTACTCGGAACAATATTTCCATACTGCAGAAAACCTTAACCTCCGCTTTTCAGAACAACACACCCCAAACCCTAAAACCATCACCCCTAAAATAGCCTAAACCATAAACCCTAAAGCACTAAACTCCAGAACTCTAAAAACCTATACCCTAATACTATAAAACTTATATAAGTCTAAATCATACGAAACACACATATTTGTTCAAGCAAAATATGCATGGTGAGATGCCGAAATGCATGCTTGTTGCAAGGGTAGGAATGGTGTGTGGGTGAACTCAGGGGTTGGCGCCAACACTTAAAAAACAGGCTTTACGCATGCTAACAAACCAATTGATTATGGGGATTTAAACAACACAAATTGGGTGTGACCCGAAGCAAAATTGGGTATTAACCACCCTAACATGGGATTGCACCACTTGCGAGTTGGGGTTTAATCAACAAGATCATGACACCAGATAGGACTGGGAACTGTCACCGACAATCAGTTGGTAAGCACAATTAAATCATGGGACATCCAACAACAATAGTAAGGTGTTTTCTGGGCAAACCAGTTTCTATGGCTTGATGTTGGGGCATCTTTCAGTGGGTGGCCAAGGGTTTTTCCATCATCTTGCTGCTAAACGCAGGGACATTCGGGAATGGGGGAATGGGATGATGGTGAAAGTAGTACCCTCTGGTAATTTAACAGTTTGCTATTGAAAATGGCCATTGAAATAGTGAGTTTTCCCATTCAACATGGTGATTTTCCATAGTTATGTAACAGTTTACCAGAGGGTAACCATCATATATCCCATTAAATCCCATTAAAATCCCATCAAAATTCCATAAAATCCTATTAAATCCCATTAAAATACCATTATGGTGATCTTCCCCCTGGTATGTTGCCTCATTCCCCCAAACCCCATCCCAACCCTCAACGGTCCACGTGGCGACAGGAGCCTGATGGCACCTGGGGCCACTGGAATGAGGCGCCGGGGGAAGAGTACCAGAAATCTTGGCACCAGGAGAACCAATTCAGATTTGGAAATGATGTGATGTGATATGATGGCATAATTGTTCTCAATGTCTTTTCAGCCTGGAATTTCTATGTTTGGACAGATGTATCTCAGGTGGTAAAGGTTAATCACATGAAACATAAATCCAGATATAAATGGGCTATACACCAGATAGAGAGGCGTCTCAAATTGGCAACCTCCAAAATCCTAGGGTTTATCATCGATTTCCCCTCCAGCATGTCCATTTCGGGCATAAAACACACGGGTCAGTAGTATTCATGAACTGCTGCTAACTGGTACGCACTTCAAGTAGGATGGAACTTTTGGACCTTTGGACTCGCGTGCCTGTGTTAGGCGTCAGAGTTAGGCGGCAGATGCATCCTAACTGTGAACCAAAACTGGACGTGGCTCGCAAAGTGATGAAAACCAGCAAACCTACGGAAAACGCAATGCACGGATGAACGGATGCAAAGGGACTAAGCACCAGGGCAGTGCAACCCTATGAATTGTCATGCACCAGCCAATGACGGAGTCGTGACCTTGTAGCGCCTACTCATGTTACCACTGCGCATGGTAGTGGAGCCCTGCGCAGAATGGAAATAATCCCACAGAGTCTGGAGGACTCTCATGCCGCAACGAAATTTAGGTGCCCCCCGCAGACCATAGTGTTGCTGAGAGTACCCAAGCTTAACCAAAGATACACAACCCCCATAGTCTTTCTGGGGCAGTTTCGCAATGATATCTTAACCAAGCAAGTGTCTTGGTCCACACACGGCTTTGATCACGAAGTGAACACTGCATGACATCAGCAAGTGGACATAAATCAGGGAGCTTATAGGTGTGGGTACGCTTATCCATGAGAGATGGGGTAACAGTTCCCGACCACAGGGTGAAATCAATGTACACCTCCAAGCATGAAACGTCCGGTTGAGAGAAATCCCATTCCAGGTTATGGAAGTATCTACAAACCCGACTGGCAAATTGTGGCGTGTACCTGCATTTGTTGATGGCGTCCTCTGACACACAACAAGGAATTTGAACAGCCTGGGTGGCATCAAACGACAACTGGAAAACTGGCCCAACTGTTTCAACAACGTTGCCTTTGGAGCGACCAGCTCGAATGGCTGCCTCATTCATTTCTGACCACATGACATGAAATTCCTTGAGCATGGCAATATCGTTGGATCTCTGAGCACACCTTAAGTTGATTTGCTTTACCAACTCTTTCCACGTTTTCTGAAGGCATCGGCGCGCAAGAGCATCAGCTTTGTCATTCATGAACGAAAGCCATCTGTAAAATGGATCAGAGATGGTTGAAATATGATTCAAGTAGGATGGAACAAATCTAATGACCTCACAGCGACCTCACCGTAAATGATGCCTATTTCTGCTTTGCACATGATTATAATTTGCCCAGACGTCCTCTTCCCCCCTGCTCTTCCTCTTCCTCCGCCTCCTCCTCCTCCTCATCAACAACAACAACAGCAACAGCAACAGCAAACAGCAAACAGCACCAGCAGCAAAAGCACCAGCAACAACAACAACGACGACGACGACGACGACAACAACCACAACCACAACCACAACCACAACCACAACCACAACCACAACCACAACCAACAACAACCAAGAACAACCAACAACAACCAACAACAACCAACAGCAACCAACAACAACCAACAACAACCAACAACAACCAACAACAACCAACAATAACAACCAACAATAACAACCAACAACCAACAACCAACAACCAACAACAACAACAACAACAACAACAACAACAAGCACCAACACCAACACCAACACCAACACCAACAACAACAACAACAACAACAACAACAACAACAACAACAACAACAACAACAACAACAACAACAACAACAACAACAACAACAACAACAACAACAACAACAACAACAACAACAACAACAACAACAACAACAACAACAACAACAACAACATACAACAACATACAACAACATACAACAACATACAACAACAAACAACAACAAACAACAACAAACAACAACAAACAACAACAAACAACAACAAACAACAACAAACAACAACAAGCAACAACACAACAACCACAACCACAACTAACCACAACAACCACAACAACCACAAAACACAAACAACCAGGCAAACCCAACACACCAACAACAAAAAGACAAACAGATAGAAAGAGGAATAAAACTAAAACAAAAAAAGAAAAAGAGAAAAAATTAAAGAAAAAAGCACCAAGTAAAAACAAGCAAGAAAAAAGAAAGAGAATAAAGAAAGATACAAAGAAAAACAAGGAAGAATAAAAGTAAAAGAAGAAAAGACGAACAAGAAGAAAAGAAAAGGAAGACATAGAAAAAACAAGAAAAACAAGATAGAACAAGAGAACAGGAAAGAAAGGGACGAACAAGGAAGAAAAGGATAGAACAGGAAGGTCAAGAACAGGAAGTAAACAGGAAGAAGCAGGAAGAACAGGAAGAACAGGAATGAACAGGAAGAACAGGAAGAACAGGAAGAACAGGAAGAACAGGAAGAACAGGAAGAACAGGAAGAACAGGAAGAACAGGAAGAACAGGAAGAACAGGAAGAACAAGAACAACAACCAACAACAACAACAACAACAACAACCAACAACAACAACCAACAACAGCAACAGCAACAACAACAGCAAACAACAAACAACAAACGACAAACAACAAACAACTCGCAAAACACAACAAACAACACACAACACACAACACACAACACACAACACACAACAAACAACAAACAACAAACAACAAACAACAAACAACAAAAACAAACAACAAAACAAACAACAAACAACAAACAACAAACAACAAACAACAAACAACAAACAACCACCAACAACAACAACAACCACCACAACCACAACCACAACCACAACCACAACCACAACCACAACCACAACAACAACCACATCGACAACCACCACAACAACAACAAACAACAGACACACAAACAAACAACCAACAACAACCAACAACAACCAACAACAACCAACAACAACCAACAACAACCAACAACAACCAACAACAACCAACAACAACCAACAACAACAACAACCAACAACAACCACATCAACATCAACATCAAGGAACGAGCATAATTTATGTCTTATGATGTTTGATTAAAGCAGCCTCGATCTCATTGCCGAATTTCCTAGGTGGATAGCCCTGCCATCCAGATCCCGGCACAGCCGCGCATCCCGCTGCCCTTGGAACAGGAGGTGTCCTTGCTGGGAGGAACCCGACCATGAGATAAACGGTTACATGAACCATAAAAAATACCGAGGTTGATGAGTTATTCAGGGGGATTATGCTACCTGATTCGGTGGGGTTTGTTACAACCCACAATAGGAATCTGCAGGATCCCTATATGAATCAGCCAGTATAAAAGGATGGGAGAAGGGTAGTTTTCATGGATCATATGGTGATTTGTCACAACAAACACGTGACTGCAAACATGGGGTATATACATCTGTAGATATGTATAATAAATGTATGTAATGGGGATATTGCAGGGTATTATGGGGATATAGTGGAGGTAGAATGAGGATTTACTAAGGTTATTCTGGGTAAACTCTGACGACCTTCCCGCGACGTCGTACGGGTAAAGGTCCTGGAGTGGTCAAACTCTTCAGGTAGGGGGATAATTACAGCACAACTTCTGTACTCAAATTAAACGTAATCGGAGTTCTGAACGGAGTTTTCCTAAATTGAGTGGGATATATGGGATTTGATGGGATTTCTTGATTTCTTACAAGTGGTATATATATAGATTACATAGTGGGAACCTTCAACATAGATAAACTGGGAAATCATCAGAATCCAAGAAATGGTTGGCAATATGTTGCAATCCCTTCCCTTAATCATCAATCACCCCTCAATCGAACTCCTGGTTTAGTATTGGATCTATTCATGAATTGGGGCCGATTCCGGGGAACATTTTCTATCACACCAGGAAGCCGGGATGAGTTCAGCTCCCATGGAATCTCCCAGCTTGTAGCGGTGTAATCACCCAGCTCCTCCAGGGACCATTTGTGGTAGCCAATGCCAGGTGCCCAACGAAATGGTGGAGATGGTTCGGTCCTCCAGCAGCGGGACTCGATCAGGCGGGAAGGGTTTTTTCTCATGTTGAGGTATTCCAGTTTTGAGAACCTACCAAGTGGTGTTCTTTCAACTGGCAGTGATCTCCCAAATACATGTATATATATATATATGTGTATACATATGTATATTATATGTAATTATATTATATGTATATTATATGTAAAGTATATGTATATTATATGTATATTACATGTAAATTATATGTATATTATATGCATATTATATGCATATTAAATGTATATTATTTCTATATGACCATTTGCCAAAAATAGTTGACAGAAGTTTTGTACCAGTTGTTGAAAATTAGTGTGGACGTAGTTGTTTTTCTTCTTCGTTCTCAGGCGGCACGCAACTAAATTCACTATTTCTGCAAAGCAGCGCTAGCAAACCTGCCAGGTTTGCGCTATTTTTTTTTCACACCCATGTTCAAGGATATGTTTTATGTGTTCCCGACTGCTTGTTATTTCAACATGAAGAAAATTCGAGATGTAACACTTAGGTCCTTAAACCTAAGGATGTCTTAGTGATTTTCTGTGCTACTCAACAAGTTTCTTATATTCCCCACCTGCCAGGTGAGGGTTGTTAGATTTTATGTCAGTTGCCTCCTCCTGCCTCGTCCTCCTCTCGTCCTCCTCTCCTCCTCTCCTCCTCGTCCTCCTCGTCCTCCTTGTCATCCTTGTCGTCCTCTCGTTGTCCTCGTCGTCCTCGTTGTCCTCCTCGTCCTCCTGCTCAACTGCGACTCGCGATCCACAGTGTTCGCTGCCGGACCTCAACCACGACCACCCACGCCCAGTGTTCCCTGCCGGACCTCAACCACGACCATCCACGCCCAGTGTTCCCTGCCGGACCTCAACCACGACCATCCACGCCCAGTGTTCCCTGCCGGACCTCAACCGCGAGTATCCACGCCAAGTGTTCCCTGCCGGACCTCATGTAGGAAGATATGGAACAAAGAATGTGCAGAAGAAAGTTAGAAAGAATGTCAGAAAGAATGTCAGAAGATATGCCAGAAGATATGCCAGATAGAATGCCAAATAGAATGCCAGATAGAATGCCAGAAGATATGTCAGAATATATGCCAGAAGATATGCCAGATAGAATGCCAGATAGAATGCCGGAAGATTTGCCAGATAGAATGCCAGAAGATATGCCAGATATAATGCCAGAAGATCTGCCATATAGAATGCCAGAAGATATGCCAGATAGAATGCCAGATAGAATGCCAGAAGATTTGCCAGATAGAATGCCAGAAGATATGCCAGAGAAAATGCCAGAAGATATGCCAGATAGAATGCCAGATAGAAATGCCAGAAGATATGCCAGATAGAATGCCAGAAGATATGCCAGATAGAATGCCAGATAGAATGCCAGAAGATATGTCAGATAGAATGCCAGAAGATTTGCCAGATAGAATGCCAGAAGATATGCCAGAAGATATGCCAGATAGAATGCCAAATAGAATGTCAGAAGATATGTCAGATAGAATGCCAGAAGATGTGCCAGTAAGAACATGTATAAATGTCATGGTGGGGATCACACGAAGTAAAGTAATTTTTGGGGTTGCGGCTCAATTTTGCGAATTTGTACGTAATTTTACCCGCTAGATCCACGCTAGCAATGCGCTAGCAAAAGTTTCAAAAAGTGGCTTTGGCTGACCCGTGACCGATTGCCACCAAAGAACTTGTGGTTTATCCTGTCTGTTTGACAAAAGCAACGCTGACAGCAAAGGCAATGACAAGCCCTGCAGCGGCACCCACTTCGTAATATAGACATGCGTTAGCATTTACTGCAGGTTTTAGCTACGGCTTCACACATGAAAGATAAAATGCAGGGTTTCAGACTACTTAGATAAGTTATTGTTTTAAAGACCAAACAAGAAGCGGCACCGAGGGAATTACAATTTATCAACCAAACCAGGAACAGACATTTTGACCAAACGTTATATACGTGTGTATATATATATAATTAAATGCACATATATATATATGTATATGTGTGTATATATATATATGTATGTATATATGTATCTCTATCTCTATCTCTATCTCTATGTATATGTATGTATATATATATATATATGTATGTGTATATATATATATATATATATATGTATACACGCTGCTTGCACACACACATATATATATATACATAATGAACACATTGCGGAGTTTAACCAACCAACAGAAAACTGGGATGTCAGCAACAAACATGAAGATATTACTTACACTATTTGAGTACATGTTTCTGGATATTCCCTTCTGCATCCAACAGGATCGGTAAAATGGGATACAAACGGTTTTCATTATTGGAAAATATGAAGTATAACAACCTCACATCTGTGCGTCACTGGAATGATGGTTAAGTAGGAAGAAATGAGGTACTACTATTGTGCTATGATATGCGACCGGCAACTTGCGATATCTCGAAAGGTAGCGGTGAGCTACCTGAGTTCCCCCTTGCGTAGCAAGTATTAGGGGGCGAGCGGTGCAAGTGCAAGAGTTTGGGCCGGTTATGTCTCGGTCCGCCTTTCAAGGGGGGGGGGCCCCCCCCCC